>BPLQ01001227.1:199599-346452 GCA_021605075.1 Caerostris darwini
CCTAAATTTATATCCAGCTAAATATTTTATATAAGAGAAATTTTTTTTCCCATATAAACTAAAATTAATTAATTAAATTTAATTAATTGATTAATATTTGAAAAAAATGTATTAACATCAAGTGTCATCCACTACAAGTTTAAAAAAATGTATTTGAACTTGAGTGAATGAATAAAAAGTATTTTATTAACGATTGAAAATTTGAACAAGATACATAAATATATATAGGGAGAGTGTGAATTAATAGTAGGAATTGAATAAAATGAGGTACAATTTCCAAGCTCAACCTGCAATCTTGCAATCCCTAACTTTCAAAGGTATTTTTTTTTTACGCCACAATATTTGCCTCCCATATGATGCAAAGATAATGAACTTACTGTCGTTGTAGAAGTTCAAGTTCTTTTGTGCGTTATCAGACAATAAATTTCAGTGGAAAAAGTACGTAGCTCAAATGAATTTTTCACCTGGATTGTTCTTTAAAATCTTATCACGCTCAAGTATCACAGGAATTAGAGACCACTATTTTATCTATTTATAAACAATTAGATTCTTATTATTTTCGGAATTGGGGGAATAGTTGAACAGGGAAAAAATGTTACAATTACAAAGTGTTATCGCTGAAAAGCGATGGGGGTATTCGAAAAGTATATCTCGGAAAGAATTCAACCATTGACACGTGCAGAAAAGGAAAAACTTCTCTTGTTTTTTCAAACGAGCTCTCTATACAAATTCATTAAATGGTTTATTTTGACGATCAATCAATTAAACTTTTTAAAGCAAATTCTTTTGAATTACTCATTTAATAAATAACAATACTACTTTGCCCACAAAGCAAGACTAATTTTTTTTCAAAAACTTTTTATTTATTCTTCCAAATTTATTTCATCGACTTCAAAGTAATCTCCTCCGGACACAATGCACTTCTGCCAACTTTTTTTTCAATCCTTAATGCATGCTAAAAAAGTCATCGGCAAAACGCGCGGCTATTCACGATGAATCTCTTCAATCGACTCAAAACGGTGTTCCCGGAGTGGTCTTTTGAGTTTAGGGAATAGCCAGAAGTCGCACGGTGTGAATACGATGGTTGTGGAACGATATGGGTTTCATTTTTGGCGAAAAAGTCACGAAGAATCAATGCAGTATGAGCTCCCGCATTCAGTGTTTTCGGTACCAATTGAGATTTGATGCGTTTGAGGCCCAAAATGGAATTGACCAAATTCAAATTTTGAAATTCCAACATCATCAGCAAGATCTCTAATCGTAAATCGACGGTTTGCAAGCACCAAATCTTTAATTTTTTGGACGTGAGCTTGATGGTCGACCAGAGCGCTATTCATCTTCAAAGCGTTCTCTGCCTTCTTTGAATTGTTTATACCACTTCTAACATTTCTTTCCGATATAGGAATGCTCACCGAATACCTTTTGCAACATTCTATACGTTTCCGCAAACAAAATTTAACGCAAGTTCTTGCTCAATTAATTCAGACATTTCAAAAATCGCCGGAATCAGCGTCTCACAAAGTCATGCGTAACTCACACACTAATGAATATTTTGACGTCAAATTTCACAAGATGTCAAGGACAGTGCCATCAACTTAAAAAAAAAAAAAAAAATTGAAATTCCATAAGCACCAGGAATTTTAAATTTCAAATTGGTCTTACTTTTTGGACACAGTAGTATATAGTTAATTATAAAATATCGTATCGTAGTAACTCTGGTCGATGAAATATTTATATTTTAAAATCTAGTCATTTTAGTAAATAAATTTAGTGAATTACACATGGATTTTTAAATAGCATGCTATTTTAATGAAAGATACGAAAATGATATGATCTATTAAATAAATTGTTTACATTTTTTAACGTCTTAAATGTTTAATACATTTAATTATTTTTTTTTTTACATCTTAAACGATTAATGCTAAATTTATAATTTAAAAAAAGAGTCATTTGAATCACTTAGTAAATTTGTGTAAAACGTCCAGCGCTGCCTTTCGTGCATTGCACGTGCAGCGAATTAAATTTTTAATTAATAAAATTAGATAAAATTTATAATCCAAAATTAATAATATTTTTAATTAAAAAAAATTGATAAAATTTTTAATTAATTAAAGATAAAAAATTTAATAAAAATTTTTTTAATTCATTAAAAATAAAAATTTGATTAAAAAAATTTAATTAATTAAAAATTGACTGTCGGAAACGATTTGCCGAATAAATTTAAATTAAAACGCACTTATGGAAATATAAAATTTAGAATTTTTTTTTTTTTAAATAAAATCTATGAAAGCAAGTACAGTACTGAAAATTATGTCTCTTATATTACGTATAGCATATTGCTGAAGATGTTTGATAGAAAGTATGCTATAGTAAATATATGAATAAATATTGCGAAATTAGAGAGGGATTCCCCCTATTTGACGTATGAAGTTCCAACAATATTGTTTGATATTTCAAAACTACAATTTGGGTATCGTTGTATTTGAACAATATATTTGTTTGTTTATGCCTACATCTTTCGATTAGCCATTTTGATTGATTCCGATTCATTTCCTAAGTGATCAAAGGCAGAAAATGTTTTGAGCAATTCGCACAGAACCAGTTTTTCCACCCCGATGAAATCCTCCATTCCCGGCCGTCATCTTTCCCCCTAAAACAATCCTACCTATATAGATTTCGTGGAACCATTCTGAACTGTCACAGAGGAATTCCAAGAAATGGTCAAACTACTTTTTACCTTGAAAATTTTCGCTCACTTATTATCGCTACCAGATATTAACACTAAAAGGTTTTTGATTTTGAGTGACGCAGCGCTTTTATTGCCATTAAAAGTATCAAACGTGATCTCTTTATTTTTCTTCCAATTTCTTTTCTTTTTTTTTTTTAATCGCGATACTACAACTGCCGACCTTGATCCTGTGATCTATCTGTCCAACTATCCAATATATATATACATAATATGAACATGTACAAATGAATATATACCTGATTTGATTTTTAAAAAATGCGGAGAAATACAGTATTTTTATATGTGTGAAAAATGATATTACGCATGTTTTTTCTGAAAAAAAAAATTTAATAAAGCAATTTTTTTTTTTTTTAAAATTAATTTTTAAAAATAAAATTTTTCCTTTTTTTTAAAAATTAATTAATTAAAATTTTTTTTTTTTTTTTGAAGAAATTAACAAAAAAATTTAATTTCGCCATTTTAATTTATTTAAAAAATATAAAAATTCAATAGTGGGTTTTTTTCTCTTTTATTTCACAATATAGAAAATATTTAAAGACATTCGGATACCAATGAAATATATTTGATTGTTAATTCCCATATTGTATTAGGAATAATACCAAAGGTCGTAATTTGTGACTGTTTATTTTTCTTCCAATTTTTTTTTTTATCGCGGTACTACAACTGCCGCCCTTGATCCTGTGATCTATCTGTCCAACTATCCAATATATATATACATATATATACATAATATGAACATGTACTAATGGATATCTACTTGATTTGATTTTAGAAAAATGCGTAGAATTACAGTATTTTTATACGAGTGAAAAATGTTACGTATATTTAAACTTTTTTTTTTTTTTTTTTTTAAAAAAGAATTTAATAAATCGAATATATATATTTTTTTTTGTAAAAATTAATTTAAAAAAAATTAAATTTTGCCATTTTAATTTATCAAAAAATTTTTAAAAATATAGACATTATTTAAAGACATTCGGATACCAATGAAATTTTATTGATTGTTAATTCCCATATTGTATTAGGAATAATACCAAAGATCGTAATTTGTGACTCACTGTACTTTTTTTAATATGAACATGTACGAATGAATATTCACCTGATTTGATTTTAGAAAAATGTGGAGAATTACAGTATTCTTATATGAGTAAAAAATGATGTTACGTATATTTAACTTTTTTTTTCTGAAAAAGAATTTAATAAATCAAAGATTTACTGGTTTTTTTTTTTGTTTTTTTTGCCATTTTAATTTATTTAAAAAATTTTAAAATTTAATAATGGGTTTTTTCCTTTTTTTTCACAATATAGAAATTATTTAAAGACGTTCGGATACATTCGACCTCCAGTGAAATATATTTGATTGTTAATTCCCATATTGTATTAGGAATAATACCAAAGGTCGCACTTTGTGACTCACTGTACTATTTTTAATATGAACATGTATAAATGAATATCTACCTGATTTGATTTTAGAAAAATTCGGAGAATTACAGTATTTTTATGTGAGTGAAAAATGATGTTACTTATATTTAACCATTTTTTTTTTTAATTTTTTTTGAAATTTTTTTTTGTAGAAATTAACAAAAAAATTCAATTTTGCCATTTTAATTTATCTAAAAAAAATTTCACAATCTAGAAATTATTTATAACGGATATATTCGGCCAACAATGAAATCCCATATCCATTTAGGAATAATACCAAAGGTCGTAATTTGTGACTCTGTACTTTTTCTATCTAGAGCAATTCCTTTTTAATCATTCAATTATACAATTAATTTTTAAAGAAAATATTTTGATATTCATTTGTTTCTCTCTCTAGACAACTTTCTTCGGCACATATTTTATTTATTTTCAAACTTTATAGTTTTTTTTTATAATAATAGTTTATTACTTATCCTTATAAATAATAACTTGCAAATAAATTTGACAAAATCAATTAAGTTAAATTTGAATAAATTGCAACTTTTTCATGTCTTCTACCGGAATTAAAAAATACTGTGAAATGTGTTTTGATTCCCTAAAATAATTTTACCAATTTGTTGTAACTCGTTGCTTTAGTATTTTATAGCATATATTTTAAAAATAACTTTAAAAAAAGTTAATTTTACAATTAAAGAAATAAGACTATAGTTAAAAATAAATGTTGTTTAGTATAAACACATTTAACAAACTCTTGAATTCTTCGATTCAAAACTAAATCAGTGTAAATGAAAGTATTTCAAATCTTTAATTTTAAGCTTTGTGAGTTCATTTATATCATATTCCAATACTTCAAGACTTTTATAACATTTATATATATATATATATATATATATATATATATTCTCAAAATAATAGGTAAATTTGCTAAATAGGTAATTCTGCTTCTCAAATTAATAGGTAAAATTAAAAATATATAAATCTAAGAATAGATTCAGATTGAAAGATGTAAGTTTTCATTTTATTCGTTTTTTTCTCAACAGCTGGGTCAACATCTAATTTATATTAATTACCTTATTTTATATATGTTTAGGAATTTCAAAGATTATGCTTATGCCAAATACTGAGCTATAAATTTATGCTTTATTATTTTCCAAAAACATGATTGTTTCTAAAGATGTATTGAAAAGAAACAATATTCAAAAGAATAAATATACACACTCCTACGGATGGGTGGTTTTATATTGTTGTGTCTATAGAAACTTTTTAAAAACAAGTTGTAGTAGTAATTCTTAATCCTGGATCTGAATGTGACTTTGAGTTTATTAAAATCTTTTAACATAAGTCATAAAATTGATAAAAGCATTTCTTACAAATAAAAAAAATCTATCTACACAATAAAAATCTTTAAAAATCTACACAATAAAAATCTCTACCTGTGCAGCAGCTCTAGATTCCCCCCTTAAGAGTGGAATTTTTTTAGTTATATTTTTCATTGATGAGCAATTATCCTTGTCGGATTACTTTTTTTTTTTTATATGCAAAAAAACACCTGATTACAATACTTCTTTTTTTTTCGCAAACCCCTACCTACAAATACCAGCAGCATTCTCTAGATATACCTTTAACCTTTAATCCTACGTAATCGATATCTGTATCAGATCAGTATCAGAAGACAAAGCTAATCCTATTGTAACAAATCTTGGGTGTATCTCACACAGTATATATATATATGTATATACCAGGCATCTGACTTTTTATCATCCCCACTAATATGGTAGGCTTGTTCAGCTCTACATAGAATGCACTCGGAAAGGTCTAATACACTACATCTACAAAATGGAAAGTGATGAAACATGTTTTCCCAGAAGTCTTTCTAAGGCTAATTGACCCACAATTGTGCTACATACAAGGAAACCGAAAGAAAAAAAAAAACCACTTGAGGGCAATGTTTCAATTGCGAAGTATGTTGCCACAGCGCATCAGTCTGCAATTTTAAAAAGTCTTAGTTAAGTTGCAAAAGTCGAATCCATAACCTCCTCCTCTAAAAATCAGTCACGACCCAACTTACGTAGATGATATAATCAATCTTTTGCTATGTAATCTTGCATGTTCACGGTTTTCGTTTTGACTTCTGGAGGACACGGAATTAGCCAATTAATTGGAAAATATAAGACATTTTCAATAGAAATGAGTTAAGAGTAAATATTCTTGAAATTTGAAAATACGGATTAAAAAATAAGTTATTTTCACGTAAATTTAATTAAAAAAAGTCAATAAAATATATTCTTAAATTAATGATGAAATAAAATATAATTTAAAAATGGAATAAATTGCTTCAAAAGTTTTCAAAAAATATTAATTTCACTAAAATGTACCAAAACGCTAAGAAATTTTTTAAAAAGATTATCCATGGACTTATTTTTAAGAACTGTTTTAACTGCATTCAAGATACGTCAAGTTGTAAATTTATTAAATATACAATGTATTTAAATGCTTAAGTAATTTAAAATTGTATCATCCTTATTATTGTGTCAATCAAAATGGCTTAGGCATTGTATGAATTTACTTCAGTGGAAACACTTTATGTCAAGAGAAAGCAATGTTTTATAACGAGACGCATCAGTTTCTTACTTATTTGAAAATTAAATGCGTTCCAGTACATGTTTTAATGAATTCCTGAATGGTTTATATATATTGGGATAGTATGTTCACTCAAATTTATATTTTCTAGATGATGAGATATATGTTTGGTCATTGGAAGTTCCACGAGATACCACTGTCAAGAAACAAACGAACAAGCTCCATTTCTTAAATAATATGAGAACTAATTGTTGGCGGTACATACTTCTTGTACCAAACAAAACAATTTCTTTTTATAAGCAAGGTGACTCACTAAAATCCCCAAGAGTGGAGCTGCCTCCTTATTTTGCAGCAAATACTCCAATTTTTTATATCAATGCAAAATATTTTTATTTAGATATTGTATTTCACAGATAACCATTAAAACACAGCCCCCTTGTAAAAAAATGACCTAATTTAAATCAATTTCATTAAAAACAATTTCATAATTATAAATTTTTATACTTGTATCATATTAAATAGATAATAAGGAAATGCTACCTGAGTGATAAATACATGCAATTTTTTATTAATTATCCTTGTTATTTTTATTAATTACCTGCTTAGAAAATATCTTACTTTGCTTCATACGTAGGAGAAGGTCTTAAAATGAAAAAGACACAGTATTCTTAGTTTACTATTTTCAAGGTAAGAGCTCTTTGCTTACACTTTCTCTCTTCCCACGTGCTATGTCAGATAAATATATGATTGCCCATTCTCTATTTGAAATTCCGGTGTTATCAGTTATAAACAAAGATTACATTCTGTACAACTTTTATGAGAAGCTGACTCTTTTCATGTGATATGAGTAAAAGAACCGAAAATTCCTACCAGATTGTAGATTGCTGTAACATTCCGAACTTATATTTATCAGCATCATGCACATGTATTATTTGAAACAAAAAACCTCTTTCGCAATTACTGCGGAACAAATACGAGTTACCTCCTAACAAATACTGAAAAGTGCCGAAAATCTATCTTTTATTATTCATTATTATATTTGATTGACTATAAAAATATATTAAATAATACAAATCGCTTCAATATCAGAGTGTATTTTTCAAAAGCAATCTGTCCATGAAATTTAATTTATGAATAACATCTCCTGTTTCAATATTGCCTCTTATGAAGAAGAGAGAATGCCTTCATGAGAACTTTTCAAATGTAACTGAATTTAAACGTGGATGCATGTGAATGTATTTAACTACAAATATGGATGCATTTAACTGCAAATGTGGATGCATTTAACTGCAAATGTGGATGCATTTAACTGCAAATGTGGATGCATTTAACTGCATCCACATTTGTTTTATATCAGGAAAATAAGAATGTTTTTATCTAAAGCATAATATGATAAAGGATTTATAAACTAATAATAATTTAATCTATTTAAAACTGTTACTGGGATATATGCAGTTAAATTTTAATATTGTAAGAAAAGATAATTTGGTGTATTATAGTCGTACTTGCGTTGAATATGCGTAAAATATTCTTTGAATCTTTAAGGAAATTTAGAATTATTATTAACGTTCTTAGACTTAAAAATTACAGCAGCATTAAATTTCCGTCGTTGTGCAACTATAGAAATCTACCTTTATTGAAGAAATCTTCTCAAAAAGAGATGTGGATAATGGATATTTAGTATTAAAAATATCTCTATTAGAATGATATAAAAAAAAAAACATTTAAAGATGGCGCCTTGTGAGATAGATAAGCCATTGACGATTTCTACATTTTACAAATAATTAGTAATTTTCTTTCGGCCAGATCAATTATGTGGTATTCCAGTGTTCGATAGATTTCTTTTTATGCTACTAGTATGTTAAAATCCGTAATATAATTTCTTGTACATAGCCAACTGTAATATTAGTTACATAACAATGTTTATAATTTCTATTAAAATGCAGAATTTGTTTGTTTGGTTTGTCGCTCTACGGTCATCTTCCGCGCACGAGGGTTAAACAGACCGGAACTTACAGTTTAAAGCGGATTCCGAACTACTATAAACATCCATGGCACCGCCGGGACTCGAACCCGAAACCTGTGGTACTGAGCGCTAGCCACTCGGCCATTCAGGCCCCCTGTTAATATACAGTAATTTCTGTTTGAATTAATGATCCTGTGACAGAAGGCTAAAAGTGCTATTGTTGGAAGCATAGAAGGAATGAATCTTGGTGGTGATAAAACAGAAACTATATCATAAGCAAAAAAATATAGATTAAACTACAAGTTTACAAAAGTCTGACTAACATCACATAATCAATATAAAATTTTAGATTATCCTGATTCAAAGTGTCGATGATGAAATTCAAAAAAAATTAAACAATGATTTCAAAAATAAAATATTAAAAAACTACTATCAAAAATTGCCTCGCAAACAGTGGAATCTAATTGTGTATTTTTCCGATGTGTGTGTGTGTTTTTTAATGATATTAAACTGTTAGTGGAAAACACAACTGCTTTAAAAATATAATACAATGCTTTTTAAGAAATAAGCTGAATTATTGCTTTTAAGAATGTTTCATCAAAAAGTTTGTACTCTTAAAAGCAATAAGTTATTTGAATATTTTTCTTAATTGGTTTGGTTACAAATACAATTAAAGGATTAATTCTCAGCAATTAATTTAAGAAGTGTTTTTAAAAGGTGTTTCAATTTTTTTTTTCATGAGAAGTTTTTAAGAACATCTAAAATAGCCTAAGTTATTGTTGAAGGAAACTTAAATTAAATGAAATATATTTACTAAAATGTATAATTAAAAAAAGGGAATATAATAATTGAAAAATACAAACAACATCAACGATTAAAATTTATCGCACTGACTCCACTTAAAAATTGCGCTTTTAAAAAATTAAAATAATTAAGTATCTTTATTGTATACATTTAAATAAAAGTTAAGAGATGGTTTCGAAACATATTTGACTTACTTCAAAATAACTACGTTTGCTTATGCTAACAAAAACAGCTATAGTGCATCATTTATTAATTTTATCTTTAATTGAAGGGAGGAGTGACAGAATTATATCAAAAGCATATATTCTTATTTATGAATAATTCAATATGAAATAGAAGGAGGAATATATAAAAACCGAAAGCTGGTCAGTAAATGCTGAGGAAGAAAAAGAAAAAAACCAAAAACAATGTACTTCAAACATTAAGTTGGAGCAAAAAAGTTACTTTTCCTTCCTTTTTATAATAAATGTTTTGCATCTTGGTTATTCATTTCATTTTTCGGAAACTTGAAATATGCTTTTCCCAAACGGCTCTTTTCTAGAAAAAAAATTGTAAAAGAAATTTCTTTTTTTTTAAATCCAAAACTGCTTTCCGGTTTTCCTTGAAGCAGAAACAACATTCATTCGTACTCTTCCATTTGTACTTCGTTTCAATAAGAAGAAACAAAGGATAAACATTTCTAGTGGGGAATAAATATTATGAAAATACACATGAATTCGAAACATCAGTGATTAAGGCAAGCAAATGCTATTTCCCGACATTAGAACCAATTTGACCAAAATGCACCAAAAAATTTACTGTGCATCTATTGTCCTAAAAAGTGAGTACATAAAGAGCTGCAGATAAAATTACAATTTGCAAATAGGAAAAAGGCTCATAAAATATATTAGAAAGGAATAAAAGCAAGTTTTTAAGATCAAATAAAATTCATCAGCAGGTAAAATCAGTCAAAATAATAATTAATGCTTATGACTGTTTGAATATCCTGCCTAATCTTTTCGAAATATCCAACACTAATTAATGTACAACCATCACTACTGGTATCCTTTCACATGAATTGGTCTATTGCATAATATTTTTATTCAGCCCGAGGCTGAGAGTGAGATTATTTAAATTTCTTTTGGTTTAATACAGTATTATAGCTTTGAACTCTATATTTTCCGTGCAAAGTCTTTCTTTTAACACTAGGATGATCTTTTGATTTTACTTTTATCTCTAGAAATTGATTGCTGTTATTGAGGACGTTCATCGTCCGAGACGGAACTATGATAATTACATGGGATCAAAACTAACAGAAGCAGCAGATTAAGTACATTTAGATTGACTTAATGAAAAGCAATTGCTATTAAGGACACGTAAGACCATTATAATGTTATCAATCATCACAGATACAGACAAACAAGAGAATCGAAAATTTTCACGGAATATAAGCATTACTTTAATTTTGGTTATTTCAGCATAGAAAGATAATGACTGTTGAAGTGTTTATTTATTTATTTGTTTTGGATAATATAAAGTTGGAGCAGGTTTCATTTGTTAGATTTCTTTTTCTAGACGCCATTGAGGAAATTATATCGAGTTCGAAGAACAACGTTTCTGAAAATTAATAAATTTTGATTCTGAACAATAACCTGTATGAGAGTCACTAGTAGATGCACAATGGAAACAATTTGTTAACACTACAAGTAGTTTGCGAATGTACTACTTTATTCATTTGAAACATTTTACTAATTTTGGAATGTTTTGTCAGGCGTACTATTAAGATATCCAGCTTTATTTTTTTAAAACAGAACTTTAGAGACTAAAACTTTAGACTTAATCTAGAACTTTAGAGTTATATAAGCTTCATGTTTACAATGTTCGAATATTTTCAATGGCGTTATATAAGGCTCCAGTCCTACATTGTAGGTCAATTTTTCTTTGGTTTATGGTAAAGTAGTGTATATAAAATCAAGTTCGAAAATTACACGAAGTTAGAAGTTCAGAAATGTGTACACTTGAATGGTTATGCGAAATTTTTCTGTAAATTAATATGTTTATGATTGATAATAATAATCTTCATAAACAAAGTACAGTATTCATTTTTGAACAATTTTGATGTCTCCACCAATTGTCTATAAGTATTTCTGAATTTTGAAGTGTAACATTTTATTAAATTTCTCATTAGGAATTGACAGTATGAAAAAAGAACATACATTGTTCATTATTCATGTATTATTGCAGACTTTACACAGAAAGAAATTTTTAAAAATGAGTTTGGTTGTAAAAATTAAAAATTTTTTAAAGGCCCCAAAGTTTTTGGAGAACAGACATAGGAGTGAAAAAGATTTCAGTTCCTAGACCAGACTATCTACCACAGAACCTAATAAGAAAAAGCAGTCATCCGGCAATAGTGTTAATCTTAACTTATACAACCAGACTCCCTCCTTTCAGATGGCTTCCATCTGTAGCGAGATATCCACGGAATGGTCCATGATTTGAACGTTCGTCAGCTTCAGTCTCAAGGAACTGATAAATATACTTATATTATTTATGTAGATATAAATAATATAAATATGCTACTAATAGCGTTCGTATTACTAGGTTTATACTGTTATATAAACCGATTAATATACCTGGAAATTAAATATATTAATTATTTTCCTATAAAGGGAAACTGACTGGTAACTGGTAAAAACTGACACTTGGTTTAATCGCTGATATCCCTTTTTCCTGCGACACTGGTCATCACGCACTATAAATACAAAAGTTCAGAAATAGGGCATTGTGAACAAAAATGTAAGGAATTGAAAACATAAAGGAATAGGAAAATGTGTATCTATAAATGAGAAAATCTGAAACAAATACATTTACAGTAATAATGAGCAAACAATATAGATGAGATAATATACTGCATGAAATATGTATAAAAGCAATGAATTTGAAAAACTCCTGCATGGAAATAAGAGAAGATCTGTAGTCTAAACGTGTAGAAAGAAAAAAGAATGAAAGAAAGAGGGAGAGAATGAAGAAAAAAAAAAAACCATTGATATACTTTTTATTCTCATATATTTCTAAAGGGTACCTCTTTGGAACAAGATGAACAATGGAAGCAGAGATAAATATTTAACTTTGCAGCCCCCTGTCTTTCTTTCTCTTAAGAGTTAACATTTTTCTACCCATAGCTACACGGGAAAAAAAAAAAAAATTACCCAGACTCTAATAGATGATTAATAGTATATGCAGGTAAATGATTAAAATGCTAAATAAATGCATTTTGAAAAACTGTTTTTTAAAGAGTTAATCATTTTTCTACTCAAGGCTACCAGAAACTAAACCCCATAATAATAGATAAAAAGTATATATGGATAAAGGCATTTACATCTATAAATTAAAATTATCATAGAAAAATACGCTCGTTTTTAACTCCAAGATTAACTAATGATTCAGAAATTGCGTGTATGTGTAGAGATGGAGGGTAAACTCGGTTGAATGTGTAATACAGTCTCTTTGAAAATGAGTAGAATTCCTGGAGCTTGTGTAAAAGTGTCTTACGGAACTGGAGAAAATGGGAGGAATTTTTGAGCAGGATTTTACAACTTGTGGAATTTTTCCGAGTTTCCTGTCGTAAAAGGGGCAATTACTGAATACTGAAAGACCAAGAAAACAATATCCTATCTGTTGTATACACTCAAGAGCCAAAACATTACGACCACCCCTACATTTTACAATGAACTCGCCTGAATGACGTGGAAGGCACGTGATCAAGTGGAAGTGGTATTTAACTGCTGCTGGAGAGTCTGAAGAATCATTCCTTCACTTACTTCTGTGTGTGAAAGGAAAGGCTGCGGATCTAAGCGACTTTGATAGAGGGCAGATTGTAATGGTTCGAAGGCTCGGAACAAGTATTTCCGAAACTGCACGAATCGTGGGTTGTTCGCAATCTACAGTTGTTAGTACTGGTGGTACTGGTTAGTACAAAGTGGATGAAGGACGGTGAAACCAGCAGTAGACGACATGGTGTTGGACGTCCACACGCTATCAAAGAAAAAGGTCGTCGGAGACTGTCTCGCAGGGTAAAGCAAAACCGGAGCCAGACAGTGGCTCAGCTGACAGCCCAATACAATGCAGGGCCAAGTAGAATAGTATCGGAGCACACTGTTCAGCAGACACTGTTGGATATGGGGCTACGCAGCAAACGTCCCACTCGTGTACCTTTGCTGACCAAGCGTCATCGCCAACTGCGCCAGCGCTGGGCCCGGGAACATCGTGACTGGTCTATGGATCAGTGGGAGAGAGTTGCCTGATTAGATGAATCACGGTTTGTCATTCATCACGCCGATGGCCGTGTCAGGATACGCCGTCTTCCAGGTGAACAGTTGCTCCCTTAATGTACAGTAGGTCATACACAGGCCGGTGGTGGCGGTATTATGCTTTGGGGGACGTTCTCTTGGGCGTCTCTGGAACTCGTGGTTCTGGTAGAGCAGACCATGAATGCTACAGGGTATCTGAACATCATTGCGGGCCAGTTGCACCCTTACATGGGCTCTGTTTTTCCAGCTGGAAATGGAATATTCAAACAGGACAACGCCCCTTGTCACAAGGCTAAAATTGTGTTGGAGTGGTTCCAAGAACATGATGCTGAATTCCAGTTAATGTCCTGGCCGCCTAACTCACCGGATCACAATCCGATAGAACACATTTGGGATGTCCTGGGACGACAGCTCAGAGTTCAAAGACCACCAATTCGCAATATCGCGGATTTGTGTGACCGTTGCTTAAACATCTGGTACAATCTGTCTCCGGCCATCTACCAAGGACTTGTGCCATCTATGCCAAGGAGGGTTGAAGCTGTGTTGCGCGCCGAAGGTGGGCCAACTCGTTATTGACAGGTGGTCATAATGTTTTGGCTCTTGAATGTATTTACCGTTACAAAGCTTGTAAACGTATCAGTTGGTTCCAAATTGTTAAATGATGAAAAAGCAAGTATCTGCATTGGGAAAAAATTCAAAATTGTTTTCGAAGTTCAATACCTAATGTGTTGATATGACAAAACTTAATTTAAAAGAATTATAAAAAAAACGGTAAAAGTTGGATCTTGGTTGGTACTAATTTTTTTTTTTTTTTTTTAGTTCTCCAAGTTTATGGCGGATATTTTTTTTAGATTTAACTTTTCACTATCACATAAAATGATGCTCAAAATTTAGAGAATTTTCACTTTCAGTTCTCCAGAACTTATGGGGAGATTGTAAAGAAATTAAATATTTACATAGGTTCATATAATACAGGAAGAAAACAGTCATACAAGAGTATTATAAGGATTATTGTGCATGGGACTCATTAGTAATTGAAGGTTTAAAACAAATCTTTAAATAACGAACAACAGTTTGATTAATAGAGTAGGTTCCTACGAGTAGGTTAGGTTACAAAGCCCTCACAATATGAATTGACACCGGAAATCAGGCAATTTATGAGTCCCTGTGGCAGTTGATCCCACTCTTCCTGCAACACCATTTTCTGACCTTGGAGGTTCTGGGAAGGGAAAGGTGAGTTTCAATAACTCTCTCTAAAGCATTCCAGACATGCTGCATAGAGTTTAGATCTGAAGATGTAATTGGTCAATCCATCCGGCATTTTCCAGAAATTTATTGCCCAGATGAACATTATGTGGAAGTGGTTGTTGTACATTGAAAACGAATCAAGAGTAACTGCACTCCCGTAAAGTCAAACATAAGGTTCCAAGGTTTAATCCCTATACTTCGTAGCAGTCAAAGCCTCTGACAAAAACATGAAAACATGGTGGTCTGTGCGCGCATACAGTATGATACCTGCCCAGATAATCAAACTTTCACTGACACAATGGTCTCTTACTCAGATGTTGGAGGACAGGAAGCGAGTCCTTGGTTTTCTCGGGGAACGAATATTAAGACTCAGTGGTTTGGCTGAACCTGAATTTGTCAGTGAGTAGAAAGATCCTTTACTGTGTTATGCTAAATGGACTCTCCTATGTGCAAGAAGGAATGAAGCGCAACCAGCAAAGTGTTTTTTTTTTTTTTTTTTTTTGCAACACAGCAGTGATTGTTAGTGTATAGGCACTGCGGAACTGCAGCCCACTCTGTTTTCACTTTAAACCATCGATAAAATTCAATATAAGGATTTTTCTTAAATTCTTTCTTTATGCTTGTACATTATATAATCCTTAAGCTTAATGTCAATTATAACCATCAGTTCATGAATAAACTGCAGAAGTCCTTAAATGGAACTTTGGACTTAGCAGTTCTAGTTATACGGTGTATGTTATTGGGAGCATGTGCGCACGTTCTAGTTTGGTTTGGCTTGTCGCTCTGCGGTCATCTTGTGCACACGAGGGCTAAACAGACCGGGATCTACAGTTTAAAGTGGATTCCGAACCACTAACAAACATCCATGCCACCGGCAGGATTCGAACCTGAGCGAATGTTCTAGAGAAGAAGCTACATACTAGGTACAGAGAACACTGTCACTCACACAGTGCTGACGCTGATATGGAGAGTAGTATTTCTATTAGTCTCAGAGTTTACTATACTTAAAGACAGTAAAAACCTTGTGTTATAATTTTGAATTTGATAAAATGTAGCATTAAATGTTTATTATGCATCCTGATCTTCTATTTAATTCACTGTTTGACTCTTTTAATATAAGAAATAAATTAAATAATTTAACCATGGTTTGCTTACCACTCTGAATTCTGAGACTGCAGTGAACTTTAACAACTTAAGTTCTCCCAGTTGTCTCTTTATAAAAAATTAAGAAAAGACATATTTGAACGTTTGAGATATTCCTCACTCCAAAAAATCCAATTTCAGATGAAGTATCAAAACATATACTGGAACAATTAAACATAATCCTTCAAAGAAATGACTGAAAACTGATTGCTAAATATTTGATGGTGGAAATGTCATTAAATGTGAAAAAAACAGTTATTTAAGCCAAAATGAAAGTAGTTTATAATAATGCAAATTTCATTCACTGTTGCGCACATCAACGTGATTTAATCAAGAGCAAGGCATCAAGATGCAAGATGCAAGATGCATGATGGAACGTAAGATTATTTTTCTCTAGTATATATGATATTCCTGAAAATCTTCTCAAGATCCTCACAAAGTACATCCATTCTCAAAAAGCATATGAATATCAACATTACACGTCCATTTTGTACAATATGGAACATTACGAAACATATACAATATTCACGAGAATTTACAACCTACAAAAAATTGTCCTACTAATGTTTATTAAATATCAAATGCAGATCATACCATTGAGGAAGCAACAGCTGCAAGGCGGGTATCATGATAATAGAAGTTTTAAAATACCTGAATAAGAATATCGCAAATTAATTGAGCTTCTGAAATTTTTCTTAAAAAATAATCTAGATAATGTTCTTAGTGAAATTACTGAACTGATAAAATTCTGTACAATTCTGACGAACACATAAGAACCAGAATGCTGTTTTTCAACACTGAAAAAAAAATATATAACTTTCTTAAGGAAACTAGGAATGCTAAAAAACAAATGCACTTGAGTTCTTTCAGTGGAGAAAAATTAAGGAGAAAATTATCTTTTCGCGCAAAATAAAACAAGAAGAATGGATAATGTTCTTAAATTAATAAATCAAGCTTTAACCGTAACAATTTAAATTACTAGTATTAAAATTTTAAAATTTTCTTAATTAAAAAAATTTAATTTATTTTTAATTTTTTGTTTAGGTTTTTATCATGATGATATATTATTTTCCTTTCTATATGCTTGTTTTATTTTACACAATATTTAAAATTTTTCTGAAACAGTAACCCCAATAATATTAACAACAAACTGCCAATGAAACAAACCTTTCTCATGCCTTCTGAAAACAGTAGGCCTTGAAGTTTTTGTAGCGTAACTATTGAACTGTAATTGGCAAATATCTTTCTTCGTTGTCCATTTGGACTACCTTACATTTCTTCTCTATGGACTTTGACCAGGCTTCTCTAAGTGGATCTTGTATGCTTAAATTGTTTTCATAAGTTGGAAATGACGCCGGACATTACATGTAAATCTCTAGTAATCTGCACTTGAGACTACTTTACCTACAGTCTCCTCACGATTCACCAACACATTCCATCATTTAAAAGTTGGTAGTTTTTCATTTTAACTGTTTGCTTTTGAAATTCGCCAAATGTTGCAAAAAAGCCCCACGAAATTCGGCAATGTATGTGAAGGAACAAAACGTGAAAATTACCACTTGCTCTTATAAAGCCTGATGCCATTATGTACTGTCCACACACACATACATGCTTACCAATTTACATTTTTGTTTGAAACGAGTAGTTTTATATGTCGTTTAGTACTTTTCGGGAAAAATTAACAAAGCAAGTACATTATATTAATTCTGAACATTTGTTCAAATAAGTTCAGTAAGCATTTTTAATACTTTTATCAACTCATTTATTTTTAAATATGTAGTATTTAGATTGCTTTGGCTTAAATACTCTTATAAGAATGACAATCTCTTCTATAAAGATAGTTTTTGATGTATCATAATGAAATATACGCATGAGACATGATAACAAAAAAAAGTTATACTCAATTATTTCTTCACACTCTGCTTTCGGTCCTCTTTGAAAAACAATTCACTTGATTTCATCATAAGCCTCTTAATTATGCATTAGTGAGCCGCAATTTAGTTATTTTTCAAAATCTTACTTTATTTCACTAAGAGATAATGTTGTTATAAAAGCATCATTTTAAAGAAACTAGGCATAAATATCACTATCTCACTATATCACTATGTCATTATCTGTCTAAAAACGCAACTCCGTTCAGGGGAGAAAAATATTAATAAATTGCCTAACTAATTTTTTTGTTTCTAACTTCGCATTTTTCTCTAATTGAATTGTTTTCGCTAATGATGCAGATAATTACTTAATAACTAAATTACTTTATTCCTTTATTTAATTGGTCGAAATTTTACTTCGTGAAAACTAATAGAATAGTAATTCGAAAAACGGTAAGTACACTTCGTTTTCCATTTAATATCTTAAAACATGAATTTTAAGACAATGCTTTCAATAAAAATCTTTTAATATGGTTTTCAAAAAATAGACGTACCGAACAAAACTTTGTATAAGAATGCATTAAAAGTTAGGTGTTTATTTAAAGAACGATATCATTTAAAAAATTGTGACGAAATTTTTCATTTCAAAAATAAATTTGGACAGATTTTGGACGATGTTTTCATGGAAAAAAAAAAAAAAAAAAACACAAAAATATATTTTGTTTACTTGAATCTAGGAAATAAATGAATAATAAAAACAAATACAAAAGGAAGTGACAGTTCAGACAGTCCATCATTTCGTTTATATTCGTCTCTCTGCCATCATCTCGTTATCAAACTTATAAAAAGATAATTTTAATTTAGTTTTAGACTTTGTATATTATTGTACTAGTTTTGCTTATTGCTTTAAAGGTATATTTACATTATCTCCAAAAATAATAGGTACTAAATTTAGTTTGCAAGTTCGTTGTCTCTTTAAATATGTAAATTTTGTTTTTCAATAATGCATTTATCCTTAAATCTGCATTCGCATCCTGGTCTTAATTCAATTATATGCCATTTTTTTTTATTAACATGATTTTTTTTATAATTCTGTTTTATGTGTTTGCCTACGGCGATAAAAACACTAGGATCGATCCTGCTTTTATTCAATTGTAAAATAAATTTTCTTTATGATATTTTATATTATCTTTGAAATAACATCCTATTTCGGAAAAATAAAACCATCAAACTTTTGTTAATAATTTTAACAGTTTCTAGTAAATACTTGAAGTGAGGCTAAGAGACACACACACACAAACATATATATGTATATATATGGAAATGGGTCCAAAAGTTGCAAATCTTATCATGAAATTGCTTAAATTGTAAAGTGATGTTTTACTTTGGGTATTTGGAAAGTATAGTGGGTTTATTTATGGGTATAGTTAGTGGGTATTTGGAAAGTACATAAAGGATATATATATGTGTGTGTGTGTGTGTGTATATAAGCAGGATGCAAATATAGACCCATATATTTAGTTAACTTTCGGTAAAACTTAGTAACCATGTGAGTTTTAACCAAACATAGTTTCGCATTTTTTGGATGTAGAGGTAATGTAATTCGAAAGATGTTATTTCAATGTTTTAAAAAAAAATTTAAAAGTTTAGAAATTGAATCGAGATTCAGAAGTTTTTATAGATTTGTTAGTTTATAAGCTCTTTAACTGTTATTGTGTAGGGTTTTTTTCTTCTAAAGTTTCTCTATCAGATACTGGCAGTGACTGATGAAGTGGAAGAATTTTTATGTTTTTCTTATGTAAATGAATAACGGTAATTTATACAAAATGATGTATACAGAGTATCTCTAATATATCTGGAAAAAGATGTAAAGACAGGTAGAGTGGACCGAAGTACGGAAATTTTGTAATTGAATTTGTGTGTGGAAATGATGTGTGCAAGTGCTAGCACGTAAGGAAGATTTGAGAAACAGGTAGGTGAGAAAGGTAAAGTCAAATGAAATACCATTTTATTGATTTATTTTTCATAATATGTGCTCGAAAGATTTCCCAGCAACAGTATACGATATTTACAGCGACGGCTCATGGGTTGGCTTACATTAGCAAAAAATGTCTTATCACGTATACTTCCAGCAGCAACTGACAGTCTGATCAATAGATTTCCATCGAACTTATTAATGGGATTTACGTAGATCATGCTTTTAATGTATCCCCAAAGTAATAAATCCCCGCATCTGGTGATCGTAATAGCCAAGGAACAGGTCCACCTCGTCCTATTCAACGTGGGTTGTAAGTAGCGTTAAGATAATTTCCAGCGTTCCAGTTGTAAAGTGCTGGACTCCATTGTGCTGGAACAAAATTTGTATTCATGCAACTGGAAAAACATTGGAAAGAAGTTCTTGCAAGATATTTTGTAGAAGGATTCCGTATGTGTAGTCTAAAAATGTACGTAACATGTCTGAAATTTCGCTTATGTACCATGTAATCAATCCATACTGTGCCTGTGAATCGAATGACTGTGCCTGTGAATGACTCTGTCTGTGAATCGTGTATTGCTATGTGTGATCGCGTTTTCGAGCTACTTACATTTATTGTAAAAAGTTAAATGATTAAAATGGTTTTTTTTACTTTGTCTGTGTTTTTTTACTTGTTTTTCATATCTTTCCTTTGTGTTAATACTTACACGTGCCGTTTACGCACACACATTCCATTACAAAATCTGTTGATTTCGATTCCCTTTACCTGTTTCTATATTTTTGCCAGATAGTTAATAATAATAGCGACAAATAAAGTGGAAGGATTTCTTAAAATCTTTCCTTCTTTTCTTTCTTAAATAAAATTTTAATATACATTACCCATGTGTGAGATAGTTAGAATATTGTAGACAACAAATAATACATTTGTTTAAAAAAAAGTTAAATTTTTTTATAAAAAAAAATCGCGAAAGTTTCTGAAACCAATAATATTAAGAAAGATTAAACTTTTTTTCTGAAGAAAGAATCAAGAAAAGAGAAAAAAAAAACCTTTGTTGTAAATTTTAATATACGTTTATCGTTTATCAAAAGTTTTGGCTTTTTTCTGTGTGAATTCTAGATTGTATATATTTTCCCTTTCTGATGAAAAGCATGATGTTTTCTTATAAATAATTCAATCTAAATTCGAATTTATGTTTTTTTTGTTATTATAAATACAGGCTTCTATTAACGTTTTACAACTGCAGTCCTTTAACCTAGTTTCTTGAGAAGTACCGTTCAGTTCATCTTAAAGGAGTTTAGATTTCTATTACGAGTACTTACGTAGAATCAACGTTACACTAGAATTACAGATAAAGATATCTGTTATGACAGTAATAGAAAAACAAAAAATATCTGATCTTACAATTTAAGATCATAACCAAATAAAGAGGTGAACAATTGAATTAGAAGTCCAGTTTTTAATCTTTTACATAATTCTGTTTTCAAGAGTTGGATTTTGTTCTGATTGACCTCATACACATGATATAGTATATTCTTGATTTTGATATTATTTGATTCACAATCGCAGAAATTTTTCTATGAATAACAACTTTTAATAAAAATTCTAAATTATCAAAGCAACGAATCCAACTTTAAACACTAAATTATCAACGCAACGCTACGTTAAATTATCAAAGCAACGAACATAACGTTTTCGAAATAACACTAACATTTCGTAAACGTTATGTTAGTTAAAAAATACTATAGTGTTATATTGAAACACTGTTATTGGTCAATACAGTAGCCTCTAATTTTGCAGCGGCTCATTATATTCCGCATTTTGATATTTTACACACCTTTTTTTACAAAAATAAAAAGTCCCATAACTTAAATAAAATTGTCTGGTATATGGCCCTTTTTTTCTTTGTTTCTCGACATGAGGACTAATGTACAATACAAATCTTTTATTTAGAGTAACTAATACCTCACGCCATTTCGAAATTAATGTATTTTGTTTCATTCCAAGATTTCTTGCCACCTTCATAAAAGTTTGGGATTTCCCAATCTTTTTCATCAAAAGTTTGCCGATAAAGTGTGGCATCACCATTACGGAAATGACATCAATGTGTGCGATAATTTCTGAGAAGTGTATTTATTTACTACTGTCAGCGTGCGAATCAATGTCCTTTTTGTCTTTGCTAAAAGTTTTTTAATTTTTACTGAGAAACTTTTCTATTTTATAAAGCAGAGGAATTGCGTTTTAGTTCTACAAAAGAGTGAAAACAGTGATGTACGTTTTGCATTCGATGACTGGTAAAATACTGCATTCCTTTCTCCTAATACCCATTTGTTATTGGTTCAAGTATAGCCACCGGCACTAAATTCTGATTGGCTTAAAACATGGTGGAGAGCTAAAAGTCAGATGATTGTACGATGACGTCATTGGACGTGTAATTCCTATGTTAATGAGGTATTCAAGATGGAGTTCTCTAATATAGTCTAGCTAATGTCGAGGAGAAAGCATTTAAGTCAGCTTTGGATTATTTGCGCAAAAGATGCCGAAAAGACGTAATGGCGAAATTCCTCTACCAAACGGCTGGGATGTGGGACAAGATTTTGATGGAAAAATATACTTTATCGATCATATTAATAAGAAAACAACATGGATTGATCCTCGGGACAGGTAAGTCAATGATAACTCTACGGCTGGAATGTGCGCCCAAGTGGGCCTCATCGGCTATAGATGCTTTTTAATATTTCTTCACATTATAATTTTAAAAACGCATTATTAAACGGAGTTCATTGTGATGAATAGAAATGTTGTTTGTCTTTTGCATATCTAATGTGTGTATCATTGTTAACCTTTTCAAGTGAAAAATAATTGCCGCATACCTGATGATGGGAATTCTCTGTGGGGTAGGGAGAGAGAGAGAGAGGTTGCTTTTCTTTTTAATTGACTGTCGGGTTTCACATTCCTTCGGAATGTTTAAATGGACAGAAATTTCTTTGGCTCCTAAACACCGTACTGTTTGTGAACTCTTCCTTGAAAGTCGTTTCTGTAATTAAGTATCATAATTGACAGTTTATATTGTTTGCGTTTTTCTCGGCATTCTTTTTCGAAGAATAAGTGTTCATTGCACACGATTAACAAATTTTAAATTACATTTCAACTATAATTAATTGTATAAAAAAAAGTGAAGCATCGTGTATTTTTTTTCAAATCATTTATTTGATCAACTACATAATTATGACTTAAATAAGTAAATATCTTACTGCAAAATTGATATTTTTTGTTTACTTTTTAAGTAAACTCGTTACTTTGGTAACTCGTTATGGAACTTGTTTTGACTTTCTGTTTATGATTTCAATGGAAATGTGTTAGTGCCTTAAATATAAGCTATTATATAATTTTATCTACTGAATGAAAGTTAGCAGAACCACAAGCACTGTTTTAAGTTTTCTGATTTATGTAAATAATCCATTATGATTTCAGTTTTAGAGCTTAGAATTTTGTTTTATAATTTATTTTTAAGTTATGGGGTTTATTTCATTTTTATCTTTTAATGTTGTGCAATGTAGTGACAAAAAAAATTGCTTCTTAAACTGTGTAGATTTTTATATAATTATTAGGAATGAAGAGCAACTAATTTTTCGCTTGAAATTTGCCTATAATATATTCTTGTTTTGTTTTATCATTGACACATGTTGAACACTGGATCAAAAATATACATAGACATGATTTTTTTTATATAAAGAAGGCATTATAACTTTTCCTTGTGATGCATTGTAAGATTTAATGTTTAAAATATTCATAAAAAGCTTCAGTACATATTGCTTGCATAGTTTTACATTTTTTTTATTTATTTAAGTGATAGATTTTTGTTTGGGTGAACTCCTATGTTGTGTTATTGAAAAGGTTTTTTTTTTTTAATATACAAAAATCTTTTCTTATGTGAATTTTTGTCGTATTATTTCGACCTCAATGATATCTAGATATGCTTGTTAAATGCATGTTTTTCTCTTCGCTCATTTTGGAATCTTGTTTCCCCCTTCCCAGTAACTTGATTTAGAGAATTTAAGGTTGGGTATATTTGTTTAAGTCATAAGTAGAATTTTAATTTTTAAAAATTGGTAAACTCAAACTGCTGAGTGCTTACTTAATTATTTAAAGTGCAATATTATCATTACTAGTTAATCATTTCAGAAATTTGTATGTGAAAAGCTTTTGATCTTTTTCAATATATGGCACTATTTTAATTTCAAAATATTAAATGGAACTTGTTTTGACTTTCTGTTTATGATTTTGATGAAAATATGTTATTTCTTTAAATATAAGCTATTGTATGATTTTGTCTACTGATTGAGAGTTGAAAATTAGCAGAATGACAGTGCCTGTTTCATTTTAATTTATTTAAATGACCCATTATGACTACAGTTTCAAACCTTGTAGGAATTTTGTATCTTTTATTTTAAGTTTAAGTTTAAATACTTAAATTTTAAGTTCCTTATTTCTATATATGACAAAATATGTATTCCGTATTTCTTGCAATACTGATAATCTGCGAGTTGCAACAAAAGTCTGCTTCATTGTTTCCCAAGTCCTCTCCTAGATTTATTTTTCTTTAATATTTCCAGAAATTTAGTTCCTGTGTGGCTTATGCCGATTTAAACTTGGATAAATAAATATAAATTATTAATTGCATGTAGAATTAAATGCATAACTACAAAATTAATGAAATTTCGCATTTTGCTGCAACATCATTTAAAATTAATTAAATTTTGTAGCTGTTTCAAAATATTAATAAAGCTGTGACAAAATTTAAAATAAAGCCGTGAAGATTAGTTCTAATTTTAAAGTAAAGAAATACAAATTTAGTCCCAAAAGAAATTTTATAAAGTTCCTAATGCAATTTAAAAGCCCTGAACTACTAAAGTAATAAATAGATATAATCACGTAAGTATATTTAAGTAGAAATGTAAGCCATTTAATTACTGAATATTTTATTAAGAATTTGTTTTCTTAATGCAAAGAGTTAATTAAATTTATTGGAATAAATATTTGATGGACAAAATTTTGCAACCAAAATTTATCAAAATTTTAAGTAAATATTTTACGGTTATTTAAAGCAGAGAAAAAACAGTTATGTGTTCAAATTGATTTTTGTTGTATTGTAAATAATGGCTTGGTATGAAGTTAAAATTCCCATCTTCTGGTACACTAAGCAAATAATTAAAGTAAAATATAGGTTTCTATTGAGAATGGATAGATCAATCAATGAAATGAAATAAAATAAATAAAACATAAGGGCTAGTAATAATTTTATAACAACAATGGCATCTGTCTTAACTTTCTACAAAACTATCAAGCATGCAGTTCATGCAATAACTACCCTTGTTCACCCATTTATACAAAATAGAAATAGCAGTGAAAGAAAAATAATTCATTCCCTTATGAATCTTAAGATGATGGTGCATTGACAAGTGAGAGGAATAAATAATTTAAAGATAAAGTAACTTGTAGTTTTACTCAATAGGAAGTGGTCATATTTTTTGAAAAGGTGATAAGATGAAATGCTTTATGTGCATCAATTTATGCAAATAAATAATATTTAAAAAAAAAGGCCTGTGATAAGACAGACATGAGCTTAATTAATATTAACGGATTGATTAGAATGCTGATTAAGATTTTCGGCTTTGTAATTAATAAGATCTCAAATTATCAAACCCATTTTTTAATGTGTTCCATTTAAAATCAACTTGCACCAGTTTTGAAGAGTTTTAATTGAATATGTTTTTCTTTTATCTTTTCAAATTTAATTCTTTGTATTTGCAGATGAGATTCTTTATTTATCTTTGTTTTATTTCCATGGAATATGTCCAATTAATATATTGTTTTACTCTTGGTTCATTTGAACATATATCTGCTTTTCAGTTTTCATCTTAAATGTGTAATATTATTAAAATGTTAGGACATCAAAATTGCTTTCAAAGTTTGAGAGAGATTAAAATCTCAACCATGGGTTTAATAAAATTATTTTATTGAACATAGTATATTATACAGAGTGTTTGGACATGTTTGTAATAATTTTCACTTTCTCCGTGAATTAAATTTAAATGAATAAAAATAAAACCTGAATGCATCAATTAGGAATAAGCTTTAATTATCATATTCATCATTAAAGTTACCTTTACTGTAAAAAGTTTCTAAAAAATAAGCAATGGATCAAAGGCTAATATTTTTCTATTTTACGAAGAGAAAAACTTATTTGATTATTAAAAATGTTAAAAGCGTAGTTTTAAAATTTCTAGGTATAAAATAAATGACATAATAAATATAAAAAAAAAGGGAAAGATTAGTAAAAGTTTAAATTTGATGAGAAAAAGGCAAAATATGCATACCCAACATAGATATGCACACCTCTTGTTATATTTAAAATCGTATCGCATGTCTTAAAAACAATCGGACCCTATGACTGTCGGACCCTATGTTTACAATCGGTCTTCTATGACTGTAAGAGCGTCACGGAGCAAAAGTCAGGCTTCTACCTACGGGTGCTCCATCACAACAGAAGCTGCTTCCTTCCCCTTCAATCATGAGTCCATATGGGCTCGTGGGCTTGGCCAGCCAAGTGGGATAAGAAACAACAACAACAACAACGATTGCAAAATCTATATAGAAACTGTAAGTAAAACTATTAAAATTTGCTAATAAAAAAAAAAAGACATGATGTTCACTGGCTAAAGTCAAAACATATTTCTCAGTGTAAGACTGTGCAATTGCTGTATGAAAATTATTTTGCAAGTGAAAAATAGAAATGCATAGTTACAATTGATAAGGCCTGGATATATTTATCTAATTGCAATAGAAAAAGATCGATTTACTATAAAAAAAACAAGAGGAGAAAAAGATCTATAATGTTTTAGCTCAGAGAAAACAACGAAAGTTTTTCTAAAGGTTTTATGATTATTACTGAAATGCTTTATAATAGAAAACTTAAAATAAAAAAAGTAGAGTTAATTTTGATATTTTTTTTCTACTTACTATTAGAAATATGTTTAACACTTATTTCCAGAAAAGATATTACATCACCATACTCAAATTATTTTCACTATGCTAATTTCCAGCAGGATAAGGCTGCCAGACATACTTTTAAGTCTACTTTTCAATATTTGGGGGAAAAAATAAGAAATGAAATCAAAATTGGAGCTGTTTCAATTAAATGCATCCCATCCCAACCCACCTGGCATGTTTCTTATGGATTACTTTGCATCTGGCTATCAAAACAAATTCTTTTTAAATGGCATCCTCAAATGCATTGTGGTAATGATAAAATCAACCTTGATATTTTGAGAAAGGCTATTTTTCTTGAAAATCAAGGTTAATATGGTAGTTTATCAAAAGGGTATCGACTGATTATAGTAGAAAATTAAATTCTTGTCTTTGTTTATAAATATTTTTTCAAAATTTTTTAAAAATCATTACAGAAAGGTGTTAACGCCTTCTGTAGAAATAAAGAAACAAGTAAAAATCAACAAAAAAAAAATTATACTTGAATTTTTGTGCTATTAAAAATTATAATTTTTCTGTCTAATCCACATTTGTAGTATTTTAAAATTTATTTCATTCATCTATGTACATGAAATTTGTTTGTTCTTAATATTTCTCTGTATGTATTAATTATTTTAAGATGAGCATAAAATTAAAGTTTCATATAATATAACCTAAAATGTAATTAAATAATGAGAAATGTTTTCTTGATGGAGAATTGATTTAGGTATTTGTATATGGCTTTGAAGAAATAGTCAGATATTCTAACCAGATAAATTATTTTGCACTTGAAATAACTAATTAGGTTTTTCAAATGAGGAACCCAATTTATTCTAACATTGCAAAGCTGATAGTAAATGAAAGGTACCTGAAAAATATTAATATAATTGAAGAAATATTTCTTTTATGAAGTAATGTTTAGGCTTATTTGAGGATATGTTATTTGTTTTACACATAATCGAATAAGAAATATATGAATATTTTATGAATCGCTATTACTAATAAGATTTTCCGTGTTATTTTTATTCAGATATTTCAGTGATTGCATATAAATTCTTTTATATTAGGTATATCTTGGTATTAATATTATTTAATGAGTATAATTTAATTGTAATTTACACTTATGAATTTATGATTTAGTTTTATAATTATTAATTTAAACTTAATAAGAAATTTGTTGTTTTTTGTGTTGACTTAATCTGTAGCTTTGATGGTGTGGACTTGGTAACCATTATAAATTTTTTCCTTCCACGACCTTTTCTTTCCTACTAAATGAAGTGAATTGCCAGTTTCTTTATAATTGATGTTTCTGATTTAAGATTACTTTAGATCTTCCATCACATTATATACCTCTTCTTCCCAATTAGCTTTTCTTTGTTCTGAGAGATTATACCTCACCTTTAATGTAATAAATTATGCCAGTTCATTAATTTCTAGAACTCTTTATATGAAATAAGTAGTAATTTTTGTTTTTGGAAATATTCCAAATAATCAGTTGCTTTATTCAACTGGAAAAAAAGAACTCTAAATCTGTCGCTAAGAACACTTGATTCTGAAATTAATATACATAACAAATAACTTATATAGAAAATCTATGTTCAGAATGTATATGAAAACTGACTTAAATGTGTGAAATATATTTATTTTTTGCGTTGAAATTGATTTGTTTCTATTAAAAAGTTCCTCTGGGATTTTATTTGACAGTAAAATAAATTATGGAAAGAATTTAAAATCATCAATTGATTTTATCTATCAATTATAGAAAAAATGTCAGCAAAATGCCCAATTTCTTTTTGATTAATATAATATTTCATTTTAATTTAAACAGATTATTTATAAAGAAGTTACATTGTGTAAAGGGAAGGAAATAATAAAAAAAAAGCCTTGCAATTTATGTGATGTTTTAAATTTCTGTAAAAGCTATTGGGTAGTGCATAAATAAATAAATAAGATTTGGAAGGAATGCCTTTTAAAGATTTGTTTGCTTTCCAAGATTTTATGACTTCTTCTAGAAACATATTAGCAATTCTTTCCTAATCATTTTATTTTTCATTCTAGATACTGTGAAAATTTTCTGGCTTTTTCTACTCGTCATTATCAGTTTCAACCATTATGTAGTTATGACATTTTTGTAATATAATTTTTTATAATGTATCCTCTTCATGATCAGGAAAAAAAAGATTGATAAATTTAAGGGGGAATTTGAACAATTTCTTCTAATCTACTGACTCTGTGGTCATTTCCTGCGGCATTATTGTTTAGCCCCTTTCCTTGATATGGGAAAAAATTTTCAACTATGTTTTTCATTCCCTCATTTTACTGCCACACAAATGTTAATTGATTTTTTTAAATTTATATATCATTTTAATTAGGCTTTTGTGTATAAAGTTTTTAATTGCTTTTTTATTATACCTTGGGATGAATTCCTATTTTTGATCTGTACATTTCTTATGGCATTTTTTTTTTTTTTTTTTTTTACCATCTAACAGAAATATTTCTAATGTTCTTAAAATTTTATTGAAATAGAGATACTGCATAAGAGCTGAACTCACTCATCTATGATATTGCATTACAGTATTAAACAAACAAAAAAAAAAAAAAAAAAAACCCATTAAATTTTCAACGAGAATTTTTTTTTTCCTGTTGCAAGAATCCATTTAAACATTTAACTGTTAGTAATAATTTCATTCTCTTACATATGATTTTTTAATTATTTGCAATTAACCAACATATCTTTAACCAAGCATTTGTAAATAGTTGTGGGGAATCCATAATATCCGTGATATCATTTTGAATAACTTAAGTTTTGATCATTATTGTTGTTGAAAAATTTTTTCCCTCAATTCTGCTCAAAAGATAATTTGATGAAATTTAAATAGAAGAAATAAATTTAAATTCATGATGAGAAAACATTGATATAGTTTAATTTTAACCAGTTATATGTTTGTTTACAGGGAGAGTTTATAAACTGTCCATCACCGATTGGATAGTATAAATTTCAATGTATAGGTCATGGCTAGAATATTAACTGTCCAAACTAGTAGACGCACACTAGTAGTCAAAAGTTTCTAGAAAATGAAGTTTGAAATTTCAAATCCTTTTATAGGTTAAAATTTCATGCAATTAAGTGACCTAGTGGTATATTGGTTAAAAGCACAATCTAGCAATCAGAGGGGTGCCAGTTCAATTCTCTCCATGTACTTTTTTTTTTTTTTTTTTTAATAATTTTTTATTCCTTATGTTATATCTTTTTATAAATAATATAGCAGAATTTCAAATTAATAAATATTGTGCATTAAAAATGCTTTTTCATAACTTATATATTTTGAATTTTTTATTAATTGTGTAAAAATGCACAATTTTCTTTTAAAGCAATTCCTTTTTATGAGTACATGATTTTTTTTTTTGGAGGGGGGAGGGGGTTGTGTGTAGTGTAACAATTAAATATGAGAAATTGAAAATTAAATTACTTTTTGATATTGCAGAGAAATAAAATGCAAGTTGTATTCATTATTTATCGGTTACTAATTTTTAAATTGTTAGCATTTTTGAGTCATATTTAGTTATCTTATTGTGATGCATCAATAGCAATAAAAGCATTTCCATGAAATAGGGTAATTTGATATTCTTATATAATAAGAAAAACAATATGTTTCTAGCATCTAGAACACTTAATGAATCTCGAGTTTTTACTTGTATAGAGATTTGATTTCAAAGGTTAAAAAGTAGATTTTATTATTTATGTAAACTAACTTTACATAAATACAACTAACTTTACTAACTTTACATAACTTTTTTTTCTTTCACTGAAATGCAGGCTGTTAAATTCTTTTTTCCTAATTTTTATTTTCCAATAACTCTTGTCTTCTCCCTCCCTCTAACTCTTGATTATGAATTTTGGAATTTCTTGCAAGTAAATCATTCTAATCTAATTGAATTTTTTATTTTCTTAATTGGATAAAATTTACTGTTCTGATAGAACATTCTAAACCCAATTTATTTTCCCATTCAAGCAAGTCTTTTTATTCTTGTTAAATCTTTTGCTCTAATCCAGAATAAATATTTTTGTTTTGACACAATCAATCATTTTGTAGTACAAAATAATTACTAATTTTTGCAAATTCAGCTATTTGTTTGTAATATAATTTTAGAAATAAAAATTGAAGAAAAAACATGCAGAAGTAATTGAACTCGCATCCTTCGGATTGTTGTATCATGCTTTTAATTGCAATGCTATTGGGTTGTGTGAAGTATGTACTTGAACTGTATAAAAGGATTTAAAACTATTATCTCAAACTATTGAGATAATAGTTAAAAAGGATTAAAAACTATTATCTGAAACTATTGACATGGATCTCTTATGTTAGTCAATTAATCTTTTAATCAGGACTTGCACACAGTGTAAGTTTCAATCAAATCAGTGGTGGTTATTTTAGAATCTCTCCTCGTTAGCATACATAAAAAAAAAAATTAATTCAGTTTCCAAATTTGGTCTTAGCAATGTTGTCATTGCAAAAGGATGCTTGTACCTTGATTTCAACAACAAATGTGAGAAACATGTGCAATAAGTATCTTAAGTTTATAAGGGATGTCAATTATTTTAATTTGTTTCTGGTGATTTTTTCTCTAGTATTGTTTCCTATGTGGATTCTCATGTAGTCAACTTGTCATTGGTTATGTATTAACTTGTTAATCAGTCTATTAATTTATCGACTCCCCATCCTCTTCAACAACAACAAAAAAATGCTTGAGTATGTCATTATTTTGAGTACGTCTCTCAACATAGTGCTTTTGGTTGAATCCTACTTATGCCCACCAAGTTTCCAAACGGGCAATGATTTACAAAATATGGTAACTATGTTTATAAACATTTTAGACAATTTGGCAAACTTGTTAATTGGTTAATCATGTGTGCTATATTTTTTAATTCTACTCATAGTTGACAGGCAGTAAAAATGGCAAGCAAATGGAATTTTTTTTTTTTAAATTTCAGAATATTATGAAATGAATTGAGTTGTCTGTAATTTTAAAGTTTATGAATGCAAGTAAATTATGACAGCAAGTTATGTACAATAAAGTTAAAAACCTGCATACAGTTCTGACCACTTATTTGTGTAATTTATTGAGTATGTGCATCTGCAATTATCATTAAAAAAAAGTAAGTGTGCAGCGCACCACTTAATGATGCATGATGGAGGGTTTGCTGTTCAAATTAAAGTGGTCCTGATTATATAAACTGTTTAGTAGCAGAAGCAACAATTAAACATTCTTGGATGCCTTTTTTATAGTTGTAGGATCATATTTGAGTCATCAAACTGGTTTTATTTGTGTTTAATATTATGATTTTTTTTCTGTTATTTAATTTCTGTTCTGGCAGATTTAGCCTTTTAAACTGTGATTGTAATTGATAGTTGGTTTGATTGGAATTCATTAATACAAGTTGCTTGTTTGATACCATTTTTTAGTTAGCAAAATTGGGAGCTCAAAATAAAATTGTACTAGTGTTAATAGCTTGATGGTTTCAATTTTTTATACCAGTTTATGACAATGAAACATACACACATTTTGACATTGAGGTTGTTTTTTTATATTTGAATTGTATGGCATTATTCATAATGAATTTTGGGTGAAATCTTATTTAAATCTCAGCTTATTGCGTTGCTAGGAGAAGTTTTGTCTATTTTATACATGTGTGATAAAGTTTTCTTAATTATATAAAGTTGTTCTTCATATAGTTACTTAAAATATAACTTATTCTAGCTTTGATTAGTTACACAAATGCTTTTGTTTCATTATACCAATTATACATTATATTATTTTTTTATGTATTTATTACATTATTGCACAATAGAAATTGGATTTAGGTTATCTTTTACAATTATATATTATATAATGTAAATAATATAATATATAGATACAATATAATGTAATATATAGATGCAGAGCTTAGTATTAAATATGTTAACTTTTCCCCCCCCTTCTTTTTGTAGATATACAAAACCTCAGACATTTGCTGATTGTGTTGGAGATGAGTTGCCATTTGGCTGGGAAGAATGCTTTGACAATCAGATTGGTGTATATTACATAGATCATATTAACCGTAAGAATTTTTTTATATTGATTGTGTATTGATTATTGAATTGTGTATTATCAAATTTAATGTACTTGGAATTGTTCTTAAAATTCTTTATTTTAAATTAGTTATAATTTGATAATTATTAAATATTGCCAGAAAATAGACATTTAAAAGAAAAAATTGACTGTTTGTATACAGATTATCCATAAAATTATTCAATAATTATTCAATTATTTTCGTGATGTTTTATATTAACTAGATGCTTTGCATAATTTAAAAACATATATAATATTACAAGGACTCATTTTCAGTTTAATGTATGATTAATGACCTATATTTAAAAAAAATTTCATATTGTACAAAACTAATTTGTTGATACTTTTTCAAAGAAAAATATAAATAAATATTATGTATAAGAAAAAGCTTGGGAAAGAAACTAAAAAAATTGCAGATTTCAGTGAAAATGTCAAAAATTGTATGTCTTTAAGGACGTGAAAAATCACGTTCCCAAAAACAATACTCATATGTTTACAGGTAATACTATATTAATGACAATATGCGGAGAAGTATTAAAGTTACATTCTTTGAATCATCCTCTTTTATATTGTTCCACATTATATTGCATATTCTTATATTTTGTACACTTTTTTCTTTTGAAAAAAGCCCTCAATCTATATAAATTTTTTGATTATAGTGATCTATTACATAACTCTTTTTGTCACTCAACATGCACAATATATAACAAAGGACTACTGTGTATATATAGAATGAGTACAATTTGGTTGAAATAATTTGTGAATCAAATCATCTATTAACATGAATGTGGTGTCTAAGTACAGTAAAATGGTTATGAAGTATCCTCAATGGTAAATTAACTTCAAATCACAAAAACTACAGGAGACACAATCTGAAATTCTATTACAAAATTGTCGAGCATCATCGATTTAGTGAGAAAAGACATGCTTTACACATAAATATAATACAAACAAGGGTAAAAAAAAAAAAAAAATGCATATCTGTTGCATTTGATCTGATCTGTAATCATCTGTTACTTTTGTATTTAGAGATAAAAATTAATCTTAGGAGTCGAGGTTGCTAGTAGTAAAATGTCTTGAATCGATTGGGGATATTTTGGGCCATACAAGCAACTATTTATTGTATTTGTGTATACAATATATCTATTCTTACTTGATGGATGATAACTTTGTAATTGGAATTTTTGATCAAATGCCCTATAGTTTCCAAATTTTGGTTTCTAAACTAAATACGGCTTCTTTTTAAACCTGTTACTTTGTTTATTTAAAAGTATGTAATGCATAAGTAATGAGATTTAAATAAAGATATTACTTAAGGGAAAAATATATTGTATTCATTTCCACTTATATATTTTTTTAACCCCTTCATCATTTGAAACTTGTTATTGGTCTTTTTTTAAATATGTGAAAGGTTACACTAAGCATACTTGCTAATAAATAATATTATATGCATGAAATTTTACTTATGTTTCATGTTTTCATATTATATTTCAAACTTTTTATATGCAGAATCAAATCAAATTGAAGATCCTCGACAACAATGGAGGCAGCTTCAAGAAGCTATGTTAAAAGACTATTTACTTACTGCTCAAGAAGATTTAGCTGTAAGTATTTACCTAAATATTAAGTTATATTCTCATCTTAAATTATTTTTTATGTTCCTTTTTGAATTGCATGTAAATAATTCAGTTCACATACTTGCTAACCATTATAGAACTTATGTTTACAAATTTTTCTCGGTTTTTATGGAGGAAGGGGCTTTTTTTTCCAATAAAAATTTTTTAGAATATTATTTATTCATTTATTAAAAATAAGAATAAGTAAAAGAAAAAAATATATCTCCCACCTAGCAATCGCGCCCTTTATATGGTTGGCGGCCTTTCTATTTGATGAAAGTTTTATTACCTTTGAAGGTTGACTCCATATTTTTTCTAATACCTAAATATAGTGATTTGGTATTTGTATTATGCTGGCTTTAAGCATAAAGATAATTTAGATTTAGAAAAATCATAAATAAGAAAGGACATAGTAATGTTGATTGCTACATAAAGTGCTTTTTATCCATGTTTACTTCATTTTCTTATAGATTTAAACATAAATTATTGTTGCTTTATATTATAAATTATTCAAATTTAAGAATTATTAGATTTGTTTTATGCAAGTTAAGTGGATTGAAAAGCCCTTAAATTGATTGATGAATCCAATCCACACATTTGTGATATTGTGATAGAACTAACACATGTAGCAAGACTTGCTGTATGGTGTTTATTTACTTCATGGACAATACTTGATTTTTATTGTTTTGATGTACCATATAAATCTGGTGGTTAAAAGATTAGTACTTTGAAAATGCATAAGATTACTTTGTACCAACCCTTTATGAAAAGCAGCTGGGAAGCTCCTCTCAGCATCATTAGATTTATTCAAGATGAAGTGTCTCCAATCTCCTGACTGTGGATTCTTTATTATGGGGGAGAGGGTATCTAAAACCATGGGTATTTATTCGAAACCTATCTTCCTTGTCTGGGCTGAAAGATGTACATTGCAAGATTTCTGCTATTGACCCTAACATGTTGTATTCAAGTATAAATATTTTCTCATCCAGTCCCAGAATGTTCTTTTATAAAACATTTGCTGCTGTTATGCCATGTGTAGATGATTAAATTTAGCTATTTTGTTTTGGAAAAAAAAAAAACCCCCAAAATACTCTTGGACAAGTCTTGAGTGGCTGCGCTTTTGTAATACCAATTCTTTTAATTTTTGTTGAAATGTCTTTTTATAATTCACTATGACCTTTGGTACATCCTTATATTACTTTATGTACTTTATACATACTTTTATGTATATTTAATGGTGTAATAATTTGTGTAAAATAACTAAGTTTTATTTAAATATATTTCTCTGGGCTTGTTTTTTTTTAAGTGAAAAATATTTCTACTGGAAATAATATTGATTTTAATGGTTTTCTACTGATGAAACAGTATTAGTAATTAAGTATGATTAAAGGAAATTTATAATTTTTATAAAGTAGTATTCTCTATAAAATATTTTCCCTTTATATGGCTTTTACTTAATGGCATAAGGTCTAATAGTTAAATTGATATTTGAAAATACAAATTCTTATTTTATAATTCATGTACATAGGTTTGTATAATTTGTAAAGTATATACTGAAATTTTATAGATTAAATAAAAAAAATTTGTATGAAAAATTGTATAAACAAACTTATTTGTTGGATTAGGGTAAATAATAAATCTTTAATTATTTAATTACACAATTTATAATTTATTTTCCAATTCTTGTAACCTTACCTTTTGAGTGGGAAGTAAGTGATATTTTTCGTCATTAGTAATTTTCTTCTAATGTATTTAATGATGCAGAGAAAGGCAAATATCTTATATTGATGCATTCAGAATTAACACAATTAAATAAAATTTTATTATTTTTTGCCAATTAAAATTCTTTTTCAAGGGTGGCTATGAATCGGATGATATATTGATCATAAAGCTAAATTACATGTTTAAATTTTATGGTTCCGGGAAATGATTGCTTGGCACGATGTTGAATATCGACTGATGTTGCTATTAGATAAAGATGAAATATATATATATGTATAATATATGTTTCAACTAGTCATTTAATTTTTCAATTCATGATCCTTTTATAGTTCTAAGATATTTTTATAAAAATGTTCAGTAATCTTATTTTAACTTGTAATTTTGCTGATTTAATGTAAAATCACTGTTCGAGTAAATACTGTTTTTCTCCCCTTTCATAACAGGCCAAAAAAGAAATATTTGACATAAAACAACAGCGATTATCTCTTGCTCAAGATGAATATCACCATTTAACAGCAGCTCTTCAAGGTTTAAGTTCATGTCCATCAAATATCAGTCTTTGTTCATCTGGATCTGCTGCATCATCTACAAGCAGTTGCACAACAAAATTTGATCCTGATTTGTTAAAAGCTGATGTTGCCTTGGCAAAAGACAGAGTAGCAAGACTTAAAAGGGAGTTGGAACAAATTCGTACTGAAATGTATTATAAAGAGCAAGGTTTAGAAGCTTTGTCACAGTGAGTAATTTTGAATTAGTTATTAGTTTTAAAATTCTCATTCTTCTATGTTTATTTCATGAATATGTACATTTTTTATTCAGGGTTGATCAGCAGTTTTCTGGACAGACTACTAGTTACACTTTAGCTGAAGCTCAAGCTATTATGGAGGAGTTGCGCAATATTCAAAAATCGCTCAGTTGTGGAGAAAAGGAGAAAGCTGAATTAATGCAGGTAAATATAATTTATAAAATATTTAAATTTTATCACTATAATTATTATTAAACGAAATATATTAATATTTTTTAAAAATTATTAAGAGTTTGTCAAGATTAAAGGACGATCTTTCACGTTTACAACCCTCTTCTCCTGATGTTTCAACTTTGAATATTCCTCTAGAGAAATTTAGCACTGCTTCTCAGACTGACTTGTCTGGTGAGGTAGGTAAAATTTTTTTCTTCTTATATCTGTATATTAATTTGTGCTATAAATATGTTTTTAAAATGTTTTTAATTTTTGTAGTTTGCTCCTATTGGTGCAAGATTAGCTGAAATGGCTAGAATGAGGTTACAGTATGATGAAGCACGTAAAGAAGTGCACAGAATTCAGCAAGATTTGACTGATTTAGAAGAAAAAATGTCTCCTGGGCAAACAGAATCAGATAAAGATAGGTTGGTTATTTTATAATTTCTTTGTTTTGAGTTATAGCCAAATATGAATTTTATTTTTATGCTCTATATTGAATTTTAGTTCTTTTAAATTTCATTGTTTTTTTTTAATTAAAATGTAATTTTGATTTTCTCTTCGCTACTGAAAAATAGGCCTTTTGAAAAATGTCCATATTATATCTTTGTTAACTTTATTTTAAACTTTTTATTTAAGGTGAAAGGATTTTATTATTTATTTATTTCCATTACGTATTAAAATATATCATGTAAGCATTTGATTAAAGCATTTCAATAGTTAATGACCATTTGTACAGAAACTGTACAGGGATAGTTATCTTGCAAATTGTCTTCTTCTATTTATTAATAAAAAAATTTATCGAATGATATAATCTAGAAATAAAAGAAAATGTTTCTAAAGAAGATAATTTGACTGAGATTTAGTAACATAAGTATTTTTTTAAAAGTTTTAATCGAAGTGAATAAAATGTGTTCTCTTATTGAGGTTAAAGTGTTTCACTATTAAACATATTAATTCTTGGTTATATAATGGCTTAGCTTACATATATGCAAGAGCAGATTGATTCTCTGTTTTAAAATTATGTTTTACTCATTACTAAAATATGTTATGTTTTAAAAAGACATATTTTGCAACTTTAAGTAATTATTAATTTGTTTCATATTTTATAAAATGTATTTTATTCAAATTAAAATATTCCCCAAATAATTACTTTTCACTTTAAAGGCAATAATTCTTAACATTTATTATTATTATTGTTATAAAAATATGAGCTTGCTTCCTATGATTTTACGATTATTTTAATAAAATAGCTAAGATGTTCTCGTTTAAAATTGTGCACATTTAAATAAATTTAATAGCTGCCATTCTTTTCATTAAAAAATGGTGTAAATAAAAAACAAAATTAGAAGAAAATTATGAATCAAGTTTAGAGGAGAAGGGATTTCATGCTTCAGGGATTTCATTTGATGTCCTGAAATTTTGATTTAGTTTTCTAGTGCCTATTTTCAATTAAGTATAATTTCTTTCTGCACAAAGTTTAGTTGGATTTTTTTTTTTTTTTTTTTAAATTTTCTTTGATAACTTGCATGCATAAGATAATTCTATTTAAGTTTTTATATTATTTGTACTAGTGTATTTCTATATTCTTTTGCATGTTAAATGTACATTTTTTTATTGTTAAAAATTCTGCCTTGCCTCTGCAAATTGTTGCATGTCATTCTCTTTGCTTGCATGGCTAGGCTGCTCCTCATTCAAGAAAAAGAGCAGCTTCTACGAGAGTTGCGTAGCATCAACATCAAGGGTCGAAGTGAACCTGAGATAGTTTCAATTCAAGCAGAAATATGTAAACTAGAACAAGAACTTGATAATGCAATGGAGATGTCAAACAGAGCAATAGCTGATAGGTAAGAATCTTGTTAACCAACATTTACAGGCTTAAAATATTTAGAGATATGACTAACTGCTCTCTTAGGGGGTAAAATAAGGCATGCTTTGAGGCAAGTTGTTAGATAAGCATGAATATGAAGTGACATTTTAAGACTTTCTTTTTTTTTCTTCTAAAATATAAGTAAAAGATTTTTGTATCTAAAATATTTAATTTATTGCGAGTTTATTTTTCTCAAATATTTTTTTTTATATTTGATTTCTGTACGGAATCCTTTCGTACATTCAGTTTCTTATGAACCGTTTTGGGATGAGAATTCCTCAATTAGTACTCTTCAAAATTATTTTTAAGCCAGAAAATGTGAAATAAAAAAAAATTCGATTTTATTAAAGTTGGATGCAAATCATATGTAATCGATCCATTAAAGTTATTTTGAATATTTTCTTGGTAATCCGTATATTATGATTGAATTTATTTTATTTAAATGAAAATTTTCTAATAAAATTAAATTATTCATAATTATTATATTAAATAAAATTTAACTGTATCTTTATGGTAAAAAAAAAATTAATATTTACAGGTTAACAATTAAAAATTTTTTTTTTTATCATTTTAAAGAACTCCTAAACATTTGTAATATGCACCTGCTTTTGTATTTTTTTTTATTGACCTCAAGTAAAAAATTGTTAGGTATCTTTTATGTTTGAAAATATTTGATTCCATTTTCAATTCTTAAATTTTTTGTTAAGTTAAGGCCCAATTTCTTGAAAAATGGAACAATTAAGATTTATCAAAATTAGCCCTTTTTCGCATTTTTTTTTTTTTGTTGGCATATTCATTTGGAATCTACAACGTCTTTTTCAGGTTTACTTCAAGGCACAGCTATATTTTAATTTCAAAATTGAAAAAATAAAAAATGGTATGAGATTGTGTAGTTTAAAATAATTACATTCATTGATTTCAAATTAAATGACGAGATTGTTATAGTTTTATATCTAAAATCTTAAAAACATATTAATAAATATCTTGCAATTTTAATTAATTGACTGTTTTATTGATGTAGAATTTTTTGAATTCTTCAATTTAAAGTCTTTTATTTTTAGATTAAAGCTTCATGAACAAAAGAACTTACTGTTATTGCAACTTAGAGATTCAATGCGAGTAACTATGTCATTAGAGTCTCAGTTAAAAAGGTTTGTTATTTTTACTTTTGAAACACAATTATTTATGAAATGAAAAAAAAAAAAAAAAAAAACTAAAATTAAATTATTTTTCTTTCATGCAGTCTGTCTGCCAGTACATTATCAGTGTCCTCCAGCAGTTCTCTTGGATCTTTGAGTACTGGATCATTGTCAGCTAGCAGCAAAGGTTCATTAAGCAGCTTAAGTTTCACTGATATTTATGGCCTTCCTCAATGTTCTGTTGATCCTACTCTTCAGGACTTGCATAAACGTGTTGGTCATTTGATACAAGGTAGTTCACAAGTCAATGCACCTTCTAGCTGTGAAGATCCTGCCACTGTATCACTTTCAGTTGGTCATAGTGTTCCATCTCTATCTCCTCGTTCATCATTATCTTCCATTTCGCCTCCAGTTTCACCTTATGAATATGGTCCTCCTCCCAGTTATGAACAGACTCATTTAGAACGTCTACAGAGACAACTGCCATCAAGTATAGAGGAACAATTATCTGATTTGAAACTGTCTCCTTGTGTTGTTGAAGGTGTAAGAACTGAACAAAATGTCTATGGTGATCAAAAGCTTCGTTCAAGTGGCATGTTTCTTATAGGGGAGCAAAATCTAAATTTGAGGAATTTTGGAGAAGTATCTAATGAAACTCATAGTAATCCACCTTTAAGCCCAATTTGTGAATTAGGAAGTGATGATCTTCAAACTTGTACATACTCAAATTCAAATAATAGAAGTGTTTCTGCTGCTGTTAGTGATGAATCTGTTGCTGGAGATAGTGGAGTATTTGAAGCATCAAATAAAAGGTGAGTATATTTTTTATAATCTATGTATAAATTAAAAAATATATATACATATATGAATTTATTGAAAATATTGAACTATATAATGTAAATTTATTACTTTAAAAGAATTTAACATGGTCATCTTTTATGTTTTGTTATATTTACAATAAATTTATTATAAATGCAATAATTAGTTCGAAAGAATGAATGTTACTCACAAGATTTTGCATAACAATGTGGATTGAAACGAATTTTTTGTAAATTCAGGGGCTAATTTTATTTCTTTTTCATGCATTGTCATTTTAGTTGGTGCTTTGAGAAAATATATTTCAAATTCTGTCCAAATATATTCTATTGGGTTTAAATCTGATAAGCAGGCAGTTTTATAACTGTTCAAGCAGCCATAATTGAACGTTGAAGGTAGTAGTGTGCTTAGTGTCAATATCCTGTTGGAACTTGAAGTCATTCTGTAGACTGAGATTTTTGGTTGATAATTTTAAATTTTAGTTTAAGATATCAATATGTTTATATTTATCCATGCCATCATAAAATTTGAACTTGCCTACACTAAAAGATAGCATGTATCCCAGAACTCTTCAATAACCAGGTGTAATGAATGTAATAAGTTCTTGTTTTGAAATTCATTGGGTTTTCTCTAAAACATTAGACAAATACTAACTTTAAATATATTAAATTGGCTTTCATTAGATTTTTATTTCTGCCATATGAAATTCAATGTTTTCATTCTTTGGATCCATGAATTTTTTTTCCCCACTCATTCATGGTATCTGGCAAAATGAATTATTCTTTTAGCTGTTTTTCAAATATATATTCTAGAACATTCTTGAAATTTTAATGTAAATTTGTAGTCAGCAGTCTTTGGTTTGCATTATTTTTCAAAGACAAATTGCTTTATTCAATGATGCAGTTTTGTTCTCAATTTCAAAAAGAACCCAAACTTAAAAAATTGCATAAATTAAGTTTTTAGAAAATTGAAGCATTAAATCTTCCAGAGAAACAAAATTGGAGTGATTGAAGCATTTGCCATGCACTACTTTTAATGGTAATTGTAATAACTTTTAATGTTAAATGTATGTTCTATGTTGGACAAAGCAAAAAAATTTTCCCAGGCAACCTGACTTTTAATGCCAGATGCTTTATACACATTTTCACAATTGCCATCAAATCTTGTTTTTGAAAGTAGTGACTACAAAGATGCTATCAAAAGATTCAAAACTTGACCTTCCTGCATGCTACTATGCACATTGCCACAAGCTAGGCTATAGAATAGATTGAAACAAGTAAAAGAAAATTATACATTTTAAGCACATAAGTGCTATATTTGTAATATATTAAATTATGTATATTTTTTAATAATAGATTTGTTTCTCTAAGATTTTCTTGTAGATATAAGATAGCTTTTTATAAGCTCAGTGCTGAGGAAAGCCTCTTAACACTTACTAGGTTTTTCTGCTAAAACGGTAATTGTTATTGCGGCTGATTATATTATTGAAGAATACAATTGAATTACCCTTGCCTTAATATTTAATTATAACATTAAATCCTAAAATTTTAGAAAAATAAATTTTGTAAGACAGTCGCCAGTCGGATTTTTAAATCATTTCCTGACTCACTCGGCACTGCTTGCTGTACTTTTGTTCTGATACGATTAGTATTAAAAATTATTCTTGCTTTATTTCTTGGTATTTAAAACATGAATATGTTAATATGCCTAAAAAATAAATAAAGTAGCTATTTAAATTGTTATGAATATATATTAACCCCTTACCTGCCGAGGAAAACTTACGAGATGCGTTCCCCAGTGCCACTGTTTTTCATACAGGCACGCGTAGTTATGCGATGTATTGGAGGAAAAAAAGAGGCGCGTTTTTCAATATAAAACCTTTTTACTTTCACAGAAAAAATAAAATGTAAAAAAAACAAATTCTAAATTTAAAGTATAGAATAACAGTGTAATAAAACAGATATTAGAACTTATCTGCTGTGTGATATTTCCTAAAACAAGAATTCTTTATTGTTTCATATGTAAAATATGATAGGAGAAATAACTATTTATTTAAAATGTCTAAACTTGTTTTTTATAAACCAAGTCACATAAACCAAAATCACATTCATTGCATTGATAGCTGGTTTCACGACGAAACGGAAGCAAAAGAAGAATAAAAAAAGCACGACCTACTCAAACAGAAACAGAAGCAAACACTGCACAGCTGTGACTCACCGTCTCAGAAACATCCCCTTTACCAATACCCTATCCCTTTTCTCCGAAATAATAAAATGCGTTTCAAACATTGTCAAGGTCATTTTGTGGCATTCCAAGACCGTGGGAGCAGTTTTCTTTATAGCAGCGCAATGCGAAGGATCGTACTTCGGAAAGGCGTATATATACGCCGGCGGCAGTTAAGGGGTTAAGTAAATTATAAAATATTGTGTTGGTGTTAGTGTCTGTCTATACACTTATTTAAAAATCCTTAAACAGAGATAAAATTTTTGTCCTTTTAAAGTAAGCATTTTGCTCCATTTTGTAATAATTTTTTTCATTAATGTGATGAAATTATAAATTAAATATTTTTATTGTGTTAATATGAATCTAGTCATCAATGTTCATGATTTGATTTGTTGTTTTTCACTACATAATTTTGAGTTTATGTTCAAGAAACTTTTCAAAACTAAAGTTTGGAATTCTTACATGTTTCAGATACTTGAAACTGAGTTAAAAAAAAAAAAAAAAAAAAAAAAAGAAAACATTAGCAAGTAAAGGTTAAAAACTAAATAAAGTTTTTGTTGTCAACTATTTTCTTTTTATTACCAGATCTGCAAGCCACAATAATTCTATAATAAGCTTTGCATTTTTTAAATTTAAAGTTGTGCATGTTTCTAATGCTAAAGTCACAACTACTAATTGATAGGAAAACAAATGCCTAATTTCTGTTATTGTTAATTAAAACACCAACAGAAGATGAGTTAATTGCCTATAAAAATGTACTAGTCAAATTTTATAATGTAACTGTAGAAATAATTGTTCCTTTCCATTTTTCTTTAATAAGATTTTCTATTCCAGGTTTAACTTCCGAATATTTTTTAATGCTTCAAAAATAAATGTTGAATTATTTGCTTTAGTATGATTAAAATAAAATTGCCATAATTTGTGTGATCGTGTAAGAAAAATTTCAAGTGATGTTGGAAACTAAAAATACCTGTAGTACAACAGTGTATTGAAGTGCTTGTTAAAATTAATGGTCAAATATCTTGATAGATGTATTACTAAAGTAACTTTGATAATCATAATATCATTAAATTATTGACAGTAGATGGCTTGAAATATTTCTTTTTAATTAAAATAATTATTATACTTAGTTGTTAAACATTTATAAGTATCTATATAAAATATTAAATTTGGAAAAATTAATGTATAAGAACTAGAAACCATAAGTTACAATTTAGCAATTAACAATTATAATTTAATACTAAAATTGTTAATTGTGTAAAGATTTATTTTTTGTTTTATAATTAAGGTTATTTTTTTATAATGCATATGTATGTAATGTAACTTACCTGTATTATGTTTTACAATATTTTTATAGACTTGTTGAAGATCGATTTGGACTTAGTGAACTGAATTTAGAAACTGCCCAAGTACAAGTTAAATTAAGGTAAAAATATGTTGATAATTTGCTAGATATATGGTAGTGTGAATTCAAAGTTGGATATATTTGGTTATGTGTTGTTTGCTATGAAAAGATTTCTAATTCCTAGTGATGTATATTTGTTTAGAATTCTGTACAAGGGGGAAAAAAATGAATGATATATATTGTCCTAATATTAAATAGCATGTAAGAATTGACAAAAATTTGATTTGTAGAACCTATCAAAAATACCTAACAGTTTAAGTTTTTATTGTAAAATATTGGTAGATTTTATGTGTATTTGTACCAAATATACATAGTAGATAGAATTTTATTGTACATGTTCATTTAATCTATTGCAATATACTATTACATAATATAGGCAATCCAAATCTAATTTTAAATATTTAATTTGAATAAAGTGTTTGCCCAATCTCTGTTTCATAAACTAAATCTGAATTTTTCATAATATTCATCTCATAGCTAAGTAATGGCCCCATAATTTAAAAGTTTTTCAAAATAAAATAATACAAGCAAATTTTTTATTAATTATTTTAATAATGGTAGTTGACAAGAAATTCAAATAGCTAATATTTTAACGAGAGGAAAAAATGTTTGTTGTGAAAATGGTCAAAAGTTGTAGAAAATTAAATTTTTTCATATTTTCTTTCTTATTCAGCTGCCATCAGAAATAAGGCTTATTCTTATAAAAGTAGCTACACTGACACAGAGAACTTCATTAGATGATATGATTTTGTATGAAATTATTTTGCCCAGTTTATGAATAAATTAAGTATATGTTTTGCCCAGTTTGAGTGTATTAAGTATGTAATAACTCGTCAGTATGAAAATTTAAAGTGAAAACCTCCCAAGGAAAAAACCCTTGATTGATTAATGAGTTTGGAGATATTAAAGAGGATTAGATTGGAGATTAAAGAGGTTAGACTTTATATGGAGTCTTGTTAAAAAACAGTGGAATTCTGTAAAAATTACTTTAAGTTAATGTAACAAGCCCAGTATTTTTAAATCAGATTGTCAAGGTTCTGCTCTTCTTGAAAAAAAGCCCTTAATGGGCTCATTTAAGTATGTACATATTCCCTCTTGAGGTATTGGTGAGATTTTTCTTTCATTTTTTTCCCTTCTTTTTACATTTCAAATGTCTTAATACATCTTACAAGATATTAAGGTAGAATATTAAGGTAGCGCGCATGCTCATAGGAAACTGAGACTGGAGGGAGAAAATAATAACAAATACGGTATGCAAAAACTCCCTAATAATAATATACATAAAAAAGGTTTATATTTAAATAGTTAAACTGTAAATTAAGGCAGTACATCTAGTGATTTTAATAATCATTATTGGTATTCAAACTTGTAAATTATTTGTGGATTCTCAAGTGAATTATGTGAATTTTTTTAACTATTTGGTGAAAATTACATGAAAGAATATTTTGTAGCCTTTTGCAATTTTGCGGGGTTTTTTATGTAATTTCTACAAAACAATTTTTGTTTTTAAAAATTGTAACATAAATTTTATTATTTTACTTTGCTTATCTTTTTTGCTGTTAATATTTGTGATTTGATTTATCAGTTTGCAATACTTATGTCAAGTATGAATATAAATATCTATAGTGACATTTATGAAATACATGTTTTCATTTCTAGTATTAATTTATATTTTCTTTTTCTCTGGGTATATTCTTTAAATATACAAACACTTTTGTAAGTCTATGTATTTGCATAGATATTATAAATAAATGGAAATATGTTTTGTAGAAATGCCTTAATATGTGTTTTTATAAATTTTTAAATCTAATTCCACTTTGTTATCCTTGTTTATAATTTATTTCATCAGGAATACATTTTTTAAAATTATAAATTTATTTTATAGGTATTCAATAGAAGATGGACTTCTTCATGTTGGTATTGAAAGAGCTCGAAATTTGACTGCTCTATCTGTTCCTGAGTATTATAAAGTGTAAGTTTTTATTTTTAGCTTCTTGAATTTTAATAGGAATTAAATAGATAATATTTTCTTCTGTGGGTTTGCTTATCTTCAATATGTCACAAAAAGCTTATGAACCTATTAGACAATTTATATTAAAGTAAAAATTATCTTTATCATTGCAATTCTTGATGTTTATATTTGCCAATCTGATTAGTTATTTTATAAAATTCTTTACAGCATTGAATGATTGCCAAATTGAATTATAATTTATTAACTTATACAAGGTTCTTAAATTTTAAAGATCTGTATTAGGATTGGGACATTAGTAATAAAAATTAAATCGCCTTTGTTAAATAAAAAAATTAACAAAAGAATATGGAAAAACTTTTTGATGGGAAAAAAAAGCTTTAATTTTTAATTTTAATATTACAAGTAATATGTCTTTGAATGGGTATATTATCCTAAATCTTAAAATATTTTTAAAATACCTATTCTTTATATAGCTCCCTCTCTTTCCTCATCCTCCATCTTCAGTCTTTCTAAATCCATTTTCTCTCCATCGATTCCTATTTTATTCTCCTTGCTCGTATCCAACAAAATCTTTGTTTTTATGTCTGTTTAGACTGCCTGCCTCTTCATTCCCTATTCGTTGAATTTTATTAGAAAATCCACTCCTGGGCCTATAGGCCTTTTCATTGGTGGGAGTGATTTCGGGCATTTAATCAGGATAAAGATGCAGCGAGTCTTTTTTGTACAGTTTTTCTCAAAGCATGAACTTATTATGTTATCTGTCATCAAAGTACTGTTTCCATTAAAACAGATACCCCATCAATAAATTATGTGAGCACAGGTAACTCCCACCAATTTAAACAGTGCTCAAGGATATCATTTTCAGTTTGCAAAAGACCTGCTTCCACCGGAAATTGGTCATCCCTTTGAACATATCCTATTCACATCCGGCAAGAGCTAGTGACGATCAAACACCACCTTCCAAGGGACACATATAAAATATACTATCACATCTCCAGAATAATATAAAAATTAAATACAATTTAATTTTAATACAAATTTTTTTTATTAATGCATAATGACACCAATATTAACACAATATGAGTCATAATTATTTGGTTAAATTTAATTTAATTAGTCGAATTTGAAAATGTATGAAGGGTTATTCTACTAAAAACTAGAATAGAATTTTATTAATAAACTTTATACATTAAACAGATATAAGATTTATAGATCGTGTTTTAGTTGGAAATTCTGTATTTATTGTTACAAGATTTATTTATCTATTGTTTATGCCATAATTATTTTGATTTAGTTTTATAAAAATACAACAATATTTATTAAATAATTTTATAAGTCTTTTTACATTACATAAATACATCTGGAGAATTATACAAATGTTTATAGTCATTTTTTTAGTTTTTATGCAGTGTTAATTTCTTTGAAATCCTGAATTTACTTTATCATATCTTATTCAGAGTAGATCTAAAAGTCTTTTAAAATTGTTGGTTTAAATATTTTTTTTAATAATTTTTTTAATTGATTTAATGATAAAAATGTTAAAATTAATGCCAATTAAAAACATCCAGGATATTTTATAAGAAATTTCTTTCCATAAATAATTTTTATTCTAAAAATGAGTGAATGTGATAAAAGTTTAACTATTTGTTGTATATCTTCTGTCTAGAAAATCTGTTTTAGTTTGTTTGGCTGATGAAATAAGTTGAAACTGTTGGTAACATGTGTTATACAATTGTGCCAATATGAAAATATTAATTGATTTCCTTTTAAAATTGTGTATATAATGGTCGTGGTGTTTTTTATCCTTTTTAATGTACTACTAAAAATTAAGAATGGTTATTGAAATCAAGGAGATTTAAAGCTATATTATAAAAGGAAAAGCAAAAATAACTAATGTAATAAGTTAATTTCATTAGTCCTAAATTGGTGTTAAAATACATTCACATGTCCTAGAGCAGCATGATACTTAACTTCTTGGACTTTCAAACTCAACCTGCGGGTCAAATTGAAAGTTCCCATATCTACATTGGTAATAGACACAATGAATCTGCAGGATAGAAAGTCAATGTATTAGTTGTGAAGAGGTATGCGTGAATTGTCTGCAGATGTTTCTCTTGGTGCATTTGTTCCAAATTACGTTGGAAATAAGTCTAACCTCTTGTAGGTAGTGGCAACTCTTCCATGGCCATTTTGACAATTACAAATTCATGTAAAGAATATTGCTAGAAAAATATTAAGTAGTCTAATGGTTTAGTTTTGATTTCTGTGAATTTAACACCTCTTAAAATTGTTAATGAATTTTTAGGTGTATTAAAGTTGCATTGTTACCAATATCTTGTGAAGAACTGAATACTTATACTACAAGTCCATTAGAAAATCTGAATAAACCAACTATTGGAGAGACATTTAGGTTTAATATCCCTCTTAGCAAGTTGTGCACCAAAACACTGCAGGTAAACATATGGACAGTCAGCAGTAATACAGAAGAAGAATGTTTAGTAAGTACAAACTTAAATTTATAAATTGTAATTAGTTTTTTATTTTATTGAGTTTGATTGCTGAATATTTTCTTGAAAGTATATATGTATTAATAGATTTGTTGTAATTTTATGCTAGGAATTTCTTAATTTTTACTAACATTGTAAAGTAATGGATTGATAAAATGTATAGTTATAAAAAATATTAATATTCATCTTGTAATTATTTCCTTTTCTTTTAAATGAAAATAAACCTTTTGCTATATTTGAGAGATAACCTAAGTTGATTGTGTTATTTATACTACAATATATCGGGTGAATTCGTAAAAATATTTTAAAAGCAGAGAAAATTGCCGACAAAAACATTCGTTGCAAGCATGCCCTTGAATTTGCACTATCCTTTCTCTACATCTGAAGCCTTAATATGGCAAGTTAACGATCATAGCAACTGCAACCCAGGACAGTTTTCTTTCCTGAGTGGCAACTTTTTGGAATTTCATTATGGTAACAGCAATTCTAATAAAACTTTTGAAAAGATCGATTTACATTCTCTTTTATCTATTACTTTCGTTCGTTCAGTTCTTTTATGTTTATTATTTGGAACATTACAATTAATGCATTTCATGGTATATGCTATCTTTGGATTCAAGAGTAATTCAAAGTTAAATTTGTTTCCTGTAATAAATTTTGCTACTGGATTTAATTCTGACCATTCAGTTTTTTTTTTTTTTTTCTATGCCCGAATTTCAATTTTTCGGCAACATGATGAAGAATAATGACTGAAAGATTGTTTTCTAATATTTTTATCAGAAACATTTATATCTGCTGTGTAATTTTTAAATATTAATTTTTTTTATTATTAAATTTCGTTTTCTTGTACATATATTTTTTCAGAATTATTTATAATACCAGCATTCTGGATGTATAATTTTATGAAAATATGAAGCATATTAAAAAAAGAAGAGATAGTTAATAACATTCTCAATGGAATGTTTTTGAGGGGAAAAGCTATACATAAAGAGTAATTTTGAGAGAGTAAAACAGAGAAGTCTTTACAAAATGTTGATTTTTGGCCTTTAGCTAAAAAAAGGTTGTATGCAGATTTTTGTGATCAAAAAGTCTTGTTTTCCAGCTGTATATAAAAAATAAATATGAATAAGAGCTAATTTATAAATGAATATTTAATATCCTTATGATAGTTTGTGATCTTGGATTAGTATCACTGCATTATTATAATAGACTCTCGTTTCACATTGGGAGGTTGGTAGAGATGATTGTATTCAGAAATTTCCAAACAGCAAGACACTAACAGTTCCATTGAATGTTGCCCACAATCGGGACTGCTCGATGTGGCTGATTTTAAAAAAACTGGTTGATTAAAAAAAAAAAACAAAAAAAAAACTATTAGCCACTCATTTTTGGGTAATTTCTCTTGATATATTATGTGTAACTATAACTTGGTTATAGTTATATATAATAACTTGGTTATTTCTATATTTTCAGAATGGCTTTATTGCATTGTTATTGTCTGATTTTTTTTTTAGTCTGGGAAAATTCATTTATCTGTGCTGTGGTCTATGTAAATTTATTCTTGTTTCTTGGATATTATAAAAAAAATAAAAATAAATAAAGAGTAAAATAGCTCAAACCAAAGCCAAGATTAATATAATATACTATAGTATTTTTGCTTATTAGTAATGTTAGTAATGATAAATATCTGATTGTACATTTGTACCCTGTCTATATTTGAATGTGTAAGCTGCTAGCATCATTGCGGAAAGCTCTCCACATTGGATTCAGTATGGCCAGAAAATGCAAAGCATGAAAAAAAGGAAAAAAAAAAAAAAAAAAGGAACGCTGTCATTCATCTGGGAGCCTTGCCCACAATTAACCTTGGGTAGCCATCCCTTCTCAAAAGAATTTTCTTTCTGACGTGTTTCTGAAAGTTTTAAGCTGTGATATTTTAAGTGCAGCAAAAAATGTAAATGAGAGTATTAGATTTAGGCTCCTGAGACTTTTTAACTGTCTGTTGCATGTGGTGCTCAATCAATTTAAGTATAGGTTTGTTTCACAGTATTTTCAGTTTGTAATCTGATAAAATCTTGATAATGAGTTCATTATCATTTTTCCCACTTATGTTCAAATTTTAATAAATTTACAAGTTATTGTAAATAAATTTAACTTCACACTATATTATAGTAAATCAATTTTAATGGTCTTCAGATGATAATTTTATTTTGAGTTTGTTCTTCATAATACGATTGGTAAAATTTGTGTTTGGCTAATGATGAAAATTTTGCAATTTATGTTTGGGGAGATTGACATTATCTCTCTTTCATTTTTCTTTGAATAATATTTATTTGCCAGTGAACATTTTAAAGCTATTTTTTAAATTACTGTGCAGTTTGGTACTCATTAAATTGGTCCTAATTTTATTTTAGGGTAGTTCTCAAGTCAGCTTAGCAGATTTTTGTCCTGAAAACACTGTTACAAAATGGTATAATGTGTTAAGCTTTCGATTTATGCAACCTGATCCTCTTCCTGATAAGTGTCATAAGGTAACTATTTTGATTTTATAATTCTTTTAAAACTAGGTGTTACTTGTATTAATTACTTATAATATGTGTAATATTTAAAATAATTTAAGTAAATGTTTTATTTCTGGAGTATTAAAAATATAGAAATGTTGATATGTTTTCTGTTAGCAATTAAGGAAACTTCAGCTGTATATTTTAATTATGTTATCTCTTTAAAGGATTAAATTTAAAAGAATTGTGTATCATATACATATTTGAATATAAATATATAGTAAAAGCAGTTGTGTATATGGAGTGCTTTTAGCTTAAAAATCATAGAATTGTGTGCATATAATTTCTTTTGTTACATGTTATTAAACATGAAATTGTTTTGGTATGATGATATTGATATGTTGCTTAAAAGGAAGCTTATAAAATAAAACAGATATGTGAATTGTGGGTGAAGATCTGTATTTCAGGATTTGAAACCCTAGAAAAAAACTGCATGTTTTCTACAAAATTATTTTATTCATTTTGTTAAAATTCATGAATCGGCCATTCATGGTCAAGTTAGGTTATTCGAAACACATATGAAAAATACGTTATTTGCTTCTGAATTCAAATTCTTTGTTGAATAAATGAGAATATCACATGAATGCTATAAAAGACAGCTCAATTAATAAATTAGATTGATGTTTCTGTAAATCATTATTAATATTCAATTTATGGTTTAGTTGTGATTAATAAACATTATTCTTGTGGCTATTGAACATAGCTGATGTTCAAGTAATAAAGTTTGAATTTGGTGAATTTCATGATTAAGAAAAAAGTGTGAATTATTGCACAGTTAAAACTCAAATCACTATTGCTAGTTTTTTATAGATTTTATGATTAGTTGCATCGTGAAAGTGCACTTCATCGTAGTCTTCAATATTTGTTTCATTTCACGTAAATAACTTGTTTACACATAAATTTAAAACTTCCTAATTTGTGAAAAGATTCAGATTTTAATTTTATTATAGTTTAATTTATTTTTCATTCATTTTGTTTTAATGTGGGAGTACTTGATTCCTTCAAAGTAACTGTATAGTAATATTTATTTGAGTGAAAAAAATTGATGAAAAATTTCAATGACTTTTTGTTGTATGATGCAATGTGTTTCAACTTAAATTTGTATGCATTTCAATATACTACAAATGAGCTTAACCTTAGATCTGTAAGAGATACACCAAGCTAAAGTGTACAAGATAAGGAAATTTCATGTAAAAGGAGGTTTATAAAGAACACCATTCAGTTCATGATGTATAATTTTAACTACTTTTAGATGGCATTTTCTAGTTAGGGTCTTCAGAACTGCACCAAACAGTGGAGGGTTAAATATATTGCTTACTAAGTATTTTCTCGATAGAAAGTAATGTATGTTCTTTGTAGATTTGGTGTCTATTCTGTTGTTATATATAACTATATTGCAGTGTCATAAATTTTATTCTCTATAGAATTTTATTCCACAAATGACTTTGGAATAAAATCTTTTTTTGTAACATTAGTTTAATTATATGAAATTTCTCTTAATCAGGCATTATGAAAGTTATTTAAATTATATTAAATTACTATAGTAGTATTTTATTTTTAACTTTCTATCAACTAATTATGTTAAATAAAATGTGGCTTTGCAACTTCCAACAGTTTAATTTACATGAATTCACTGTGTTTTAAATTTTATGATGGTAAAAATTTGGTGTTCAGCAGTTTTTTACATTGATTAATTTTTGTAGCGGAAAGAACATGATGTTCGGTCAGAAGTTGCAGAACAACTTAATACGAAAACATTTATGTTTAAAGAAGAAAGTAGTGATGAATCAACTATTATTTCTTCTCAGACTTCTACTTTAACTAGAAATCAAGGTAAGTATTTATGAATTTTTCCCATTTTTATTTAAATATAATTTTATATGCTTGTGATTTATTTATTTTTTTGTTACAAATAAACTATTATAACATGAATTCAACTATTAGTTAAATCAATTTTTTTTTATCGCCAGATGTTTATTATTTAGCAACCAAATCCGAGAATATATGGTTGTATATATGAAATATTTGCAACTGTTATTGATTGATAAAATTGACAGAAATAGTATTCCTTTTTATTAAACTTATGCCTTTATTTTAACTTTGGTTGACTGGTGTTCACTTAAATTTTAATGGGAAAATTTCTTTATGCATTATTTTTGGAATAAGTATTCTTAGTCCAATGTAAGTACTTATAATTTTTACACCAACCTACTATGTTTAGTAATATTAGAGACTAGTATTTTCACTCCCTATAAATGAATGTTGGTATGAATTCAAAATTTTAATCAAATGGTCATTTTGTTTATAAATATAACTTTTAGTTATTAAATAAACATTTTGTTCATTTCTTTAAGCTATGCATAATTTTTATTCTAAGGTTCTGAAATGGTAGAATGTGGAATGATTGGGGATGATGATCTTGATAGTGGTGATGATGAAGAGGATGATGATGAAAATGAAGCTGAGGCAGTATTGGAAGACCTGGTAAGTATTTTTAGATTTTGAATTTGGTGGGGGGTAATTTTTTTATTTTTTTTATTTAGATACAGTATAAATCAAAAGCTTTAAAATGATAATTGTGAACTTTCAGGGATTTTTAATAGATATGTTTCATTATAAAATATAAGTAAATACAGCATTTGTTTTAAATTTATAAAATGCTACATAAAAATATGTACCTTATTAGTTTTCTTGCTCATTGATGAATTTTCTGATGTTAAATTTGCAAATATTAAGTAATATAACTTTTTAATATAAGTTACTTTTATTAATTTAATTTTATTGAATTGCAATGAAATAATTCATAAGTAAATATTATATTGGATGAAAGTAGATCGCTATCTACTTGACTAATGAATATTTATCTGCCTATTGGTTCTTTTATAATTTACTGGCTCTTTCTACATATTACCAATCTTAACTAGTATTCATTATTAAATGTTTTTGCTAGAATTTTGAATATATGTAGCATTTTAATATAGTTTGTAAAACATTTAAATAATAATTACAAATAACATTTAAATATTAAAATGTAATTGCATAAAAGTATTTAGTGTAATATAAGTGTTTACATTTTCAAATCATTGCTTTAAGGTGGAAAATAGAACGTACTAAAAATAACTATTTTTGAATTCTCTATAAAAGATAACTGAAGACTTTCCAACATTTGATAATGTAAATTATAACTATTAAGATGTCATGAAATTTAAGTGGGAAACATTAGGCTTTTGTCTAATATCATTATATAGGTTAGCACAAAATTTATATATATATATATTTTCTTTTTCAAGAAGGAACTTTATTTTTCTTAGAATGTTAATTTTTAATTTCTACTCCTTATTCATTTACCACATTTTGTATGTGCATAATTTACATTAATATGTCGGATTTCAAAATATTCAATAGAATTATTTTGAATATTCATTAAAATTTTAATAGATAACAAAGAAATGTTAGAGGGAAAACGGTGATATTAAATTTTTAAATGTGTACTTTAATAGATTGACTACATTCCAAGTTCAATCAATGTTATTTCTCTATAAATCCTCCATAGCTCTGTAGGTTTATTTTAATAACCGACACTTTAATGTTTAAGTTATTTTCTTATAGAATAAGAGACGTGTATTAATCTAGTAGGTTGCTAAGAGTTAAAGATTTCCTTTGCATTATTTTTAGCAAACATGTATTGATTGTGAAGCTGAAAGATTAGCTGATGAGAATGTTGCGTCTTCAATAGAATTGTGTGACAAAGAGACAAATACTGAATGTGTTTTCCTACCTGAAAAGGCATTAAAAAAACGATCGGATGAAGCAACAAAAAGTGCAGCTATTAAAAGGTCACAAACATTTTCTCCTAGTGCAGCTGTTAATAAACATCAGTACATATGTCGGGTAAGTCAATATTGAATGTGATTTTTTTGTGACAGTACTTACAGAATTATGTATTTAATATATTTTTTTTCCTAAAAATAGTTTTTTTTTTAAAATGAAGTTTAAAGTTTTGCTGTGGTTTCAAATGAGTTCTCTGCATTTTATTAAGTTCATGAGTTTAAATTTTTTTTATTTTGTACAATTTTTTTTTGGTTTCAATGCTTTCATAAAAATTATCTTTTTGTGTATTGTTATTAAAAATTATGCTCTTACACTAAACTAAGTTTCAATCTTTAAATGATGAATATTAAAGAAAATTTAAATTGAATTAAAGATTATTTAAATTGAAAATTAAAATAGAATTGTTTTTTGATAAGTGCATCTATTTTGGTAACTAGATGAATGTTTTTAAAATTTTGTTTGGAATCTTTTCTTTATTTGTTTTTTTAATGGGATAGGAAAATTGTTGGCCCACAAATGTTTTTTGATAATTTGGTTGGTTCTAATGGATTTCTAAAATCTAGTATTTTCTTTAGTAATTTTAATTTTCATGATGTCTGAAGTTGACTAAAAATCAAATAATGTAATGTCATAATGGAGGTTTTTTTTAATACTTTTTTTTTTCCTGAAGTTGTACTATATAAAAAATTTTTTTTTTTCAAGTGGTGGGGGGGGCAGGGTTTTCTTTTTTATCAATTAACATAAAATCGTAGTGTATATATAAATATGGCCAGTTTTACATGGACATAATATGTAAAGAGCATTTCTTATTTTAATAAGACACTTCTGATTTCTTTGAACCTTGTGGAAGGGATTTTTTTTTTTGATGCTATGCTACTTTTGTGTTTTATTAATACAGTAAATATTTGAAACATTTAAAAATGTTGAAAGAAAAGAATCTTGCTTATATACCATTTAATGGTGTTTTGTAGACTTATTTAATTTTTGTTTTATTATTCTCTTAAATAATTAAACTGGCATAAATATGAAAAAGATCAATAGTGATTATGTATAAAAAATAGCTGTGTTTTTGTAATACAATATGTATAATTTATAAATGGTTAAATTTCTCACTTTCATTATAAAAATAAGAAATGGCAATGTTATGATAAAAAATTTTTTTAATGCTGTTTTAAATTTCCATCTAGCTGAATCGAAGTGACAGTGACAGTTCAATGCCTCTATATAGGAGAGGAGGGCCTTTTCAAAGGAATTCTTTAGAAAGGAGGAGTTTAAGGTGGAAAAAGGTATGTTTATAAACTTTGTTAAAAAAAAAAGTTTTACTGATTTTACAATATTCTCATAGCTTTCAAATTTTTCTATCTTTTGCTTAATGCATATAATATTCTGCAGCTTATGGTAAATTTTTCTGCAAATTATTTTACCCTTTTAAAACATAAATTTCCTTTTATTAAACAAATATCAATAAATATATATGTTTGTAATACACATTCCTTTGCATTTATAAAATCCAATTAACTATGTAATTAAGACTTACAAGTGTTAATTAAATAGTTAATTGGATTTTATTGTTATTTATATATTAGATATAGAGTTATTGGATTTTATTTTTATCATGGAAAAGAGGAAAAAACTTATACAATTCTAAAACATTTTTGCATAAGTTTTCTTCTCTTTTTCATGATACATGATAAAAGGTATTACTAGATGAATAGTTAAAATAGAAAAATGTGTGATTATTATATTCAAAAGTTTCTTTATCAATTGAAAATACTTTTTTCATACCCATTGAGTTGTTAAATTTTTATGACACCTACTTTTAATTCATTCAAAAATGTGTTTAATATATCAATTTTTAAAATAAAAAAAAATTCCACTTGGTTTTCCATACTTTATGCTGAATTGAACATTTATTTAGATACAAATACTGTATTGTTACAATTATTGACACAAAAAATATGCAGATTAGTTATATTGTATTTGTGGTTAATATCCCATGCTAGTGATCATCATTACAATATACTTATTGATTTGTGTAAGTATTTTCAGGTATTTAAATCTTTAATTAGCACTTTTTTTTTTAAAATAAGTTTTTGGTATTTGTTATTTATTGTGTATTTATGTATTTTTGGTGTTGTATGCCTTTAAAAAAAAATTCTTTTTTTTTTTAGCCTCCTGTAGCATGTTCAAAACATAGGACATCAAATTATGTGAAATCTAATACAGTTAGAACGTCTTTGGACCTTGCTTTAGACTTGCAAGCCTTTCATAGGCGACTCAATCAGCAACAAGAAGAAATAAACAGATTGAGAGAACTTAAACGGCGTTTGGAAGAGTCTAAAACAACAGGTGATTGCTTAAGTGGTTATAAATTTTTAGAATTTTTTTTTTATCTTATTAGTTTAGAGATAATTCTCCTATGTAGATGATATGAATGAATATTGTCTGAAATTTTAAAAGTGTTTGTTAAATGCAAATAGTAAAAAATTGCAATATAGTAATGATAAAATACAGTGAACAATCTTTTTGAAAATTGATTTCATAGTCCACAGTTTTACTCATTTATAGTGTAATTGGTTCTTATGCTTGTTTTTTCTGTTGAGTAGTCTTCAATCTTAAAAAAAGTAGCTCTTTTCATCAGACAGCTATTATTTCATTTCTACTATTTTATTGCATAATTTTCAATAAAATATTTAACATGCTGAATAATATGCTGGTCTTCAACTTGCTTTAAAAGTAGCTAAATTATACTCAATAAAATCATAATTTTTTTTTCCCAAATGTTTTTATAATGCTGGCCAATTTTGTATAATGTATGAAAAAATGTGTTTTTTAATATGCAAAGAGACAAGTCATATAGAAGTAATAACTTAGATTAAATATTTATTATGCTACTTTTTTTTTTTTTTGACATTCACATATAAAATCAATAGTTATATTTTGCTAACTATCATAAGGGGTTCAAATAATAGCTTAGATAATGTAAAATGATGAAATAATATATTTTATTATCTTTGAACTTTTTATTTATTGACATTTATTTCATTCATGTGTAATTTTATAATAATTAAAAAAAATGTATTTTTTTTTATTTTAGGAGATAGTGATGTACCTCAATGGGTATCTGAAAATGAAAGTTTGCAATATATTCTGTCTGGTATGGGTAAAGGAGTAAGTAAAAATTCATGTACTTTCATCTTTTACTTAAAAGAATTTTAAACAAAAATCGTACTTCCTCGCTCCCCTCAAAATTATATGCGATTCAAATTCTATTAGCACATTACTCTTTAAATTTTCTTTTCATCATTCATAAAAATATGTATTTTAATTTTATTTTTATTGTAAGACTTACTTTTGTTATTACTGAATTTTGTTTGTTTTTGTGTATAATACATTACACTTGATTCGAATACAATATCATTAATTTGTGTAACTATGATGAGGAAAATAGAAGTTCAAAATAAATTTATTTTAATGTGTTAAAAAAAGTGTTTTGTTGCTATGAAGTTATTCTGTAATATGTTTTTTAATCTTAAAATCATTTCTTTTAAATGTTTGAATTAAAATATTGTGATAAAGTAAATGTAATACTTGTAGACTACTCTTGTTTATTGAATTATTTGTTGCACTGAAGGTAATTTATTATCGTACATTATATATTTTGCAAAGTTTGGTTATCTACAGAAATCGGTTTTTAATATATTTTGGAAGTTATTTTTCCTAGATTATTATTATAACTATATTTTTGTTTAAATGACAATAATTATTCTTAATATTAGGTTACAAAACCAAATTCAGAGGATAAAAAGATTGAAAAATTACTAAAGAAAACATCTAGGGAAATCTACAAACTCCGTAAAAGTCGTAAAAAACAACCTGACATTACCTCATTCAGGTACGTGTAATCTTTTTATGAACTACATTAAATTTGTTTGTATAAGTTATTTAATTTACTATTGCATTAATTGTGAAATTGTTTTTAACTTTAAAATTTTGGTTTTCACTCAGATAAATTGCTTTTGTTTTCAGTTTTGTATTGAATTGATTTCAAATATATAATGTATCTTACTTACTTTTTAATTATAGAGAAAAAATGGCTTTCTTCACTCGGGTTGATATGGCAGTGCCATTGTTACCTGCTGATATCAGTATTGATGCAAATCATGGAAAGAAAGAAAATACTCAGTTAAGGCCACCTCACAGCCAAAGTGCTGATAAAAATAGCCAACAGAGGTTTGAGTATGTTGTTGATCCAGAGTTAGGAGTTCAAGTTTAATACAGAACACAGTATTTTTTAATTTTACTTCATTTTTTTCAGTGTGTATGATTACATTAGAAAGTGCCTTAAGCTGTAGGATGTGTTGAGAAAGCCTGTTTTTAATGCTTCATCTTATACCTGTTTTCATTTTTTCATAAATTCATTAATATTGAGTGCCAAGTAGCAGAAAACATTTCTGGTAACTCATGTTATTTAGACATGTACAGTTTATCAAAATAGATACTGGCTTGTTAATGTTTTTTATGGTATAAAAGTTTATTATGTGTTAAATTCACTCCAGTCATGCTGAAATCAGGTTCTTTGTCTATGCCAAATGACTTTGTTAAGTTGTGTAAATGTATTCATTTGCTATTTTTAGAGACATAAAGCTTGTGAGAATGCATAGCATGTGACAAAAAAAAAAAAAAAAAAAAAAAAAAAAAAAATCCATCTGAGGTGGGATTTTGAGAAATATCTGATATTTAAAAAAATTCACATTTTCATTTATAAAAAATGTGAAGCTTTGATTAAAATTGATGAGTTATGTCAAAAATATATATTTTTGAAATTTTCAAAACTTTTCACATATAAAACAATTTACAAATTATGTTGTTGACTTTCGTATCTGCCATATGCTTTTGACTAAAGATGTCTTTCTGTGATTTATGTACTTTACAGTATAATGTTTGTATCTCAAGCTGATATTTATTCAGATATCAAGTTTGATAAGGATTATTTTTGCCAAAATGGCAAAAAGTGAAATTCAAACTGGATTTGGTTATTGATTTTAAGAAACGAATTTCTCTGTGATTTATATATTTATTTTCTATATAGCTTATTATATTAGGCTGATGTGATTAAGTTATTATTCATATAATATTATTTTTTGTGTAAGAATTTTATGTGAATAATGTGTGTTTAGTAAAATTTATAAATATGCAGTCATATAATTTACGTACATTTTCAATTAAATGTATTCATTAATGCAGAATTTTTGAATATTAAAACTTCAGTTGTTTTTAAAAGAAATTAAGAAGGGGATATTTTTGTTTTTGAAAATTAGCCCTTTACCCGTCTCCACTTTAAAAAAAAATCAAATAATTAAAAGTACAATTTTTTTGATAATGTTTTAAAAAAAAATATTCCCTTATTTATTTTATAGTATTAATAATCTTAATTTTTATACTAGGCACTTGTAACTTTAAAATTCTCTTTTGTTTGAAAAATATAAAACTATTACTAAAACTATTATTTTCTAACTATTATTAAACTACTACTTTCTACTATTATTTATATTGTTTGACCATAAAGTTTTGCAAAAAAATTGTTTTAACAAAGTTATATTTTTGTTATGCTCTAAAAGTGCAATCACTTCATGATCTTCTGTATTAATGCGATACATATATCTATTTATAATGGAGGTAAATTGTTCTTATGACTCTCTAAAATTCTGAAAACTGAAGTTAATATGTTGTTGCTTTTTTTTGTGCTTTTTTTTGTTTCAAATGTAATGAATTGGTTTTCAAAAATTTGCTATGTGCAGGATAAATATATTGCGCTAAATATATTATTTTAATTTTTTATATTTGAATTAAATGTGTTAAAATAGTTATTTAAAAAATATGATGATGAGAATATTTATTTGTTTTATCATTTATTATGTTGAGATCCTTCTTTTCTCGCAATATTTTTACTTAAATCTTTGTAAATTTATAAAATAATTTAGTTTATTTCATGGAAAAAAAAAAGATAAAATTCCCTTTTTGTTGGTGTCCCATTGGTGCTAACTGCATCAGAAATTCACATATTATTTTAGATTTGTATGGGTTTCATAATAATACTCGAAATATTTATTTAATTGCGTTTTCTTTTGAAAACTTTGAAACAAAACATTCTCCATGTATATATTAACATATTTATGCTGTAGGGATTCAGAATTGTTTGTTAAGTTTGATTAACATAAAAATAATTACTGTTGCAGTTTCTTAAAAAATGAATTAAAAATTTTTTTAAATTATGTGTTTGTAATGCTCTTTTATTTTTAATTGTTTTGTAGGTTTTTGATCTTTATAAAATTATAAAAGCATTCATTTACTACTAGTGCAATATGTCAGTCTCGTTTAGTTATGTAACTTTCTTAACATGAGTTTAGTTAAATTTTCTTTGTTGCACCTATATGTTTAGATAAAAAAAATATATATTTTATGAGGAAGTAACTTATGAGAACTGATTTCTGTAAAGAAAAGAGAATGCTTTTATAATTAAATCTGCATAACTTCTTATATTTTTCAATTTTTGTAAATTTTTTAAGAAGTTGTTAGTATTCGAAGAAAATATTTTATAACTAAGCAAGTGCCTCATAACAAAACTTTTATTGTACTCCTTTTAAATTATTTAAAAAAAATTATACTTATTATAAGATAAAACTTTATATTATCAAATTATAAGATGTGTTGTTTTATTAAAATGTATGTTTTGCATTTAAATAATTTTTATACCATTAACAACAACAGTTGTTCTACGTCCTATTTTAAATATTTGAGAGAAATAAGAAATGTAAGATTTTCTTAAACTATTATAGAAATATTATAGGTAGACGATGTTTAATCTTATGTTATTTTGCCTCTTCAAATAAATATTTAATTTTTATCATAAGTTAAAGATTGTGATTGAAATTTTTTTTTAATAATGAATATTTTGTAAATAAAATTGGCTAGTGATACTGTTAAATAGCAATTTTATTTTAAGCATATTTTAAAAATATGTTGCATATATATGACATACAGTACTGAAGTATATTATTTATTCTTGGGGAAAACTATGCAAGCATTAAATTTTAATAAATTTTTAAAAATATTAAAAGTTAATAGTTTTCATTATAATGGATATATATTTTTTATATTAAATAATTATTTTTTTAAAATTTAATGTTATCTTTTGTTGCTAGATAGTGTTATAAAGATTTGATAATTCAATTAATTTATGTATATAATTTCAAATTTTCATGCATAGATAATAATTGCAAATTACATGAATGCCTTATTATAGAACTTTAGGAAATATTTTACTCCTGCTTCTCTATTTTTTTACCTTGAAAAGTTCAAACATCTAAACTTTTTCATCAGTCTTATTTTTAAGCATTAATTTATAACTATTGCTTCATGAGCATTCTATCAACCATTTTTCCTCTTTTTTATGATTATCCATTTTGTAGAGCGGAAAAATTAGACATTTGAAATGGGCTTTTTTTAAGTCTTATTTATTTATTCAGTTTAATGGGTAAGCTATGCAAGTGTTTGGTGTTTCTTACTATCAGATTTTAGAATTTTGTCTGATTTAGTTAAATGTATAACACACCTTTTATTTCTCTTTCTTTTTCAATAGTTGAGCATTTGTGTATTATGGCTCTTATATTTAATAATATATACACATTATATTTGTGTTTAAAAATTTTCTAAATGTATCTCAAATATTAATCTTTTCCTCTAGTTGTCAACTGTTACTTGTGGTTTAGTATAAATCTGAAAGTATTATTTCATTTTTTAAGAAATGTTTGTTTATTTACTAGTCTATTTGAATCAGGAGTCATAAAATTTACAAGTACTAAAGCATATTTCAATTTCAGTATGTTGTAAAACCTGAATGCAGCTCCAATAGTTATGAAACAACATACTTCTGAATTAGTATTATTTTTGTTTAATCACTTCTGCATGTTTTTATATGACCTTGATTTAATATTCCTTTAATTGTCACTTTTTATTTTAAATAGCTGTATTTTTTATAGCAATTAATATAAATTGTTTATTACTAAACCAATAAAAAGTATTAAATTTTATTGATAAATGAAATATTTTGTTTAAAGTACTATTTTTCTTTTGAATAAAGAGGCTAAATTTAAAATTTGTTTTAAATTATTAAAAATTTAGCTATTGCCACAATGTTAACATTTATTACTTATTCTTTTTTCATTTATTGTTTAATATTCAAATTGAACTTTCATTGAGGTTTGGTAACAAGATGCAAGCATTAAGCAGTTTAAATGTTTATGAAATAAAAACCTCAATTTTGCAAGTTTGCAGGGGGATTGAAATAAGTGAAAAATGAGATAAAGTGTTTGCTGTTCATATCAATATTAAAATTTATCGGTTAATAATGCTTAAAGGGAAAATGGATTAAATTTTACTTATGAGCAATGGAGATTATAAGTGACAGATTGAAGTTTACTGTTGGGAACTTCACATTTCATTTATCTTCAAAGTGTTCTATTTATTTCTTTTATTTTTATATTTAATAATCATGTAAAGTAACTATTTATCCAGTCATATGTAATATGACTTTGTACAGGAATGATACTGATGTGATAACTTTAAATACAAATTTATTTTTCTGTGATTTAATTACCAGGAAAACTCATTGAAAAAGTTTCACATTTCTCTTATTAGCTTTTATTTTTATCTTATGTATAACCCCCCACACACACAAATGCGTTTATTAAAAAGGAGCAACTAATAATTTTAAATACAAATTTGTTATTCTTGATTGATTTAATTACAATGAAAATATAGTGAAAAAGTTTCATATTTCTCTTTACTTGTTTTATTTTTATCTTTTCTATTAAATGTATTTTAACTGACAACTGAAAATACATCTAAGAAATGGCAACTGAATATTGTTTGAGGAGTAAATCAAGTAGCACATCAAAATAATTTTTTATTTTTAAGGGTAAAAATGTATTTTATAGTGAATATATTTGACAACTATTCAATGGAATAAAAATGCCGTCTGTTGATATATCTTAAAAATATATAAAATGATTTTAAATACTAGATTTAATTATGTACATTCATTGCATTTCGACTATATATATATATTTTTTTTTATTCTTGAATAGGATGGGTACACTTTGTAAATATTAGTTGAAATACTGGGATATATTGTACAGTTTTAGTGGATCTAATCACTGGTGTTGAAGGGTTTTATGAATGGGTGTTGCTTTAAAATGTCTTCCTTATTTTTGTTGAGCCCTGATGATGAGTTTTATTGTTAAAATTTACTCTTGGAAAAATTTTTATTTGAATTTTTTTCTTTGAATTAGAATTTTTCTAATTTGTTTTTGAAATAAAAAAATTCATTTAAAACAAATAATTTATTTTGTTAAACTACTTACTAGTTAATTAAAATTGGTAATTTTTATTTACTATAGTTTCTTTTTGTAATGCACTAAATCCTTCTTTGTTTTCTTTTATTTATCCATTTTAAACATTATTAGTGTATACTGTGTTAATATGACAATATTTTAACACATGTAAATAAGAAAATGTTTGAATTTTCTTTATTATACATTTTTTGGCGGGGAGAAAATCATTAGAGACATTAATTTTGAAACAGCTTGAAAACTTCAGTTCCCTTCAAGTTTACTGGTTTAATGTGAGAATGCTCTAAAATATGTACACCTCTTAACTTAATGATATATTCATGTTAACTGTACGATTCAAACCTTGTGTTTTGTCTAAAATGCTACTTAGATAAAAATTGGCAAATATATTTATATTGTTAGAGTATAATATTGAAGTGCAAGAGCTTATGATGGCAGTATCAATTGTATGTAGTAATACCACCAGAGTTTTTGAATTATGTTTTCAAAAATTACAATACCTCTTCATAATGGAATGTAGCATCTTTTCGCTTTTTCATTTATCTTGTGGTCTAAATATTTTTTTAAGTTTGTTAAATTTTAATAAGTACTTAAATTATATATTGTTTATAAAAACAAAGTTAATTGCAGTTGGCTCTGATTGACCTTCATTATAGAAAGCACTTAATACATATTTAACATTCTTTTAAATATGTATTAAGACATCAATATGATTTAAGTATTAAAAGTTCAATCAAAATAGATTACCTATTAATAAACTATGAAATACTGAATACAATCAATACTTAACAAATACTAAATTATCAATACTAAACAAATTATTTTTATGTACAATGTTTCACTAATAATTTATTGATATAAAATATTGAAAGGTTTATTGATCAATGCTTAACTGTTACATGTAATGTTGATTATAATGTTTTCTATTCATTACTGTTTTATTGCTAAATCATATTTTAAATTTGAATTTAGGGGGAAAAATGTTTTTAGTATTTACATATGTTTTATTGGTTTTGGTATGTCATATTTTCAGTCATTTGTTTCTGTAGGTAGAATGTGCTAAAGAACTTTATTATAACTATTAATTGTGAGCAAAAATATTTTATTAAAAGTCTGTAAATATGCTTAGATAATATATACTTTGCACATGTTGTAGTATAAAAAAAGCTTAATTGCATTTTTGAATATTTTTGGTTAGCTGAAACAGTGAAATGAATGTATTTTGTTATAACTATTTTATTGATAGGGACTGTTTTTTTTTTTTTTTTTTAGTTTAGGATAAAAAGTGTTTGTTAGAAAGGATCGAATAACTTATTAAGAATTTGAACGGAGAAATTAAATGAACCGGTTTTTAAATCTTTTTCTATGACCTTAAGTTTAGGATACTTTTTTATAATAGAAAAATTTGTCTTGTGCACATATTTTGGAAGTACAAAAATGTTTTAGTTGCACATAAATATTTTATGTTTTGTTTTCATAAATTTATGGTCCAGTTTAGTATTTAATTGAAATTTCTAAATTTATATATTTTCAAAGTCTAGTTTAGATATATTTTTGAGAAAAATACTCAAAGTATTTATTCTGCATCCTCTCTGTGATAGACCTATAATGTGCTTTATTAAAATATATTTTGCTCATCTTTGAAATTATTGTAGATGTTTCAAAGCAATTCATACAGCAAAGCAATTCAGTACTCTATTTCAATATTTGTGACTGAATTTTATACATATGGAATGTATTTATTGTTATATTGTCAAAAATTTAAAAACAAAAATGGATTTTAACAATATGTTTACTTTGTATATATCAAATTGTATGTCTGTTGTAATAAATTTTTACTGTTTTCTCACTATCTAAATCTTTACTTATTTTATGGAAATTTTTTTAAATGTATTACTATTTGCAGTAACTATAAACTCTTCAAACACTAAATCATTTTAAGTAAGGTTATGACCAAATAATTAAAAAATAAATGTCTCATGTTAAAACAGGGTTTCTGAAAAGTGTGGGCTATGATCTCATATGAGGCTGCATGATAAAAAGTTTTGAGTTTGCGAAATTTTTATCAAATAAAAAATTCATAAATGTCAACAACCGAAAATTTAATAATATTTAAAATTATTCGTTAGTAAATTATTTTTCCTGAGCTGATTTTGTCGCAATTTTAATTTTTGTTCGATGTTTATGGTTTAATACCTAGAACTAAAAACATGTTTGTATGTTTTTTTTCTTTTCTTTTCTTTTCATTTCATTTAGACAAATAATCTTGAGGTGCAGTCGAGACCACTGCATGACCTAAATTGTAGTGTCTATTGTAAACGTTTTTCACTGTAATTCCTTGACAAACATAAAATTGATATACTCTTTCAACTTTTCACTTACATAAAATCCTTTCTTTTTATATCTTGTAAGAGACAAACAATAATCAGGATTAAAAATCTGCTGTTTTCAAACAAGTTTAATTTTGTAAATTAAACCTAGTATTTATTCCAAGTAGCACAAATCGTGTATGTGCTTTATAGTTTAATTAGCACATATAATCCGGCTTTGTACGGGTTCAGAAAATAACTTTTATTTAGATTTAGGACACTTGTGGTTGTCAAATTTCGGAGATAGGATAGTGGCGAATTCTGGTCAGAAGATTGAAAGGAAAACTCGGGACAGTATAATAGTGAAAAAAATAACTTCACCCTTGAAAAATTCGCTAATCGCGAAAAGTTGCTAAATTGTCGTAAAACCTAATTTATCACAAATTGGGTAATTTTTTAACGATTGATTAAATGTTCGGAAATTTTTTTTTTTTTTACTCCTCCATCTTGGCTTTGTATTAGAAGTATCATTGTCAAATAATGGTGAACTTCGCCCAACTTTGAACACACTCAAACTTTTATTACTTTATAAATAAAGAATATGCACTTCCAATGATACAATGCTTTTTAATTTTAGTTATTTTAAATTTCCGAACACATTAAATAGTTTAAAAAAATTCATCTGTAATTGATTCGGTGGTACATTTTTAAATTTTGTCCTTGAGTTGACTTGAAGTTTTCTTTTAAATAACTTAATTTTTACATTTTTGACGAAAATATTTACTTGGGACAGGGGTGGACAAATTAAATATTTTGAGAAGCCTTGTGCGAGATAATGGCTCTCAATTTCTGATTTTTGTATTTTTCACGCCAGATATTAACATGTTAAGCAATGTCGAATGTAAGAAACCTTTATTGTTAAAGAAGGGATATAATGCGTCATTTAACAGTTTAGTGTTTTTAAAAATATTGTCATGGAGGCAAATCAAAGGCTGAAATATAGTATGAGAATTGTTGAGGAAAATGGCTGTAATAGAGGTTATTATAGAAAAATATTTTTTTTACTTTAATATGTCAATACAGGTTTTCTCTGTTTTGTGCAGAATAAAATTGCGAGCTTTTCAATATCTGCATATTATGTATGCGTGTTAAAATATAAAGGATTTTTTTTAAGGGAGAGGGCCGATACTCATTGGCCGTTCTTCTGAAGGAAAATAGTATATCTGCTTCTAAAAATAGTTTATCTATAAATTAAATTTGATCCTCGAAATATTTTTAGTTGGTCTAAAGTGTCAAGACGAATATCTGCATCTCTGTAAGCAAAACCGTGAGGCGCATACCATAAAAGCAACTAAATTTAATGCGCAATACATTCTACCAACTATACGTTCCAAATCAGCCATCGGATTGCTAGAAGAGATGCCAGGGTTCGTCTTATACAGAAATATCGCTGCTGTCGGGCACTTGCCTCGGGAAAAATGCTGAGTGACTATGTAAGTCTTAAAAAGCAGTTGATCATTAACTCAAATAAATAACCAAATTAGGATACCCAAACCTATTCATGGCCCTATATTTGCAGCAATTCAATAACTAAGCCAATTTCAGTGGCAATCGCAGTGTAATATACAATAAGCAACCAACGAGTTCTAGATCAATTAATCAGTGCATTTAAAACTCTTTTACGCTCTTCGAAGTACGAAATATATTTATTAAGAATATAGTAATGTTTTATATAAAGTATTCATTAGCTGAAAATAAAATTTCGACTTCAAGAAGGAGTTGTGCTAGATAAACGAAATTTGAGAGGTATGTTTACACATCTGAAAGTGATGTTAATCAAATTTCGCGCTAGACGGATAAAAGTGGTGCTAGTAGAACGAGCAACGCCTATGAACGAGAAAATTACGTTTGCTTTAAATACGCTAGGTGAATTCTTGAGTGTTATTTACCTTCTGGATTGGGTGTTGTAATTTAAATTTGAGTCAAGAAAACCTTTAAACAGATGAAGGCAGTATCAGCAGCTTGTGTTAGAACGAGACGATGTAAAAGGGCTATGAGGAGTTGGGTTTTCTTTTGCGATATTGCAAAAAGACTTAGCAGAGATGTATCCACTGTGCATGATTGCTAGCAGGAACACACAGGACACACTTCCTGATCACAGGAACGTACTGTCCCGAGATACATGGTCCAGCATTACAAGGGCCACAACTGAGAGCGACGATCGTCGCATGGCTGTAGTGCATCTACAGCACAGCAGTGATACAGTGAACGATAACAAATAGATTACTTAAGGGACAGCTCAGAGCCAGACGCCATATAGCGTTCATGCCACTAACTCCAAATCAATGACTGCAGTAGTGTCAAGTTACAGCTCGTTGGAGAGTGGAGTGAAAATATGATTTGTTCTCAGATGAGAGCCATTTATGTCTTGATGTCAGTTATGGCCGTATGTTGGTTAGGAGGCCAGAAGCTTGGAGCCAATCTGTATGTGTCGTAGACACATTGAATTTACACCAGGGGTTACATTTTATTACAGAATTTATTCAGGCATTACAGAATTTACAGGGGTGTAAATTCTGGGGATCAATTTCTTATGACAGCAGGAGCACTCTTATCATTATCTCACGTTCCTTGATAGCAAATTTGTACGCCAGACTGATGAGTGAACTGGTTGTAGTGCAGTTTTTGATCATTATTCCAGGAGGCGTTTTCCAACGGGATACTCGTCCCCATACCCACTGCTGTCACCTAACATTCTATACTGAGTGTTGGCATGTTACCTTGACTCATGGTATCGCCAGATTTTTCTCCTATAGAGCACGTATGTAACATTATTGCACGGCAAATCCAGCGACATCCACAACTAGTATGGGCTTTACTGATTTTACTGACCAAGTGCAACAGGCATGGAACTCTATCCTACAAAATAGCATATGGCACCTGTACAACACAATGCACGAGCGCTTGCATTCAATATTGTGGCGACTACAGTTATTATTAATGTACCACTATTTCACATTTGAAATGGTGGTAATTAATAACTGTAATACATTAATAGTATCGTTGTACCGCCGTAATACATTAATACTTTTTTATGTGACTTTGAAACTTTATTATGTTACTTAGACAAATGTTTTGCGTAAATTTAATTCTTCTAAACTAATTTATTTTTGTTAGGTTTTCATTTTCCACCAGTGTATATTTAACAGAAGAAAATTAAAAATGTCTATAAATTAAATATAAAATAATATTTTAATTTTATTGCTATACTAAAACTACTTTCACTGGTGATATTAAAAGGTCACCAAGTCAAAGTGTCAATTAGTAAATTATATTTGGCTTTCTATAGTCTGAAATAATGAAATTTTACATCATTAAGTTGAGCACATTTTTCAGAAATTTTTTAATTTCTTTTCACTGATATTTTTGTTAATTAAATTGAACAAAGTAAAAAATTTATGATTCTACGAAGCTGGGCAACGCCGGATGATATCTGCTGGTATTGTATAAAATATTAGGTGTTGTTTTCTAGCTTTCAAGATTTCTTTGTTAAAATTAAATTATCATTTAATTATTTAAATAAAGTAAATAAATAAGTATACTATTTTTAAAGAAGGAATTCTATATATAAATATTTTTTTGAAGGGCCTGAATGGCCGAGTGGCTAGCGCTCTAACGCTCTGTACCACAGGTTTCGGGTTCGAGTCCCGGTGGTGCCATGGATGTTTGTAGGGGTTTGGAATCCACTTTAAACCGTAGGTCTCGGTCTAATAGGATCGTAGAGCGTTGCAGGGGCATTGTTACTCCGCGTCCGTGGCTTATCTTCAAGTTACACGTGCCCCCTGGGTAATGCAAAGTGAGTAACGTCTGTGCAGCGCTTGCCTTAAGGCATCCAAGACAAGGATCTAAGTGTTTGCCAGCTGCATTGGGGGAAAAAAAAAAAATATTTTTGAATATAATATTGTGAAATAAAATGAAAAAACAAGTTTCTTCAAGAATTGCATTGAATTGTTATAAATATTTTGAATGCGTACATAATAATAATAGAGTATTTTTTAAAACACGCTCTTAAGTTATACCCAGTAAAGCAATGGACTTTAAATTTTTTTACACTGCTCAAAACAATTAGGGGACATTGTGAGTTCGGTATGAGATAACCATATAACCGACAACTATTTAACAAAAATGAAATAAAGAGGTTAAAAAAGAAAATTATAACATTTACAAAGTTGGGAATATACAAATTTTGTCTGTCGAAAACTACGAGTTTTATATAAGGAGTGAAAAGCGACCTGCAGCATTCCTTCTGTAGGAGTAGATTAAAAATAACTGACACGAGCTGAATATTTTTAACAGTGGTTACGATATTTAATCAACAAGACTTAGCTGAATCTGTAGCCTGGAGTGCCATCGGTCGTTTAGAGGCGGGTCTAACGCAATCCATTGCAACTGAAGCGTTAAGTATTTCTCCAAGACTATTTCCAGACTATGGAATCAGTTTTTGGAAACTGGAAATGTTTAACTTTCTTTATGATACAAACTTTAATGCCTTTTTTGTGACTTTATTTTGTGGATAAATCAAACTTAAATGAGTCATTTTCTCATCAGTTCGTTTTTTATTCCCAATTGCCGTTACTGTTGCAAACTGAAGACTGCAGTGTTACAATTGCATTAATTTAATTACTATTTTTTCAATTGTTTTTCTATAATGAAATTAAATAGGCGCTAAATAAAAAAAATTGCGCATAGTTACATCTACCACCATTATTTGCTATAGTATTTTCTATACTTTGTTATACTAATTATTTGCGCATAGCTACCTCTTAACCAATATGGTTTATTACTTTCATGGCCATTTCCATATTCGAAATTATTGCTTTATGTCCAGTTCCTGATGAACTATATTCACCAATAACAATTTCAAGGACACCATGTTCTCATCCCTGCCCATTATGATCGTATTCCCATAGCCAGAAATCCATTGGAGTGAGATCGAGGATCTTGGCTTCCCCTGAAATGTGAAATGGCAGAAGATAATTCTGTCACCAAACTCTTGAGTTAGAAATGTTTGATAGAAGACCTCACAAATGACTCCATTTTGCGTCCACACGACTTCAGATAGAGCATTTCCCTGTAGGGACACTTGAAATCTGAAGTGTATGTATTTAATCCTCAAACAACTGCATGCCAAGATGCCATCAGACGTCAGGTACAGCAGATTTCTCTTGTACAGATGTCTTGCCAACAGATTTCTCTTGTACGTGCTTCAGTGCTATCCACTATCTGCCTCATGCAAAGTGTCCTAGTGCGTAAAGGAGGTCACGTGGAAAATTTGTGAAACTCATTAAAGTGATTTACTTTCTGATGCTTCTCTATCTTTATTAATTGTTTTCACTTTTCTTCTCAGTCTGTCTAGGGCCAACGATTTTCGTGCTGCAAGTACGTTTCACTGTAACCATAACTGTTAGAGTTTAACTATTGTTTTTTTATATGAATCTTGAGCGCATACTTCAAAACACCTTAAATCAAAACTTCAATCAATTTTGGTGAATGGTATAACTGGGGATTCGTACATCGATAAAGTTTTTTTTTTTTTTTTTTTTAGAATCCCCCTGGATGTAAATACACGTTTGTTAAATAAAAGAAGGTACAAATGTTACCTGTTAAATCTACCAGTACAAATCTTACCAGATTAAAGTTTGCAAAATGAAGTTTTTGCAATTACAGGGAGTAAAATATATCCTAAATTATTAGTATTACAATCGGAAACACAATTCAGAATTTTTAGATTAAGAAAATAACTTTGTTTAAGAAGATTACAGAGAAACATATAATTTATGTATTAAAATATGCTTCAGTTTTGTATTGTACAATTCTTCACAATAAATATTATGTTATGCAAAGATATTTAATTATTAAACTATTAAACTTAAATAAGAAATATAATAAATATAAAATATCATAAACAAAAAGAGAATAAATAGAAATATGAAAAATTATAATTATTAGCTTGTACTAAAATAGTTATAAATTTAAAATAATGTAAGTTATAAATTTAAATTATTCTAAAGTAGTTATAAATTTTTAATTAATAGCTTGTACAACCACAGTTATAAATAGAAAAACTTTACTAAAACTGCAGAGAAGTATTTAACATATAAGAAAAGAAGTTTAAATTATTCTTTTATATACGAAAAAATATCATTACTGAAAAAATGTTATTTCTTAAGTTATTGGTGGCTATTCAAATCAACAATGTAATTCTTATAGTAAAATCGAACTTATTTTTTTAAACCAGTTTTTATTTTTGGTACAAGGGATTTGCATTTAGAATAGATAAAAGTTAGTCTTTTTAGATAATGTATTTATTTTAAATTAGTAATTTCTTTTACTCTATATATTTCAAATTTAGTTTGAAGCCTTCAAACATGATGGGGATAATTTTGTTATGTTTTTGAAAATTAAATCTCATCACTTAGTTGACGATTTTGGTTTTTATTTGTGATAAAAGGTAGCTATTTTACTGTCTCTATATGTAGCTGTATTTCCTAAATAAAACATTCAATTCTTCTGATGTTTTAATCCCTTTTTTTTCTGTATAAATACATTAACTTCAACAATAATCTTTCCATTCATCAATTATCGTTATCCTACTTAGAAAACTTCTTCTTGCTGGATTTGTAATATATATATATATTACAAAATATGATAACTATTTTGCATAGTTAAGTTTGATAAAATCATAATATAAAAAAAAAACATTTTAAGACAGCTTTAATTTAAACAGTTAAAAATTGGATGTACAAGTAAGTTTTAAAACGAAACATTATTATTATTATTATTTTGAAATTATGTTAAATTGTATACTGAAAATAAAAAAATTGTGTGTGTTCGAATCGCAATATTTGAAGGCAGTTATTATTGAATTAAAATCTCCTCTCAGAAAAATCACAGAAATTCTTTTAAATCATTTGTATGTCCTTACCTCGAATGTTAAAACTGCCTATAAGGAGTTTTCCGGGTTTACTCCCAAACGACACGTAATTGCATAATGTCTAACCCTGAAAGTCATCACAGAAGGCAATAGCCTCCTCCTTTCAGAGAATGTTAATAGCATGCTATGGGAAACCCAAGTTTACAAATGTTAAAAAAAAATCCTGATAGATAATTAAAATATATTTAAATTTATAACATTGCATTTAATTTTATAGAAAAAATTTTAAGTTTAAAATTTAAAAGCATAATAAAGAATACTAATCTTTTCTATCTCTTTTTTCTTATGAATTTTAAATCGTAATTTAATATTTTTTTTTTATTTAGAAGCATATTATAAATTACAAATATAATATATATATGTACATCAGATATTATTTTATTTTTGAATTTTTAAACATGATTAATAGAGAATTTTTGCATATATTGTTATAACTGCTAAGTAGAATTTTAAATCTTACTCCGCAGGTCTTGGCAATGTGCAAGTGTATGTTCAACAGAGCATGCCAAATAGGCAGATTTAACGTGAGAAGTTAGCGGGACTTTGTAACGGGATAAAAATAAACTCTCATATTTGTTAAAAACATAGATTTACTCATTATTAGATTTAGACAAATGTATATTTATTCTAATCTTTGTTATTAATAGAGAAAAAAAAGCATAGAATTTTAATTATCTTGTCCGTAATTTATGAATGTATTATTAGAGAGTTTTTCCATAACGTTTTTTAATCGTCCGATATTTTTCTTCCTAGCGCGCATGCTCATAGGAATAGCTCAGTAGTGCAGTATTACAGATACGCATGCGCAATAGGTACAATGTTTCCTATGAGCATGCGCGCTAGGAAGAGAAAAATATCGGACGATAAAAAAAACGTTATGCAAAAACTCTATTATTTAAAATATTTACGTACGTAATAAATATAATCAAAATTTATATAAATTGAAAATTTACTAATTCATCCCCTCACTTTTGTGAATTTTTAATTGAATTTTAATTTTTAATTTAAATTTAAATTTGTGAATTTTAATTTTTAATTTAAAATCACTTTTGTGATTTTTTAATTTTTAATTAACGGTTAATTTAGCTGGGCAAGCGTTTTGTTTCACAATAGCAAAATGAGTGTAATGTATTGTATATTAATTTTTATATTTATTGTTATTAAAAATATTTATTACAAAATCATGTATACGTTACAGCGTATATTCATATGTATATGTATTACAGCGTATACGTATACGCTATTTTTTGTTAAGATTAATTAATTATAAATATATTAATAATTATATTATACTATTAATATATTTTTCTTTTCTTAAAATTTTTAATGGTCTGTCTAAATTTTATTGAATTGTTTTATTCAAGTGATCATTATTATTATTTACTTTTCACATTCTATGAATGACCTGTAGAATGTTTGCTTACAAGAATAGTAGTCGATTGACGTAAATCTTACTGGAAAATGAAGCTTAAAATAATTCCTGAAGCACTAGAAGCACGGCTTAGGCTTTACAGAGTATTAAGTAGCATGCTTCTGTTATTTCGTGACTAGAGCTACACAAAGTACTGCTATGCTACTTGAAAAAAAATTTTACGTCAAAATTAATCCCTCTCTGATTTGAATGGCTTCTTTGTAGGGTAGAGGAGACCGAAATGAAAATACAGAAATGCTTTTTAGAAGGGAATAAAAATTACTACTGTGCCAGAAAAGTAAGACCAATTTCTATTTTTTTTAAAAAACTCTTTATTTATTCTTCCAAATTTCTTTCATCGCCTTCAAAGTAATCCCCTCCGGATACAATGCGCTTATGCCAACGTTTTTTCTAATCCTCAATGCATGCTAAAAAGTCATTGACCGGGACGGCCTTCAAAGCGCGCTGCGATCCACTCAAAACGGTGTCCCCGGAGTGGTCTTTTGAGTTTAGGAAATAGCCAGAAGTCATACGTTGCTAAATCAGGTGAATACGGTGGTTGTGGAATGATATGTGTTTCATTTTTGGAGAAAAAGCAGTATGAAAGAATCTATGCAGTGTGAGCTGACGCATTATCGTGATGCAAAAACCAAGAGTTTTAATGTGGCCTCTTTTTGCGAATAGTTTCACAACGACGCACAACACTCAAATAATATTCCTTGTTGACAGTTTGGTCCAACGAAGGGAATTCATAATGCACCACATCATGGTAATCGAAGAAAACAGTCAACATGACCTTGATGTTTGAGTGACTTTGGCGTGCTCTTTTCGGTTTCTCGTGGTCGTGCTCTCTAAATTTTAAATGATGACAGTGACTGAATTATGATATTTGAGATTCATTGCTTTGCGATTTATTTAAAATTTAATTACAATTATATTATTCATAATAACATACTATATATTCTCAGAAAAAATCAGAAATTTCCTGCATAAGAGTGAATTAAAATTAAATTAAAAAAATTATTAAGTTGAAAAATTTATTTTGAAATGTTTGTAATTTACTGAAACAGAAAAAATGTGCTGAAATTGATTTGGGTTACAGAAGTTTACTGTAGTTCTTATTAAATAAAATAATTAACAATTTGATTTCTATCTTATAGGATATTATATCTTAAATGATATATCTATATTCTATCTTATATGATTTATATCTTATATGAGTTATCTCAGTTGATTTGAGTAGTGCCATATATATGTGGGATTTGTTTTTTTTTTGGTAATCACCAGATAGCGACACCTTACGGTCGATTGTATTTGGCAGAGCCTGTTTACGATGTGGGGGAGTATTCAACTTTGAACTCTGACCCCTGGAGAAGGGGCAAGATCCCCGTAGATGAAGAAAGAAGAAAACGCTAGCTGACACGAGGGAGACGGCTGGCAGGAACTCTGGCGGGAGGCTGCGTCAAGCAGCGAGAGATGTTTAACCCCTTAATTAATGTAAATATCATTGAAAAATAGAATATTAAATGGCTTTATTTAAAGTAACGTCCCGTTACTGCGTTTTGCATGTCAAATCCCCTAGACACCCACTTCAAAAGTACAGCCACTGTTAGACTGGTAGAGAAGTCTAACAAAACTGTAGGTTCGGCCGGAATGCGTCTATTGAAACAGGTGTAAACCCTACAAAAATTGGGGGCTGGCTCGGCCGGGATGCATCTTTGCAAGCGGCAAAATTCTACATATATATATGTGCACATCAGTTTCCAATTTCTTTTACTATTAACTACGATAGAAAAGATTTAACAGATATAAAGACAGAATAATTATTTATTTGATATAATTGCAATATTACTCTAGTATTATTTTCCATTTCTATTTAATGAAGTTCAAACTGGTTTTAAAATAAGCAACATTTCCCAAAATAATGCTAAATAATCGTTTTTTTTTTAAAGGTAAAAGGATGATACATGTAATTATACACAAACATCTGGAGGAATATACTACTACTGTGGTAACTAATGTGCTACTGTGCCCAAAAAGTAAGACAAAATTTTATTTTTTCAAAAATTCTTTATTTTTTCTTCCAAATTTATTTCATCGTCTTCAAAGTAATCCCCTCCGGACACAATGCACTTATGCCAATTTTTTTCCAATCCTCAATGCATGCCAAAAAGTCATCGGCATTGATGGTCTTCAAAGCGCGCGGCGATTCATGTTGAATTTCTTCAATCGACTCAAACGGTGTCCCCGGAGTGGTCTTTTGAATTTAGGGAATAGCCAGAAGTCGCACGGTGTGAATACGGTGGTTGTGGAACGATATGGGTTTCCTTTTTGGCGAAAAAGTCACAAAGAATCAATGCAGTGCGATCTGGCGCATTCAGTGTTTTCGGTACCAATCGAGATTTGACGCGTTTGAGGCCCAAAATGGAATTGACCGATCCTTTTGAAATTCCAACAACTTCAACAAGGTCTCTAATTGTAAATCGTCGGTTTACGAGCACCCAATCTTTAAATTTTTGGACGTGAGCTTCGTCGATTGAGGTTAATGGTCGACCAGAGGGCTCTTCGTCTTCATCGCGTTCTGTGCCTTCTTTGAACTGTTTATACCACTTCTAAACATTTCTTTCCGATATAGGAATGCGCACCGAATGTCTTCTGTAACATTCTATGTGTTTCCGCAAACAAAATTTAATGCAAGTTCTTTGCTCAATTAATGCAGACACTTCAAAAAGCGCCGGAATCAGTTTTAGCGTCTCACAAAGCCAAGCGTAACTCAAACATTAATGAATATTTTGACATCAAATTTCAGACAGATGTCAAGGACAGACAGCAACCTAAAAAAGAAAAAAAAAAATTGAAATTCCATAAGCCGGGAATTTTAAATTTAAAATTGGTCTTACTTTTTGGACACAGTAGTATATACAGTGCAAGTCACATACCAAATATTTTGGAACAGCTTCAGAGTAAGTTAAAAAATGCTTTCATCAATAGTCATCACAAATAATTGTGAAGGGATTTAATGTTTGGAGACATTTCCATTGTGCTTTATAGGAACACCAACTATTTTGGTCATACCAAATGCTAGTTTGCGACACTCTGCCTCGGTAATGCTATTTCATAACATCTCAGATATTGTTCTTAGAGAATGTTTGAATGAATTTAATTTTGATATGTTCTAACTTTAAACGATCTATAAATGTTCAGTTGAGATAATGTCAGTATTGTTATATTGAATATACGTCATTGAAGATCGCTTTATATTCCATGTTTTATTCAAGTGTTGAAATTTAAAGCCTTCAATGTTAGTAAAATCTGTTGTTAATAAATTTATAGTCTTCATAATTCATCAATTGTTTATATATTCATTATTTACAATTAGTGTTGAATGGTTATAATGTATTATTATTATTATACGTCTTCTCTGTATATGCACGGTAAATTTTATTCAAAAAGCTTTAACTTATTCTAAAAATGAAAAAGTACGCTTAATTCATTTTTTACTCAGCCTTTTGAAACAGTTCCAAAGCTCGATGAGTTTTTTTTTTTATGAAAGAATTTTTAAAGGATCTTATTATTATTATTTTCATTTATTTATTTATTTGAAAACGACGGATGAAAAATTATTTTCATATTTATTTAGATTTGAATAAAGCATTTAAATATTTCAGTTTGATTTTAGTTTCTAAATAAAGAAGTCTTGCAATTATCATTTCAGATATATATATATATATATATAAGTTTTTAGAGGCCTGGTAACTTTTGACTAATAATAATTACTTTATTCTTCAAACTATAAGACTGTTGAGAATTCTGGGTGCAATGTAGATCTACCTCATAGTGGTGCAACCTGGGCAACGTTTTATACGGCTAAGTGGTCTACAGTTTTCGGCATGTTCGTCCGGTTGGCCTGCGTATATTGCAATGAAATGCTGGTGACTTATCTCAATCAAAAATAACAGGTCCAATGAACATCTATCTCACATTGGGATTTACGACCATCCAAACTGCTCTCTTTGTGTAGCTGGCAAACTGCCACCAAGCTCATCTCCATCGTTGCTTTGCACTTCATGGTGAATCCAAGATACTGGCAATCCACTCTAATTTAAGCAAATTCATTTTGTGCAAATTTTCTAACCCAATTAAGATGGGGAGGTATTGTGGTTCTTAAAACCACCTAGGAACTCCGTAACCGGTACGCCCGTTGCCCTGGCAATCTAGAGCACTCTTAAGGCAATGACTTCGGTCAACTTTGTTGAACTCTTGTGTTCATCTTCTTTTTCTTTGTTATTCTGTGTTTTCCCCCTTTTTGTATTGCCTTGCCATTAAGAATAAAAAAAGATGTTGAGAATTCATAAAGTTAATTTATTAATTAAAAGTTGGTTTATTTTTTTATGTGAAGAAACATGCTTGATTATTGTAAAGTAAACAAATTTATCTCTTTGATTGGAAGTTCTTTAATTCAAATTGTATTTCTATAATGGAAATACATGCGAAAATATATGTCATTAAAATATGTTTGCATCTTCATAAAGGATTTTAAGTAAAATATTCCAAAATTAGCAGATTTTTAATGAATATGTTTTTAGGAAACCAGTATGTATTACGTAAAAATAAGTAGTCCCACTATCATATAAGTAGTCGTGTATTAAAAATAACTTTGTTCTTTTCAGATTTCCACATTTAGTACTATTCTTCTATGTTATTTATATCTACGCCTATGTATATTCTGTGTATTTTCATGTTTTGAACTTAACTTATTTTACTCACTGCTAATCTGCTGCGTGAATAGAAAATTTTTTTATTTTAGTTTTATAATATTGTATTATAATTGATTTTTTTTTAAAGAAAATAAATAAATAATTTTATCAGAATAATAAACTTTTACTGAAAAATATAGCTTCTTAGTTATTTTTGTAAATATATAAATAAATAATTCTTTAAATTTATTATAATTTGTTTTTTAATATGAGTATAAAAAATGGTTTGAATGATCATGGGAAAAGTTTCTCTACATGCCTTTCTTCATTTAAACATCCCATTGGAGTTTTAAGAGAAGAAAATAAAAAGATTTTTATAAAGTTCAAAATTTTTCAAACAGAAAACTGTGAAGAATTGTTATTAGTTTTAGTCGACATTTTGATTTGTGTGCCCGAGGTACTCCAACTCTTGGCAATTTGATAATGTGCTCAATTAGAGGCAGATATTGATAGATCAGAGTGTTCGAATTCCGCTAGATGCATTGCAGTCAATAGTTTGAAAAGAAATTAATCTCACTAGAGAGTGTCTCAGAGTGCCTAGTGGGAGTTTTCCAAGTTTTCTCCCAAACAATATGCCTCCCGAAAAACCATCACAGAAAGATGAACAGAAAAATATTGTAGATTACCAAGTTGTACGCCGACCATAAGCACTTTTGTCTTACATCAAACATAGATCTGAATTCGTTTTGTAACTCCATAGCAAGTTTGGTTTGTCGTTCTACGGTCGTGGGTTTTTTTTTTTTTTTTTTTTTTGTACACTTTGGCTAATTAGACCGAGACCTACACTTTAAAATGTTTTCACTAACAAACATCCACTGACCACTAACAAACATACATACCACTCACAGGATTCGAACCTTATAACTGTGGTACCATAGGCCAGAGAGCTAGGTCACTTTCTCATCAGGCCGCTGTCAAGTAAAGAGAAAAAAATTTTTCTCTGAGTTCAGAGATGCAAATATTAAGATTAAAAAGTAAACCAGAATATAAGAAATTAAAACGATAAAATAATTAAGTTTGTATATCATAGAAAAAGAGTTCAACTTTAAAAAGTAAAAATAAAATGGACGTCTTTTTCCAAGTTTCCATCATTTTGATTCTTAAATTTTTGAAAATAATAAAAAGATGACTTACATCTCTTTAGATTACATGTTTATAATAAATAAATTATAAATTACTTATTTTGAACGAGATTATATAGTCGAATGGATAAAGGATCTACAGAACGCTTGTTAGATTATTCAGGATGATTTAGTGCGAAAGATTCAATATTTAAACACCATTTGAATTTAAAAATTGCTATGACGTAATTTCATGTTAAAAAATATGAAGTGCTTTTCACGGTAGCAAAATCATGCTTTAATTTAAAATAAAAAAAAAAAATTCCCTTCGTGCTCCAAGTGTTCGAAAGTAGACTGTTGTCAAACAATGGGGCTGTAGGGTTTTTCTCCCCTATATGCTGGGAGGGAGGGAGAAGGATTTCAAATCTGTGACGTCAGAGTGGCAGCTGGATTTCTCTACCTGTGACTCATTACATCGATCGGAACGGGAGTCCCAGTTTATACCTAGTAGCCCAAGTTGAACAGCGCCAGTGATGAGCGTCAAACAAGGGAACTGTAAGTAAAACGCGATTTGTTTTGTCTAGCTTGTTTGTTTTTGACAAGCCGGGTTTCTTTTTTCTTCTTTATGTATTGCTATCACTTTTCTTTGCTTATGTTTTTCTTTTATGCACAATAATGTTTTATTTATTGAGTTGCGTTACTGTTATTCTTACTCGTAATTAAAATTTGTTTGACCGTTGATCCGCTAGAAGCAAAACTCGCGCATCTATGTGCTCAAAGTTCGATTCTATTGTTGTTTTTTCAGCTGTAACACTCACAAACAATTGACTATATATGTATAAACTTCCTTGTTTAGACTTAGAGTTAAAGTTATAACAGTATTTAAATTCCGGTTGTATCCAAATTGATAGTTGTCATTTAAAAGTAAAAATTCGCATTTTAAAAGATTAGTAGTTTTTGTTCGCTGAATGCCAGACATTCACTTTTACAATTAAATTAAATAAATATTCCAAATTTTCATTTAATTAAGAATGAGGAATTAATTTCAATCTGTAAAAAATTTTTTTTCGACGGCTAATTCAAGTCGGCTAAAGTCTTCATATTTAATTTAAAAAGTTGTTCGCTACTAATTTTATTGAAGTATTTAAAAGAACTTGGGTATAATGAATTCTTGAATTCATGACAAATAATAATAAATGAATTGTTAACAAACTTTGGAAATAGTTTGTTAACAAATAAATAATCATATAAATTAAACTATCTAAAGTCACTACGCTTGAATAATAATATGATTTGTTAACTCTCTCCCCATTTAATTTTGTAAGATATTTTCTAATCACTCATTTTTAAACAATATACATATATAATATTACTGTTGATTGTTTATATATAACTAGAGTATCCTATTTCGAAATACAGTTACATATGATAATTGATAATATTTATTAAGGATTTGTGTTGCGATGTATACTTGTTTTACTTTTTTTATAATGCCCCGTTTTTAAATGTATTTAAAATTTGTTTAACGTAGTTATTTTATTACTGTTCAGTATTATTTGAATTTTTATGTATCCTTAAATTTAGAAGATTTCTTTTTCCTTTTTTTAAGTTTTACCAATAACCAAGTAGAATTTGTAAAAAAAAAATGTCTCATAACGTAACATTTTTGTTAAACCAGGTCTGTAAATTTATTGTATTTGGTACCATAATATATTAAATTTATGCATAATCTATAATTAAAAAAATCTCATTTAAAGTAATTTGGCTTCTGTTACTTTATTAAATTTGAAGCACTATATTGATTGCTAAGTGAATTCTAGAAAAAATTAAAATACGGCTGCAGTTGCGAAATCTTAATTTTGCGCTTATGCTTTTCAAGCTGTACTTGGAAAACTGGATCGATTGTATAACTAAATGGTTTTGCATCTACCTGACATTCTGAAAACTGCGTTGTCTTAGCAACGTACATTAGCAAAACAATCATTCTCATTTAATCACTAAGTTGACGTTTAAGAAATTTTAAGTAGGGCAGTTAGAAGGTCAAGTTGTTGTGAATTGTTACATTAATATGACTGCTCAGAAAATTTTCTGTGGTTTAAGATTGATTTTTATGTGTTTCAGAAATCAAAAGACACACGATAAGTTCTCGTATAATTCCCGGTATTTTATATAAAAACCAAATAAGTTATTTATTAAAATGTACTAAACTTTTTAGAATTTTTAAAATCAATGAATGAACAAAATATATTTATATGACAGTCTATTTAAAGTTATATTTTAAGGAATGCAAGACAGATTTAAGATTAATAAAATAAAATAAAAAGTACGTAAAATGATAAATTCTTGGAATGTGTAAAATAAATCAAAACAAATGAAAACTAAATAAATAAAATACTTTTTAACGAAATTTAAATTTTCCTTTGTTAGTCATCTTCCGAAAGTTAAGAAAATGTTCTCTAGAAAAAAACATAAAAAAACCTTTAAATGAACTCTATTAAACACACCGTTCATGATATGAAGTAATCAGACATTCTGGCAAAAATAACAATTATGATATTCATGAATTAATATATCAAGAATATATGATTACAAGGGGGTTTCCATCTCTTCTTGCTTATAGTCTTCAATCCCTGAACACTTTGCTTCAATGTATGGAATAATCTCACTGACTTAAATTACTTCTGTAATTAAAATTTATTTGATTAAATTTAATTCACATTTCTTGAATTTAATTTTCGGTAATTAACATACACAACTCATTTTCAACACAATCAAACAATATTTTTAAAGGTTATTAACCATAACCAGGCTTTATAACCATATTTCGACAATGCAGGAAAAATTGCCTATGATTAGTGTAAGGTAAATCGATATATAGTTTTACATAGTTAATAGTTAATTTAAGAAATAGTTAACTTTTACAATTACAAGGCTAAAATAATAAGACAGTTACAAAAGCTAAAACAATAAGAAACTTTTTATAGTATAAATGGTAAACTACTTGCATTTACCTTATTTCTATGTTTTTTTTTTTTTTTTTTTGCCTTATTTCTATTTACTATGAACGAAAAATTTCTTGTTAATCTATAAATAATTATTTAATTTTATTTAATTGTAATTTTTATAATTATTTATATCATGAATTGTTTAACGTTAGTTTAGCTTAAAAATACTTTTGTTTAATCAAATCATTTTCAAACATAATTTTATTTAGCATTGTACTCATGTAATATGGAGTTATCTCTTTGAAAAAACTGATGTAATTTTTTGATGAAAAGATAAGATAAATTTAATTTTTCATTCTATTTTGTTTCATATTTTATTTTTATAATTATTTATATTTGTTTTATCTGTTTTTTCGTTTATATTCGTTTCCAACTGAACCTTAAATAACTTTTCATTCGGATGTATCTCTTATTTCATCAGAATGTCATGCTAAATACATTTTAATTTAAATATCCAATACATTTATAATAATAATTATTTAATAATACTTCTTATGTGTGAACATGATCATGTTTGTTGCGAATTTATATCTAAAAGTTATAGGATCTGGTAAAATAAGTGTTATTAATGGTGGTTTTAATGTTATTATAAAGTTAAATCAAAAGTAGGAAATAACTATATATTTCCAGAATCCAAAATTATTAAAATTTAAGGAGTTATTATTTTATAACATTCAACAATTAAAAAAATGTTTTTAAATAACTACAAATTATTGATAAATTTGCTGTAATAATTGTACCTAAAAAGTTTTGATAAGTAAACTAAACTTTTTGATACATTTGATTTTTGTCATTTGACCTATGCACTTTACCCATTTTATCCCACTTCATGCGTAAAGCAAATATAAAACAAAACTTTACACTAACTTTTAAAGAAGTATAACTCTAAAAGTTGTTATAGTTAAAAAATTATTTAAAAAATAGTTAAAAAATTAATAAAATTAAAAAAAAAATAGTTAAAAAATTATAGTTAAAAAGTATTCTATTTTACTCTTTAAAAATTGCAATGTCATATATTAAACAAAAAACAAACTAGATATTTTGAAATATTTTTACATTTATTTCACAGCAAACTTGAAAATGGCTTAATTTATAGTTGTTTTCTCTAAAAAGACTACGAAACGGAAATTATGAAAATAACTTCAGATCAACACCATTATTTTATGTTGAAATAAACCTTTATAAATAATTAAATAATTTTTTTGAAATTCCTTTTTTTAATGATCATTAAAATCTTAACAGTATTAATCCAAATTATAAAATAAACTTGAACATAAAATGACTAATGTGTTAACTAACAAAAATACAAATGCAGAAGAATTTTTACGTGTTGTACAATATTTTCTTCTTACACTAGCATAAAACGATCTTAAAATTATTTTTGTATAATAACAAAAACAAGAACAAATTTATAAAATACATAATATTAGACGAATATTCGAACAGATATTAAACAGGGAATAATATATATCGTTTTATTTTGATTGGTTTGGTTTGTCGCTCTACGGTAATTTTTTGCACACTTTAGTGTTTTATTTAGAAGAATATTAGCGTATTAACTGGTAATTATATTTTTATACATTTTTGAATTTTAAAATCTTCTGTTTTAGAGACACTAATACTCTTCCTAAATCTTATTCCAATATGCTTAGTCTTAATGCACATTTTCTAATAATAATACAAAATGCATTACAATAGATATGTTCGGAGTCTAATTATCATTAATAAAAAATATTATGCCAAGTTAACAAGTCACAACTAATTTTGTTTTTCAAGTATTTTTATTGAAAAATTGTTATTAAAATTTTCTAACATGATGATTTTTGTTGTTTCCCCGTTTTCCCTAATACTGTGTTCATTCATGAGAAATTGATAAATGTAGTTACATGCCAAATCACACACGCACTTCACTTATAATATACGTAAAGGCGCGAAAATGCAGTTTCTATATATTTTAAGCCTATTTGTTAATTCCTGTGACGGATTTAGGCTTTGGCCCGCGTAGCTCGGCCAAGGGTGGCAAATTTTTAGGGGCGCCAAAATTTTCGAGGCGACAAAAATTTGAAATCGATTTTGTTTTTTATTATCTGTAAGACCGAATTTTAATTCTTCTTTTCTTGCTTTGACAACCTCAAGATATCAATATTTAAAGGGTAGAATTATTTTTTAAAATAATTAATCGTGTAAGTAGTAAAATTTAAAATATCTAACAAATAGGTACTAAAAAAATTTTCGTTAGATTTTTCATAAATTTTTCTTAAAAATTTAAATGTAGCGTTTCTAATGCGCTTATCATTATAACACAAAATATTAATTCACTATATTTAATTATACCTTTGTCCGGTTACTCAAAAACTTTATTGTTTTTTTTTAATCTCGCATAAAAATTATAGTTTTACGTAATGTGAGGCCATGATCAATTTAGAAAGGTCATACTAGAACTCGGAAAATCGCAAAAATATAAAGAAATAAGGCCTCGAAACACAAATTAAATGAGTCAATGTGTCTGATTAATAAAAGAAACTGATAACTATTTTTAATAACATTGCAAAGAATAATTTTGAAATAGAATTCAAAATTAGATTTTTTATTAGGTAAACTGTGAAAAAAATTATTCTAAAGCAATGAGTCATATAATAAAAGGACATAAATTTTTGTATTTAATCAAAGTGTCGATAAAAGTTGAATAGTAATTCATTTATTTTGTTAACATCTTTTCAAAACAAAGAATCATCATCAAATACATATATTTATTTAATTCATGGCTAAATTGAATACCTAAATTTAATTCGAATCCATTATTACTATTCGTATTATTATTATTATTATTATTATATATAAGGGCGTCAAATTAACTTGGGACTAGGGCGCCATCGAACCTAAATCCGTCATTGGTTAATTCATTACAATATTAAACAAATAGTAATGAAATAATATAAAATATCTATATAATGCCACTGAAAAATAAATACATGTAATATTTAATATTTTATATTCACTTTATTAATGATTTATTTTTTGTCAAATATTACGATGAGCAACTATTAACAACTTTCAGAAATAAAATCTTTAAAACACAAAATATAAACAGTTTCACGGGAATATTCCGAATAAACCTCTGCAAATTTTCCCATGATATCATTTTCCCTTTGCTCCACATAACAAATATGTATAAATGATAGTAGCTAATTTAATCTAAAATGCTATTACAGACCTCCAAAATTACTCATCAAATATGCAATAACAGTATTACGCATGGGTTAAATGTTTTTGTGTCACCTGAAATAATAACAAAAATAAAAGGTAATAATGTTTTCCGTTATCCTTTTTTCAATAGAGAGGGAGGTTTTTTTTTTATACTTTAGGTTTTGAAATCAGCTGGAATCACGCAATAAGTGTCGTTCTATTGTGTCTTTTCAGGCGCAGAGAGGGGGAGTTGAGGAGTAATGTGGATCTGGCTCCTGCTCGTACTTCTACCATCCACGCGAGGTAAGTTTGGTCTAAAAACCATCTGCTGTTATTTCTTGCGCCTTGTATTGTTTTCATAAATTCCGTTCCGCAGCTGTTTCATATTGCTCAGAAAATCGTTTTTTTTCCCCTAGTGTTTTAGTGTTATCGTAATGATTTCTTTTTTGTTTACTGAATAAACTATAACAAAAGTTTGAGAAGATATTTCTATAACTTTCTGACTTCATCAATTCCATAAATATACAGGTATATAAGAATTACATAAATTCCTCAGAAAAGAAAAAAACGAATTGATCTGATATATATATATATATATATATACATATAATTTTTTTATCAAGAGCAAAATTGACATAATGTGTAAATTAGTGGAGAGAGATAATAAAACTAAAAATTTCATTTGAAATCTTATGCTAGCTTAATTGACATAGTGTAATATATTTTATGGTTTAATATCTTTATCATCATTAAAAATTTGAATTTTGAATTTCATGAATGGATGATTTTCAATTTCATTTGAATTTAAATGTATGTCTAGGAATGAAAGAACAGCAATATATTAACATGCTAAATTACCGTTATATTATGCGAGTAGCAAGTTGAAGTTAGAATTGTATATAAAAAAAAAAATAAAAAGTTGCAATCGTATGACATGATTGATGCGATGACATGGTAAGTAATGATGTTTTGATAATTTAACTCTGCTGCAAAAAAGGCGATAATGATTAAATCTGAAATAAAGATAAGATAAATTAAGTTTGTTTTATTTCTTCAAAAATGTTTTTTTTGAATAAATGAAGCAAAAATGCAATTAAAGAAAATTATTCATAAACTTAAGTCATAGAACCATATTTCCGTGCTTGTTAATTTTGCAAAATACAATTTCTTGCAAAATTATTTATTTCTTTAAATAATTTACTCAGTACACTTTACTTTTTTCCACCCTACACCTCACCTCTGTACCCAGGGCTATGTAGCCCCTCACCAATTGAAAAGATGTAGGTGAATAATAATAATAATAAAAACTATTTGCAACTTAACTGTCTTTATATGACAAATCTTTTAGTATTTTTTAATCAAATTTAATTGGATTTAAAATTTCAATTATTTTAAATTATATATTACTTATTGCAAGTACAATGTTTTGCTTATAAAATACAGTTTATAGTTTGAAAGAAAATTTAAGAATAGTTTATAAAAGTCTTTAATATTTGTGAGGCCTTTTTTTCTTAGTTAAAGAATATGTAGAGAATATGTTAGAGAATGTATGTTAGAGAATATGAGAATATGTAATTTTTATAGTTTGTAATTTCTGGTCGTATTGTTAAAGTTTAGAATTATATAGTTCCCATTCATAGTTTCTGTAATGCTTAAATATTTATGATGTATTTAGACAATCAATAAATATATTTAATTTGTTAGTGTAACTGCTAAATAATTAATTACTTATTATTTTTAAAACATAACTTCATAATTTGAAGCTTAAACTTCTATCCATTTATTTTGCACACATATCTTATTTCGCATCATATTACTGAAAATTTGACTATTTTGTTTAAAAACAGTTTGTGAATGAAAAATTTTAATTTCGATACATTAAACATTTTTATATTGAAATTAAATATTTTCAAAAATTGAGATTTTTATAAACAGTCCATTTATCGGTTTTAATTGATAAAACGGACAATTAATTTTTTTTTTAATTCCATAGCGAGTGCAGAGTACTGGCTTTCAACTGAAGAAACTCATACTATATTGTCAGGGAATTTTGAAGTACTTTATGGCATTCCACCCACAGCTCCAAGTCTCAGGCTCCAATTGGTACAGCTTAAAAAAAATGAAGAAAAGCTTATCGCTAAACGTGACATACCTGATAGAATTACGAAAGGAAGAATTGTGTTCCCTTGTGGTGTCTTTGAAAGAGCCGGAAAGTTTATTTTCAGGCTCTTGACAGTTAAACAGGTATAGTACTTCAAGCGCCATACAAAATTTAACATTTAACAAATGCTTAGAATTTCTACAATATTGTGTAGTTTAGTTTGACCATGTTCAATAACTAGGTTCTTTATATTCTCTGATCATCACCCCAGTTTCACACCAAAATTTTGATGGTTCCTCAATTCTAGCAAGTCTACAGCAAATCTTTTTTATAATATTGGGGTATATGGGGGTGTCCGTCGTAAGTTTGTAATATTTGAAATTAAATATTATTAAAAAACAAGTAATATAAAAAAAAAAAATTAAAGTCAATTCCTACATTTTTTTCACGTTTTTGCAGAAAGTCCTTTATAAATAAAGTTGAAATTTTCTTCTTACATCTGGCGCCATCTATTGGTAGATACATGCAACTTAAATCTAAAAAAAACCATAATTAATTAATTCAATTTAATTAATGAACTAATATTTGAAAAAAACTGTATTAACATCAAGTGTCATCCACTACAAGTTTCAAAAAATGTATTTGAACTTGAGTGGATGAATAAAAAGTATATTATTAAAGATTGAAAATTTGAACAAAATATATATAGGGAGAGTGTGAACTAATAGTAGGAATTGAAATAATAAAATAATAAAAGTTTAAAAGAAGTTTTAAAATATACGTATTTTCTGACCAAGAACTAGCAATTAATCGGAAAAGAAATACGAGAACGGGTAAGTTTATTTATCCCCTCCCCTTCTCTAAAGTTCTTTTCCCCCTTAGCTAGAGAAAGCTTTCCCCCCTAGTTTTTTTCCCCTCCACACACTAGAGTTTCCAGGAGCGGAAATGAGTGGCGAGGGGGAGAAACTCGAAAATTGGAAAAAAAGCGTGAGGCGGAGGGAGATAAAGGGGGCAAGAAAAAAGGGGGGACTTTTTATCGTAGTTTTGCCTATTTTTCAAAGTTCTTAATATATATTTTGGATCGCTTAAAAAGAAAAATAAAAAACTGAAAAAGATTAAACTAAACAAAAACTGAAATAATTAATAAAAACTTTGAATTCAAAGTTTGAAATTATTTCATGAACTGTTGATGAAATTATTGTTTATTTGAACAGTTACTAGTTTGTGTAATAAAATATTTAGAATCACTTTTGAAAATGCTATTCATATTTGTTGCAAAATCAATGAAGCCTAGCGAAACTTCTGTAACAATGAGTGCTGCTCAAGAAGTTCACTGATCTTTTTAATTTTTATTATTATATTTAAGTAAATTATTATGCATTTATTTTAAAAATTATGTAATAAATTTATATTCTTAAATTATGTATTAAATAAACTAAAACTAGACATTTAAAAATTATTTAATAAAAGTTTGAAGATTACGAATTAGTTTATTTAATTCTTCGAAGCAATTTTTATAAAATGAATAAAAATTTTATTTTTTTATAAATACATTGCACGTTTTCAGGGCGTTTTTCACATATCTAAAATATTTTCAAAGTTGAATAAAATATCATTTGATTTAACTTTTGCATTAATTTTCGACTTAATTTGATATTTCTAATTTAAAATTGCATTAAGAATATATACATGCATACATGATAACAAAATTATCTATTTATTCTGGTTTTGTGGCATAGAAATTATGTATGCAATTAACAATGAATTGAATTCAATCAAAATGTAAATTTGTAGTAGCATTCTAAAATATAAGAGAAAAAAAAATGATTTTAAATTGCATATCAATGAATTTCGTACTTATTAAGGAAATAAGATTTTTCAAAATAACTATTTCAGTTCTTGTTTTGTCAGATAAAAAATAAGAACCATAATTTTATTAAAATGATGAAGTTCATATGCTTAATGGGAAGAAAAAAGTTTCTTGAGTGAATTGTATTTACTAATATTGTTGCAAGGTTGGAGTCGAAATCCATATGATTCATATTTCCTTGATAGTCCTTGAATTGTAACAAAATTCTTTAAACTCTCTAATTTAGTAATAAACGCATGAACCACAAAGCCAAATTAACAACATGCTACTTCAGCGGAAAAGAAGTTGAATTCATTTGATAAGATCTCATGTACCTTGATCCCTATCAGGTTGTTGAGAACCACACCCAATGATTTATATAGATAAGGTTCGTGGAAGAGGAAAAAATCAACTGTAACTCAAAAAGGGTCCAAATGAGAATGTCTAGGGGTGTGGTTGGGTATTCGTCGTTGGCAGATCAATATTTCGGTAGAAATTAATTTATTGTAGTATACACAGCCATAAAGATATTCAATCGTTTTATATTATTGTCATGGTGTATTTATTTTTATTTACTATACTTATGCCAACTTTTTTTCCAATCCTCATCGGCAGGGATGGCCTTAAACGCGCGCGACGATTCACGTTGAATCTCTTCAATCGACTCAAAACGGTGTCCCCGGAGTGATCTTTTGAGTTTAGGGAATAGCCAGAAGTCGCACGGTGTGAATACGGTGGTTGTGGAACGATATGGGCTTCAGTTTTGGCGAAAAAGTCACGAAGAATCAATGCAATGTCAGCTGGTGCATTCAGTGTTTTCGGTACCAATCGAGATTTGAAGCGTTTGAGGCCATAAATGGAATTGATCTTTTGAAATTCCAACATCACCAGCAAAGTCTCTAATTGTAAATCGACGGTTTGCAAGCATCAAATCTTTAATTTTTTGGACGTGAGCTTCGTCGGTTGAGGTTGATGGTCGACCAGAGGGCTGTTCGTCTTCAACGCGTTCTCTGTCTTATTTGAACTGTTTATACCACTTCTAAAAATTTCTTTCCGATATAGGAATGCTCACCAAATGCCTTCTGCAACATTCTATACGTTGCCGCAAACAAAATTTAATTAAATTAAACGAAAGTTAACAAAGTTCTTTGCTCAATTAATTCAGACATTTCAAAAATCGCCGGAATCAGTTTTAGCGTCTTACAAAGCCAAGCGTAACTCAAACAATGATGAATATTTTGACGTCAAATTTCACACAAATGTCAAGCACAGTGCAGCAACCTAAAAAAGAAACAAAAAATGGAAATTCCATAAGCCCCGGGAATTTTAAATTGAAAATTGGTCTTACTTTTTGGACACAGTAGTATCTCTTTCTATATATATATATGCTTATGGTTCTCAAACAGTGCACCAGGGTGCACTGGTGTGTCCTAGAAGATTTCCGGGTGTGCTCTGTGGAATTCCATAGAAATATTGGCCAGATATAACATAAATATAATTACTCTTTTTGTTTTTTTTCCTATTCAAATACAGCTTTCATTACAAACAACTAACCTTTCTGGTTGCTTATTTTTTCTTTCTTCACATAAAAAATCGTCGAATGGCAATAAGGATTCTAAGAAGATTTTCGAGAAATAAAGAGCTGTTATTTCCATGGTTGGCTACTATGAGTGCTAACTGTGTGTGATTTTCAATGTTAAAAAAAAATTCCATTGCAGCTGTTGAGAAATACAGTTATTTGTAGGTTTCCAAAAAGTTTGAGAACTATTGGTTTAAACTAACTTAAAATATTTGTGTGACTCTCGATGTTGTTGTTCGATTGCATTGTTTGTTTTTGATATATTGATTTTGTTAACTGGTTGCTTAATATTGAAAGGTTCAAATTGTGAAATCGAAATCGAAAGATTAAATTTTAACAATTGAAAAAATTCAATCATTAAAATTAAAAATAAAATCTGACTTTATTATCTTTCTTATTCTGCTTATGAGTGGAAATAGTTTCCGAAATAATGCTATATTAACCATCATCGTTCATCGGTGTTTTAGTAATAGAATAGCATCATTCACTGAAATATATAATTGAACGAGAACCGTAGGTATTAACGACCGAAACGAATTTCATAGGCCATAGTTTCCTAGTGTAAAAAAAGAGAGATTAATAATGGTATCTTGATAGAGGATTAATAATGCTTCTACAGATATATGAATTTAATTTCTTTCTGTATTAAACTTCTGCATATTCCTTGATCCTGTGGTCACAAAATAGTTTCACTACAACCTCTTTGTTTAGATAATTACAAATTTCTTGTGTCTTACCTGTATTTTTAAAAATAGATCTTTACTTGATCAAAATTAAGGTTTAAATTTACTATAAAAATTTAAATATTGTCCTTCTTTATTTATTATTTATCTTGCTCAATGTCAACAAATTAATATGATTTATCTGTTTTAAAAAGATACTTTTAATATGTACCATTTATAAAAAAATGTTCATCGAGTATTTTTTAACATATTGTTTGTATTTGTAGGACACAATAGTGGCGCAGACGAAACCTATTGATATACGTTGGCCAGATGTGACTGTGCATGTTCCCTTAATGGTGGAAACATATAGCTCCAATGTTATAGTTCAGTTATACGTTCAATCCTTGCAGTGCAAACCTCGTAGCACTTACACGACGTTTGTAGATCTTGTTTATGAAGGCTCTGTTCAAACTACGTGGCAAGAACCAACATTTCTTACCAGAAAGGAGTTGACTGGTTGGATGTGGGAATCAGCTTTTGATGTCATACTTGATTGTGAATTCTTTGACAGAGCTGGGAATTACACCGTAAGTAAATTTTGAGTATGAATGTGACAATGAAAATTTTGAAGTAAATTAAATTCTTATTGTATGAACTTTATTCAATATCAAACTTCAAAACTTTGTCATTAAATTCTGTGCATTTTCTTCCAATATAGAAATTCTGATATTAAAAAAATATATTATGACAAAACTGATTGACAAGGCAGCAATTTCTTTTTTTCTTTACGGCGTATGAATTAATTAGATAATTCTGATAATTTTTAATAATATTATATGTAATCTACGTTGTTATAATGCATATGTAATAATTTTAATAAAATCCACTGTAACAGTAATGATTAGTAATGTTTTCAAAATTAACGATGTTAATTAAAATTTACTTATGTTTGAATCCTTTTTGAAAATGAAAATTAATTATTAGAGGAAGGATTAATAACAGATACAGAATTTGGTAAAGAGTTTTTTATCAATAAGGTTTAAAACTCAAATGAATATAGTAAATTAAGATAATATGCTTAACTGTAAAACATATAAATTTTTGCTATTTTTTTACATAAATCTACAAAATACAGCTTTAATTTGATGTGGACACGAAACAGAGTTTAATGGTAAAGAGATTCTTATCAGTAAAGTTTAAAACTCAAATTAATATAGTTTATTAAGATAATATGTTTAACTGTAAAACATATAATTTTGTATTATTTTTTTGCATAAATATACAAGATACAGTTTTAATTTGATCTGGAAAGTGCAAAAATAAAAGTTCGTGAGCTGTGAAATTAGAATTAAATTTTGACAGTAGTATAGCTTTAAACTTGATGGGAAAGAAATATATAAGTTTGATCAGTTCCATGCAATCTCGAAGCCTGTTAGCTATCACCATACGATCAAGATGTGGCTACCTCCAGAAAATTATTATGTTTGGACATCTTCGATTTGTAATAGCATTTATTTGACGTTTTTTTTTCGCCTGGTCTTTAGGAGATTTCTTTTATGCATTGTTCTAAAGTTAAAAATATTTCATAGTAGGAGATAAAAAGTGTACTAAATTATTAACTTGAAATGAACAAATTACGAAAGCTTATTTTTAAAGAGGGGAAAAGAAAACAATGAAATTGAGTTTGTTAGGATACGTTAGGCTTATTGCACTCGAGAAAATACTTTTCAGATAATTTAGAAAATAACAACTGCACAGAATAATGAAATAAATTGTATTTTAAATATGATTCTTATATAGTCATTTTTATAAGAAAAGAGAGAAATATTCTTACCATAATTCTTAAACTATTCAAAGAATTAGCGGAAGTCCTATATGGAAATTAATAATTGTGACAGGAAAATCACATACACAGAATGATGACGCAAGTCATAATAAAGAATTATGTTTATTTTTTTGCATTTATTCTGTGACATTTGTTTATTATTAAAAATAAACTTTCTGTAGTTTATTTTTTCTGAATATTTCTTTCTAGGTCCATATCCGAACTAATATCCCAGATTCTCCAGAAGTTGCAGTTAGTGACACTATTCTTGTGATGTGGAGTCATCGATATTCTGTTAGTGTCGCTAAAAGTTCAGTTCAACCCTGTGATGGCAGCTTGTCTGTAATTTATCATTATCCAAGATGCATTTTGGATCAAGACAGGATACGAGTGTATGGAAAAGCTCTAAGAGGCCCACTGAAGTACATAAGAGAGAGTCGGATTGAAAATGGAAACATTCTACCAAGCTATCTTGCGATATTTTCCAGGATGACTTTCAAGAATATTGCTTCAGTTTTGTTAGTATTGCTAGAAACGGTGCAGTGTTTGACTTGAAGACTCATTGCCTTCCTACTCTTACTGACAGTAGTAAGTATGCCCTTTTTAATTAAATAATTACAACTTACAATTAAAGTACTTCATAATTTACAAAAAAAAAAAAAAAAAAAAAAAAGAAAAGAAATATATATCTAGTAATAAGTTTCAGTTTGTTGTCAAATTTCGATTTAGGTATGTCCTATTAAAATAGGTGTCTTGAAGAAGAAACTGACGGTTTTAAAAAAAGCTATATTAGGCGAAAAAAAAAACGAATAAATTGAATGCTTTTTTTAAGATTTGCTTTTATTTAATATTTCTTGAATCGTTTTTAACGTTTTCTCATTTATAGACAATAATATTAATTATATATCGGATTTTGAGCTTTGATTTAATGTCAACGACTCAGTTTTGTATGTTTAAGAATTAAATCTTTACATCCATCAGTAAAAACAAAGTTTAAGATTTCTAAAAGTATGTATCCAAATGTATGTAGAAAATGATAGTTACCAAATTTTCGAATTAAAATTAGACGTGGAAATACATATTCTTCTCGGACTTTATTTAAAAACAAGAATCTTCTTTCAGACAGTTAAAAGTTATCTGCTTTTATCATACAATAAAAAAAATTATTTTATTAATTTTTATTTCTTTTCATACATTTTTTCCTTCGGCTTCACAACAGTACTAATACACTAATTATCTATAACAATATATTAAGCTCACTAATACCTATAACTTATATCTGTAAATAACCTATTTTAAATCATTCATTAAAAATATAACATGGCCTATAATTTAAATAACTATTATTTTTATTGTGGATTTCATACATAAATTAAAGTAGATATTTAAAATGAATATTTTTTATTACATTAATCAAAATTATTCTTCTAAAACTTTTCCATTAATATCAGAGTGAATTATTTTATCTTTAAGGATTTCAATATTTGACAATATATTAAAAAATTAAATTGATTTTGTTATAAAAATTATTTAAGAAATTTTTCATTCAATAAGTACATTGATATGAGGTACGTATATGATGATCAAATATAATATGAATTTTATTATAACGCATTATTAGAATGAAACTTTTTGATGTTCTAAATGTAAAACAATCAGAAAGTTGTGATAACATTCTTATTCATTGAACTTGTAATGTGAATCAATTTTTAAAAATATGAATTTTGGATGTATGCTATAATATTTCACTAAGATTGGCAAAAAAAAAAAAATCATATGTAATACCTTAGTGTAATAATGTGTATAAAATTGCGAAATAATAGGGTATACATTTTTTTAAAGCGTATTTAATGTTCAAAAGATACAATACAGCATATAAATGAATAGTATTGCTAAATAAAAAATACATTCTTTGACTTTTAAAATGCAAGCATATTGAATATAATGCAATTTATCATTAAAAAAAACAAACAGTGCAATGCGTTGATATAATTTATCAATAATTAGAGCAATAATTTATCAATTTTATTTCTTAAAGTGAAAGTTACGAAAATTTTTCCTAATAAAATGTTCTAATTTTAGGAGGTTTAATTGCTACTTGGAATGACTGGGGTCCGTGGAGTGAATGTTCATCAACATGTGGACCTGGGGTTCAAAGTCGTTATCGACTTTGTGTTTCTTCTACAAACAGCTCTGATTGTGTTGGAAAAGCAGTGCAATCTCAAGCATGTCAGAAGGAAGATTGTTTAAGTACAAATATATTTTATTATGATTCTGCACAACATCTCATTAAGTTACAAAATATTTTAAAATTGGGAATAGAAGCAAATTATTCACAAGTACAACATAATTTATTACTGTGCTGTTAAATGTTTTGTTGAAAGAGTTATTTCAATACAGTGCTTTATATTAAGAAAAAATTCAAGAAGGGATACAAATAAAAAAAAGAGAAAGAAATTAAAAAAGGAAAGTTATGTATTTACAGTAGTTGTCTATCCTCAATTTTTTAGAAAGTTAAGTTATTTGTCACTATGTTATAAACAGCAACTAACTACTTAAAATTTTCACAATGTATAATGTGTTAACTTTCTTTCTATTAAAACCCATATGTTAGCAGTGTTTGGAAAAAAAATGAATAAATCAACAAACAATTATTCAATATTTATATACTTTCTAGTATTTAAAATTTCTTGCTCAAATAAGAATATATTTATTTTAAAAAATTAAGAATTACATAAAAATATTCCAGGTAAATCATAATAGATGTCAAAAGGTAAAGATGGCTTATCAAAAAAATTATTCTTTTAAAAAAAATGTGTATTTCTCTTTCTTAATTTTTGTGCAAATATTATGAGAAGGAAGTTTAATGAATATGTAAAATTATTCATTTTTAATACAATGTTTTTTTTTGCTTACAGATGATTTGCAAACAACTACAGAAATTCCACTGTCCTGGGATTGTCCTTGCGGATGTGAAAAAAATGTAACAAATGACCATTTACTGAAATTATCTATTACACAATGCGAGACCGAACCAGTTTGGATATTGCAAGCCTGGCCTACTGGGCATATCATTCTTGAGATAAGAAATGTAATACTTCCCTCTTCAGATTATTGGCTAACTATTCGAGATAGCAAATCATCCTTAGGAGCTGTACTTGCTATAGTGGGATCGCATACAACTTTTCGTCCAATACACTCACTAACAGAGATGGTACGGTTAGAAGTTCATGCTAGCAACGTTACTTCTATTCAAAATGTTGAGATAGTTTTTCTTGCTACACAATCAGGTAAATAAAATATCAATATGTTTATATTTTCGAATACTATATTTTTAAAAATGCATATAAGAAATTCCATAAACGCACATTTAGTTTTCTCTTTTGATGGATACAACTATTTTGGGATGTTGATCCCTTTTAGAATTGTTATTATTTAGTAATATTGAGTACAATTTTATCCCATTGAATCTTTTTAAAATTTGATAAAAATCAAAATAAAATCATCATAATCAAGATAACTAAATTTTTGTAAAGAAAAGTTTATTTACCAGTTAAATCTAGAAAGATTTTCTGCACAGTGTTACGAGCATTTGTATTTATAGTTTAATTAGCATTTGTGTTTTTATTTTAACTAAACAAAATTATTAGCTAACTACATTCACTGTACAAGGTTGCTGAGATAAAATTCATTAATTAATATCTAATATGAAAATGATAGATCTGAGTTATGTTATTTAAAAACAATATGTAACTTAAATCATTTATAAAAGTCCTAAAATTGCAGAAATGTTAAAACAATGTTGTTTTGAAAATAAGTTATTTTATATCGTAATTTTGCACATCTATATAACCTGCATACCTTAAAAACATTTAATTTTAAATTAATTATGAAAAGTCATTTGTTTTTTCTTAAACTTATAACTTTTCTTAAACTTTTTCGCATATTAAGAAGATTATAAATAATTAAAAAAAATTATTTTAATTTATTCAGTAATTATATTATAACTATCAATTTTTAAATATCTGTCTTTAATTTTACAGAAACTCCACGGGAAAGCCTTGCTATGATTAGACAGAAGATAGATAATGTTAAGCTATCAAGCAATCTATCCGCCGTCCATGTAACTATCATCATGTTAGCCACCGTCCTTTGCTCAACTACTGCCTTTTTGGTCATATTTCACTTTTATCGCCAATCCAGAATGAAAGCTGCCTCTGAAAGCTCTCCAAATCTGGCTTGCTCAGAACTTCTGACGTCCACTTCAGAACTATCCATTAAAACTCCGTCCGCCAGTCCTGAAGATTACATGTACAATAGTTTTATTTTCCGCTCTACTTCATCTCTCCAACCTAAATTAAAATGGGATAAACTTCCAGTGAAAGTTGAACCTTCAAGTACTTCATCTCCAGTGAGACGTCGTGGTCGACCTCCTATAAGGAATGCCCAACGGGAAAGTGCCACCCCCTTAACTGCTTCTTTATCGGAGTTATCCACTGGATCTGAAGACGGTTTTGAATACGATTATTACGACTATGGATGCCACCAGGAACCTGGGTCCTTTTTTTGTCCCGATCCTGTTTTAATGGGCTGGCCACCTTTTATACCTTTACCTCCTCAAGGCATGGAAGAATTTGGGGATTACCCATTGCAGCATTTTACGCCCTCACCAGATCCTTCTGGTGAAGGCTGCAGCTAGAAAATACCAAACACCCCTGAAATTCTGTTTAACTAACAGCTTCTCAGCTAAAGCTATACACTTATTGTGATGATCACTTTGAGAATATCGTAGCCATCATGATTATGAATCTGCAGTTCTTTTATGCCCCTCAGATTCTATGCCACAAGGCAATTTGGTGAATATTGATCGCAAGTTTTTATATCGTCACCATATCTTTTTAAGACCATATCTAAGTTTCAGTGATAAATAAAAAAAAATATTTATCTACATTTTATGAAACAATTCCAATCCCAGATTGGGCAATGAGAGAATAAACAATTTTATTCTAGTCATTTTAATTGCATGATCACATATCATCTATCGGAATCGGAAATTATAATTAAAATTAATTGCACCGTCTCATCTTAACATCACAATAATCTTCCATTAACAAGTTAAATTTTGACACCGAAACTTTTATTATTTTTAAAGAGTTGTTGACATTAATGAATTTTTAGTCTACTACTGTAAATTTTTATCACTGCAAATAATTCTATTAATATATAAGTCTAGCCCCTGAAAAATTAAAACGAAATTTTAGATTAAATTCAGCTATTTTATTTCATTGAAAATTATATTAAATTTCATTTATAAAATAATAAATAAAATTTTTAATTTTCATTTAAAGATGCATGATTTAGATAGAAAGGTTATAAAAAAACATGTAGCTTAGATTCTTCTTAGATCTAAGAAAAATAAACCCTTCATTAGCTTTCATTTAGAATCTACTATAATCTTACAAAATACTGCATATTTTGTTGTAGTCAAGTGGATATTTTTTCCTTTTAGTTTATTCTAAGAACATGAAAAGTAAAAATTCATTTCATTGAAATCTATTACATTCACAAATAAACTTTAAAATATTGTGAAAACATTTTATTTCATAAGAATAGTCCTTTATTGTCGTTAATATGTATACATAGTATGTTCATTATATGTCTTTTAACAAGTGTGATATTGTTTTTATTTTTCAGCAACTTTGCAAAACACATAATTACAATATTTTTAGGCTGATATTTTGTGCAATTTTACTAAAGTTGAGTTTTCAGCATTTGTACGGTATTTAATAAAAAAAAATTCTAGTAAATTTGTTGTGCAATTTTTTTAAAAACATGTTTTTATCTCACTATATTTTACAAAGAAAGGAACACAGTACATTTTACTTCACACTTATATTGTAATATTTTAACAAGAGTTATTTAAAAATGTTAGTTGTTTTAAGATTCTGATAAATTTGTAAATTCCTACCTACTAATAAATTCTACATTTTAATAAATTCTACATTTTAATAAATTTCTAATTCATATTAAATTCAGACTTCATAACTTACAGAGAATTCTTAGAAATAAGTAAAATTCTTTTATCTCCTTCCTTTCGATTTGATTTAACAAGTGAAAAAGGACTTTCATTAATAAATTATATTTATGAGAATCTTCATTAATAATTAGCATCAAGTATGCTTTCAAATTGACTTTCAACAACTATTCATTTACAGCTTTTCTATTTCATTTAATAATGCACGAATTGGATTAGAAATATCTTAGATGAAAATTAAATTGCATAGATTAAAAAAATGATAAGTTGAATAAGAATTCTAATTTTAAATTTGTTTCTATATGGAATAAAAATAAGCTGTTTAAGTTTTTGTACAAAGTGAAAAGTGAACAATGTTTAAACCAGTGAGTGAACAATATATGTATAATCGATGTATGTATAATGTGCTCTTGATTCGAAATTCAGAGTTATTTTTTTGCAACTAAATTTTAAAAGGTCTTACTATGATAAGCAGTAACATAAAACATATTAATGTAGTTTGCAATTTTAATTGCAGTTATAAATTAAAAACAGCACGATGTTATGAAAAACAAAATTAGTTACTGAGTGAATTTTAGTTTGTATATTTTCACATTACACACAAAACTGAATTTCCTCATTAGATTTATATACATATTTTTAGCGTTTCAACTAAGAAATCTAAATATTTTTAAGTTTTTCAGTTAAAATATTCTGTTTAGATTATTTGATTTTCTTTCACCGATAATATTTGAATACCTTTTTGTGTTTTATCTTTAAAAATGTGAACTATTAAATTTGAGTGTAATATATTCTTTCAATACTTCTTCTTCTAATATATTTTTTCAATAAATTTTCCTTTTTATTGAATCAATGAATGAATTTGTTGAAAGAAATATACCATTTTTGTTTAGTTGAATTTTCATGTTTTAACTCATTCAAATATTGTTAATAGATATAGGCTAACAATATTGCTATTAAAATGGTTTTCATTAGTTTAAATTTTCTAGTTTATAGAGTTAACAAAATTTTTTTAATTTTAATGAATGAACGAAAACTTTATTTGAGACAGAAAGTTTTATCTAGTGAACATTCCTATTTCTTAACTCAGTCTGATATGTAATCTCTAAGTTTCTCCTTGATAATTAAGTTAAGTGTGATGCTAGAAAGAGTTGAATAGTCTGTTAAATGCTACTTCTCATGGTCTTTTCTAACTCCAAGATAAAATTCTTTTTTGCTTTGTTGACGTTTATATTACTTATGTAGTTTTTTTTATCCTAGAGATATCATTGCAGAAATAGTTCAAAACAATTTATTATGCCATAAAATATAGCATTATAAGATTTTAATAAATATAGTTTGATAGTAATTTAGTGACACATTATAAAACATCAATGTAAGCTAGAACAATAAGCAGTGATGCATGCTAAAGTTTAAATAAGCATTTAATAAAAGATAAAACCAATAAAAACTCTTAAAAATAAAATGTTCTTAAATATATATAAATTAACCTTTTTACAGTATAATAAATATTTTCCATGTGAAATGTACAGCTCTGATTATGATGAATAATAGTCTTCTTCGATAACTTCTCCACTCATGAGTCTAATAATCCTGTAAAATTGAAATTTTGTATATTCAATATAAGCACTTCTTATATATATATATATATATATATATATATATATATATATATATATAATATATATATGTATAAAGCACCGAATGAACATTTTATGTTGTACCATCTAACGTTATATATCTTAGTTATATTATTATCGTCTTAAATATCTTAGAGATAAAATAAATCTCGCTCATCAGTCATAACATCAAACAAATTTTTATGTAGAGCATAATTAATACATTTAGAGGGCCAAATTTAATTTGTAAATCGCCATCAGAGGCTAGATATTTAGGCATAAACTTTTGCATCTAAATTTTTACGTTGCACCAATAATATTGATATATTTACCAATCCTTTTTTTTTATCAGTCTTATTCCCAGAGAATTTTTTTTAAAAAAAGTATTGGCGCGATCATGTTTTATTGTTAATTTTATTCATGCAAGGAAAAATACATTTATAATTTTGAGGGAGAAGCTTTTAAAAATAAACTTAAGAACTTGGTTGAAATGAATCAAGTTATGGGCCAGATCAGTACAATTGATTATTATTTAATTTTTTAGCACTAAGAGGAAACAAATTATTATTATTATTAAAAATTATTTTAAATTTATTAAATGTTTTGCATATGAGTTTGCTTTTCCACATAGTTAAACTTTAATATCCAAAACAAAGTTAAGTTAATTTTGGCGAATGTGTTAATTATTATTTTTATTCGTAACCTAGGCATATATACATATTACAGTCAGTAGTTGTACTCGTGGTACCATAATTGTGGAATGGCATTGTTCCTACCCACCTCTTGCTAGTATAGAGATTTATTATAGTGTACATTGTATTGATTTTTCAGAAGTTTTGTAGTGCACCTTTAATATATACATTAACAATATATATGTTATAGTCATATGATTCGTATAACCATTGATTGGTATAGCAAAAAATTGGCCCAGAGAAATTAAAAATTCCTTGAATAAAAAATCTTTAAGTATTTAAAATTTTTATCTGAGTTCCAGAAAGTAAAGTATACGTTGCTAAATCCAGAAGAAATTGGAGAAATCCAAATTAAATTGTGAGAAAATGATTGATATATTATATTTAAGAAAACATTTTGATTTGAAGTATAAAAAGTCTTAAGATACAGAGTTTAAAACCCAAATTTTGATGTCAATATTTCCTTCTTAGGAGAAATATCAAGTTCTGTCGTAGTGTAATGCAGCCCTTTTCTAAACTAATTTAGATTTTTATATAGAAGACAACCTAAGAATAATAGCAAGCTGAACATTTGTATATTGTTAAACCTTTTACCATTTTTTTTCTTGAAATCAAAATTTGATATAATTATGATTCTTATTTTTATAATATGGTCTATATGAATATGTAATTTATAAAGTATAGGAAAATGAAGCATAACAACTCTTGATATGAAATTCTTACTATCAGTTTTCATATTTCAAATCACATAAACGATTGAATTACTTTCGAAAAAATGTTAGGCTCTATTTAAAAAGCCAGTAATTTGAAAGATTCATCATTTACCTTCCATAAAAGTCAGAAATTGGTTCTCCACAAAATAACAAAACTGTGCTTTCTGGAAACAACAATACTTGATTTGAATCGGCGTTTTCTAAATCGTCAATAAAAACAATTTTCGGTTTCTTCAGAAGACATCGAGCAACGGAGAAAAGATATCTTTCTTTAGGACTTCAAAGGAAAAAAGAACTTTTAAAAATGGCTCATAAAATATTAAATATGATAAAGTAACACAACCTAAATTATTACAATATAGATTTTACGTATATAGGAATAAAGAGAAGGGACAAAAAAATATTATCTTCTTTCATATCAAGAATTTGCCTAAAATCGACGGATATACACTGAAGTGACAAAAGTCATGGGATACCTCTTAATATCGTGTCGGCCCTCCTTTCGCCCGGTGAAGTGCAGCAACTCGACGTGGCATGGACTCAACAAGTCGTTGGAAGTCTTCTGCAGGAATATTGAGCCATGCTGTCTCGATAGACGTCCATAATTGTGAAAGCGTTGATGATGCAGGATTTTGGGCACGAACAGACCTCTCGATGATGTCCCATAAATGCTCAATAGGATTCATGTCGGGCGATCTAGGTGGCCAGATCATTCGTTGGAATTGTCCAGAATGTTCTTCAAACCAATCGCGAACAGTTGTGGCCCGGTGACATGGCGCATTGTCATCCATAAAAATCCCATCGTTGTTTGGGTACATGAAGTCCATGAATGGCTGCAAGTGATCTCCAAGTAGCTGAACATAAGCATTTCCAGTCAATGTTCGGTCCAGTCGCACCAGAGGACCAAGTCTATGCCCTGAAAAAACAGCCCACATCATTACGGAGCCACCACCAGCTTGAACAGTGCCTTGCTGACAGTTTGGGTCCATGGCTTCGGGGGGTCTGCGCCACACTCGAACCCTACCATCAGCTCTTACCAACTGAAATCGTGACTCATCAGACCAGGCCACGATTTTCCATTCATCTAGGGACCAACCGATATGCTCAAGTGCCCACGAGAGTCGCTGCAAGCGATGTCGTTCTGTCAGTAAAGGCACTCGAGTCGGTCTTCTGCTGGAATAGCCCAAGAAAGCCAAATTTCTCCGCACAGTTCTAACAGACAAGTCCCTTGTACGTCCCGCATTGATTTCTGCTGTTATTTGACGCAGTGTTGCTTGTCTGTTAGAATTTACGACTCTTTGCAGACGTCGCCGGTCTCGGTCGTTAAGTGCAGGCGGTCGACCACTGCGCTGTCCATGGTGGGATGTTATGCCTGAAATTTCATACTCTCGGCACACTCTTGACACAGTGGATCTGGGAATGTTGAATTCCCTAACGATTTCCGAAATGGTATGACCCATGCGTCTAGCTCCAACTAACATTCCGCTTTCAAAGTCTGTTAATTCCCGTCGGGCGGTCATCATCACGTCAAAACCTCTTCACATGAATAACTTGAACAGAAATGAAAGCTCTGCGAAAGCACTGCGCGTTTATACCTGTTCTACGCGATGCTACTGCCATCTGAAAATTTGCATATTGCTATCCCATGACTTTTGTCACTTCAGTGTATAGTATGTATTCACAGGTTTTACTAAATTAAAATTTTTCTCGAACCCATAACAAAGGTAATATAAATTGTTTAGAAAAAATAACACCTTAATAAACTATGACTTGTTGGTCCTTTTACCTAAATAGTTATTCCGTAATTAAATAAAGAAATAAATTTTAAATGTATACATGCAATATCTAAATTTTAAGTTGATAGAAATTTGCTTTGAAATGTTTTTTTTTTTCTTCTTTCTAATGCAGCTGGCACTTAGACAGCTTGGTCTTTGATGCCTTAAGGCAAGCGCTGCAAAGACGTTACTCACTTTGCATTACCCAAGGGGAGCGTGTAACTTGAAGATAAGCCACGAACGCGGAGTAACAATGCCCCCGTAACGCTTTACGATCATATTAGACCGTCACCTACAGTTTAAAGTGGATTCCGAACCACTACAAACATCCATGGCACCGCCGGGACTCGAACCCGAAACCTGTGGTACCGAGCGCCAGAGCGCTAGCCACTCGACCATTCAGGCCCTGCTTTGAAATGTAAAAAGAATTATATTTCAGGCTGATGAAAAAATTAATTTTTAAAGTAGTATACAAAATTCAAATTTTTTCATTTTGGCAATGTACAATAAGTAAATAAAAATTATGTTTTAAAATTTTAAAAAATTTAAAATTTTTAATTTAAATGAATTCCTTCCCTCATCAATAAATAGAAATCTTGTGTAGTTTCTGTTTCCTATCAGATAAATTTAGCTTTATAAAAGGAAATCTTTTTAGATTAAAAACGTCATTGTATGTAGGAATTCATCTTCATTTCTTATATTTAATCCTTTTCTTGTATTTTTAAATAATAAAATAATTCAACGTTAAGAAAAGCTTAAATGTGATAAATATATGTATTTTAAGCTGAAGGGAAGCTTAAATTGTTTGTTAATAAATTTGTTACATTTGTTTCATAATATTTATTTATTTGTTTAAAAATTGATGCTAAAATGGCACTTGTTTTGATAGTCGTTATGAAATTTTTTATTGATTTAGTATAAAAACAAGAGAAGTTTAAACCAAAGTTATTTTCTATATGCTAAAGATACCTTAAGTATATATTATACCTTAAGTAATCTCCAACTGCACAATCTAAATATGGAATACTAGTTCTTAAATTTGCAAGATCCAAAGCTGTCCATAATTCATCATCTGTGTACTCCTGTTTTGGATCCAAATTTTGCCTCACTGTACCAGTAAAAAGAAAAGCATCCTAAAAAAAAGGAATATTTCATTCTGTTTTCCTGCATTAATTATGTACATTCTCTGATGATATTAATCAATTCATATTTATAAAATTTACATTATCATGATGGGTTTACCAGATTGGAATGAAATTTACGGAAGATAAAAAGTGGAGTACTACTGTGTCCAAAAAGTAAGACCAATTTTCAATTTAAAATTCCCGGGGCTTATGGAGTTTCAATTTTTTTTTCTTTTTTAGGTTGCTGGCTGTCCTTGACATCTGTGTGAAATTTGATGTCAAAATATTCATTAGTGTTTGAGTTACGCTTGGCTTTGTGAGACGCTAAAACTGATTCCGGCAATTTTTGAAGTGTCTGCATTAATTGAGCAATGAACTTGCATTAAATTTTGTTTGCGGAAACATATAGAATGTTACAGAAGACATTCGGTGAGCATTCCTATATCGGAAAGAAATATTTAGAAGGGGTATAAACAGTTCAAAGAAGGCAGAGAACGCGTTGAAGACGGGGAGCCCTCTGGTCCACCATCAACCTCAACTGACGAAGCTCGCGCCCAAAAAATTAAAGATTTGGTGCGTGCAAACCGTCGATTTACAATTAGAGACCTTGCTGATGATGTTGGAATTTCAAAAGAATCGGTCAATTCCATTTTGGGCATAAGTGCATTGTGTCCGGAGGAAATTACTTTGAAGGCAATGAAATAAATTTGAAAGAATAAATAGAGTTTTTGAAAAAAGAAAAAAATTGGTCTTACTTTTGGGGCAAAGTAGTATTATATGCAATTAATATGCAGAATTATGCAATTATTATAAAGAAATGGAAATTAAACGTAGTTGCATAATCAACATTCAGAAATAATTTCCGTACATGGAAATTCATACCTGTCAGTGGCATAATGACACGGCAGTGATGCGAAGAGAGAGGTCGAGAACGGAAGAGACCTGGACTAACCGAAAATCTGGTAAATGGCCAAGAAAGAAGACTACACCTTAGAAGATAGGTATTTTATCTATGTGGCGCTAATGGAATGCTCTGCCGCTATTCGAGTGTTAGCACAATGCTAATGGGGAAGCGATGGATGCAGGTTATATTTGTTAGTGAATGCTTCAGGCAACAATGGTTACATGAACACAGACAGTGGCTTGCCATGGTTTTTGACTAGGTCGTGATTTCTAACGAGTCTTGATTTAATTTGGGCTACAATTACGACCGATATATATGGGTTGTTCATTCCAAATTGCAGTGGACGGAAGAGGGTTTAATATTATATCTCTTTCACGTATTCGTAGACAGTGCTAAATCCAGTACAGCGATGCCAATTAGAAAGATTATTCATAGTTACTAGGCAAAATTAAAAAAAAAAATATGAACTATCTACAAAAAGAAAAAAAAAACTAATATTTTTATGGAAGTTTAAAAAAAAAAATTTTTTTGTCTATTTTTCCCCTAATTTTGAACAATTAGCGTTACTTTAAAATATAACGCTAGTTTTCCCGAAAAATAGAAACTTTTATGAATTTTTTATCTAAGTAAGTAACCTTCAATCTTATTTAATAATGTTTACAAATAAATATAGTGTAACTATTGCTTCTTTCTGTTATCAAAAAGAGTTAGCCTTTAGTCTATGAAGTCTTTATTTAAACAAGGATAGAGTTTAATGGAATAATTTAGTATTAGCTAGTATGAGCTCTTCGTAACTAATTTTCAGGGAATGTTTGGCACCTACAATGTTTATATATTTATTTCAAAATATTGTGCAGCATTATGTATTAAAAAATATTTTTTTTTCTATAATTAATCTAATTTATAATAAATAACTGCAACACCTGTAACTGTATTTTAAATTGTCTCTAAATTTACTTTAATGAAAATTTCCTGAATCTATTTTGAAAAATATTCCTGCATTATTTGAATATAGTTTACAATGTAGCTACAATTGTGAATATGCATTTTTGTTAATGTGATTTTTGTGGTAATGGTAGGAGGCATTTCGATCTGAAGGTATGTGTTTGTCACTCACGTTTGTACTCGCCTACTGTTGATAAGCCTCAAGAGCTTTGAAATGTTTTTGATATTCTATAGAAAAATCTCACTTGAGGTTGGCATCTCTTCTAGTATATATGTGCAGAATGAATGTCCCCAAACCTAATGTCGAGAATTACAAAATACAATAATTCCTATTGCATGTTATTTTGGAGGTGAAAACAGATTGTTATGCCGAAAGTGAATTATAACTGATGACTTTACCTAGGTTATAGTAAATATGTTTTTAGTTAAATTTTTAATAATGGTGTTTAAAAGTCACAAAGTGGGATATTTAAAATTGAGTCCTTAGCTTGAATTAGCAAAATGGAAAATGGAGAATTGCGTTTACGTGTCATACTTTGATTTCTACTTGGTTAACTTTGGAAACAAAACCTTATTTATTTATGAAATTTTTTTAACTAAACAAAGGAAATTTTTTAACTAAACTGATCCGAATGTGCGCTATAACGAGACAAGAGGTTAATGTTATAGCAACAATGATACTAACTCTAAATAATATTATTTTGCATATAATTTACATATAGACAGGTGACTATTTTGACACAAGACGTTATAGGAAATAAAGGATGCTACTAATTGAGAAATTGTAGCCGTTACACAAGGGAGGTGTAGAGACCTCACCCTTTCTTCATCCTTCTGCCATTAATAACAAGATATGATGCTCAAATGTTTCTAGTTTATTATAAAAACAGTAATTATTATTTCTCTTCCGCTTGCCTTTTGCCAGACATGCCTTCGATTGAACACAATTGTAATATGGTCCCCTCACTTTACTGTTCTTCAACAATTACAATAAAAGAATAGCACACCAGTTTAGGAACCTCCATAACATATGCAGCCAATTGGATGCAATACACAATTTTTAAAGGGTCTTATCACAACTTGCGAGTGCTTCTCAAAATATTGATTTTAGGTTGGTTAGGCTATATTGGTTTGCAATTTTAATGCTTTATTTATCATTTTATATTCATAGTCATTTGTGGAATGAATTATATTTTTTTCTGTCATTTTCTTTGTGGTATTACTATTTTTAGAAACACGAGCTTGTTAAATTACCTGAGGAATGATGGCTAGTCTGGAACGCAAATCTTTGAGTCCAAGTTTGCTTATGTCAATGCCATCGATGACAATTTGTCCTTCCAAAGCCTCTATTAATCGGAAAAAGCTATACAAAAATGTTGAAGTTCCAGATTCTTCCTTTCCAATAATGGCTACCTGAATGGAAATAACGGACAAGAATAAAAATCGAATGTTATTAATAAATGTAGATATTTTTACTTTTCAGAATTTTTCGCTTTGTGTTACATTTTCAAAAACCTCTTTTTAGTAAGATAATTAAATCGATGATGAAGTTGTCATCCAAGTTTTTAATTAACTGATAACTAGGTTTCAATCTATGATATTGATTCATCGTCTGACAGTTCATTAACATTTACCTAAGGGCTTTGGAATCTTTCGTGTTTTAATTCATACTCTTCATTTGTTTGTTATTGAATACTTCTGTATTTAATTTATTCTTCTACAAGAAGCTAACCTTTTTTTCTATTTTCTTGATATTGTTAACAATGAAATGTTACATGAAACTTTTATAAATTAAATGGATAACCGGTAAATTATAATTCAATTAAAAATCACTGAACAAGAAATTATCGTTTCTTTTCTCATTGTTTGTTTGATTGTGTACAATTTGAATAGACAATTTAAAAATTGACATAGTGATTAATAGAAATATAGTTTAGCTTACAAGATTAAGAGATATTACTATACTAAATTTTTAAATAAGAAAACTATGAAGGACTAAAAGGAATTTTGTTAATTGTTTTTTAATTAATTAAATTTTTTATTTGTTTAATTTACATATACTTTAAATTTAAATAATTACTTTTTCACCGGGCTTGATGGACAATTTTATACCATGAAGTACTGGATACAGTCCTTCTCCAGAAGCTGTACTGAGGTTTCTAATTGATATTTGACCAGAATCTGGCCAAGAAGGATAAGGCCTATTCGCAGGATCTTCCCATTCTAACTGAAAATAAACTTTTAATAAAAATCGAGATAGTTCATATTTAGAACAATCAAAATACAACTACTGAAAGATTTAATTAAAACTCAATTTTTACTTCTAATTCTATAAAATTATTCTTAATAGTCTTTAAATACATTACATTTAGATAGTACATAAATTAATATGTTTATTATCAATTGTTAACTATACTTTTAAATGAATAGCAACTAATATTTTTTATTTATTCAAACATTTTATTTTATTTAAATAAGGTTAAATGATAAACTTTTAATATTCTTCCTTAATTTCTTTATAAATAAGATAAAACAGCTAATCAAAAATCAAGATTTTATTTGAATTAGGGTTTTATATTGCAAGAAAGGTAAATTAATAAATATAGCTTAACAGCTTGAAAGAATAATTAAACTCATCAATAGGATTGATTGAATTGGCCACAACTTAGTTCTAAATTTTGAATTATTTTGGATAAAAGCAACTGAAATAATTTATTTCTTTTAACAAAATACACAATACATTGTTTTCACTCGATACTCTAATTTAAGCAACACTACAGTCCGCTATATTCCATGTTCCTCTTGTTCAACTGTTTCATTATTCTCTCAATTTTATAGTATTTTGATTTCACAGATTAAAATAGTGTCATTATAGAAACCACCTTGTAATTCGATTAATTTATTTATTATATGAGTACAGAATCATTAAAAGGAAATTTTAATTCACAGTGTTTAAGTATTCTTAACTCTCAGCAACTACTTTATTTCATCTTTTTTATCAATAAATTTTGGTATTAATCTCATTCTAATTTGTTTCAGTTTTTTTTAAATTTCATCTATTTAAGTATTGCCGAAATATTTCAACGTAATCGATTTTTATTTTTTTCTTTATTTTCAAACGCATTTTTTAGCTGTACATTTTTTCACGAGAGTATAAAGTATAAAATTTTAGTAAATGGAAAATTATTTAGATAATGAACATTTTTAGAAAACAGAAAAATGTAAAATTTTGTAAAGAAAATGGCCTGACTTCAAAATAATTGTTGAATATTTCAGAAGGTTGACAATTTTAGAAGTGAAAAATTATAGAAAGGACTGTATAAAGAACTGGTATTTTAAAGCATTTTTTTTATTTAAATAAATCTTTTTTTAGTCATTGATCTCAATTAAATAAAATTTAAATGTATTTATACACAAAATTGTACCCCAACGTATGCAAATTCATCTTAAACCATTTTCATCGACCCCCTCCATAACTTAATTTCGAGGTATAATTGTATATTTATACACTGAAGTGACAAAAGTCATGGGATAGCAATATGCAAATTTTCAGATGGCAGTAGCTTCGCGTAGAACAGGTATAAATGCGCAGTGCTTTCGCAGAGCTTTCATTTCTGTTCAAGTTATTCATGTGAAGAGGTTTTGACGTGATGATGACCGCACGACGGGAATTAACAAACTTTGAACGCGGAATGTTAGTTGGAGCTAGACGCATGGGTCCTGCCATTTCGGAAATCGTTAGGGAATTCAACATTCCCAGATCCACTGTGTCAAGAGTGTGCCGAGAGTATGAAATTTCAGGCATAACATCCCACCATGGACAGCGCAGTGGTCGACCGCCTGCACTTAACGACCGAGACCGGCGACGTCTGCAAAGAGTCGTAAATTCTAACAGACAAGCAACACTGCGTCAAATAACCGCAGAAATCAATGTGGAACGTACAAGGGACTTGTCTGTTAGAACTGTGCGGAGAAATTTGGCTTTCTTGGGCTATTTCAGCAAAAGAACGACTCGAGTGCCTTTACTAACAGAACGACATCGCTTGCAGCGACTCTCGTGGGCACGTGAGCATATCCGTTGGTCGCTAGATGAATGGAAAACCGTGGCCTGGTCCGATGAGTCACGATTTCAGTTGGTAAGAGCTGATGGTAGGGTTCGAGTGTGGCGCAGACCCCACGAAGCCATGGACCCAAACTGTCAGCAAGGCACTATTCAAGCTGGTGGTGGCTCCGTAATGGTGTAGGCTGTTTTTTAATGGCATGGATTTGGTCCTCTGGTGCGACTGGACCGAACATTGACTGGAAATGCTTATGTTCAGCTACTTGGAGATCACTTGCAGCCATTCATGGACTTCATGTACCCAAACAACGATGGGATTTTTATGGATGAAAATGCGCCATGTCACCGGGCCACAACTGTTCGCGATTGGTTTGAAGAACATTCTGGAAAATTCCAACGAATGATCTGGCCACCTAGATCGCCCGACATGAATCCCATCGAGCATTTATGGGACATCATCGAGAGGTCTGTTCGCGCCCAAAATCCTGCACCATCAACGCTTTCACAATTATGGACGTCTATCGAGACAGCATGGCTCAATATTCCTGCAGAAGACTTCCAACGACTTGTTGAGTCCATGCCACGTCGAGTTGCTGCACTTCGCCGGGCGAAAGGAGGGCCGACACGATATTAAGAGGTATCCCATGACTTTTGTCACTTCAGTGTATATAGTCGCCTTTAGTAGATGCTGGCCCCTTTCTGAAAATAAATTTAAATTCAGCCTAACAAAAAAATCTTTTTACAATTAAGATTAAATGATTCAAAGTTTAGTATTTAAAATTCAGTCTGGATCACGTTTAAAGTTTATAAATACTTTTGTTTTTGAATTTTGAATGAATTCTCTTAAACTAATTTTATTATTGGTAATCTCAGTTTCTCGAAACTGTTAAACTATTTTAATAAAAAAATTCAGATATATCACTATATTTTTTAAGTAATAAAATATTACTATCATTTTAAAAATATTATTCTATAACTTAAAAAATTATTAACTCATAAAAAATATTAAATTAAAAAAATTATAAGCTTAAAAATAAATTCTAAAAATATATTTTATTACCTCTTGTTTCATTTGTGAAAAAGATTTAATTCGTTCAAACGGTACCAGATCGTTATTGAACATTGAATTCATGTATACCATTGCTGTTAGAGCTTCAGATATCTGAAAAAGGAAATCTGTTATAACCTAGATTAATTTTCAAAGAATTATATTGTTATCATATGCTTTAAATGAATACCTGGATAGAATATACTATAGCCAATCCAACGAATCCATCTCCTTTATCTCTCATGTATGATGCCATCAGAGCTGTCAGAAGCACGAGGAAAGCTGTTATGATATTTATACTGCTGCTTAGCCATCTAGTGACAAGACAACAATTTTTGTTAAAAATGATTTATTTTGTTTTGTATTAATACTTATTGTTAATTTAATACCTACCTTGAGGTCAAAAAGAATAACAGAGAGCAGTTGTTATAAGTATCCATTTTTAAATGGAAACGATTACAAAAAATGTGAGAAGTGTTCGTTGCTCGAATGTGAGAACTTCCCCGTAAAGAATCTTCTAGTAAGTTTGACAACGGACAGCTTGTAGCAGATGTTAGATGCTGAAGTTGCCGCCAGCCACTCATATACAACTTCTGTAAAATAAAAAGAATTGTTTATTTCTTTTTAAAAATTAAGTTTTATAAAAAATAAGTATAAATTCTGAAAAACTGATAGTGAAATATTTTTGTTCAGGAGAGCTGCTTCTAAAATAAAATTTAGGAATTTTCTGGAATACTATTGTACTTAATTAATTAAATTGGTTCGTTTTTATTGATTTTATTTATAAATAGTTTAAATATCGTTGTTGAATTAATAAATAACGTTTAATAAAATGTTTTAATTATGGATTTCAAAAATTTTAACATTTTAATCTTTAAAAGACTTTAAAAATTATAATAGTATGAATATAAATCTAAAATTTTTGTTAGAAGAGTGGATAAATTGATTTTAAAATTAATGCTAGAAAGAAAAGTGTGTCTAAGTTTTTTCCCCTGCTGATTAATTAATAGGATAGCATAAAATCGTGATATATGCAAAAAACTCATCCTTTTCCCCCTCATAATTCTTAAAAAAATCTTAATAAAAAGAGGGTTTTTTTTTTCACGTGGAAAAAAAAATCTAACTGCTCATTGTCAAAAATGATTATCCCATTAGCCACTTAATATGGCTTACCTCATGTATTGTTTTAAAATACTTATTTGCCCATCATACATCACTTCACACTATTACATATAGATCAATTCGTAAGAAAATGAGTTACTTGTACAAAACATATTTTTTAAAAATCTTTTTTGAAAACGAAACAAAGTCAATGTGGATTCTTTAATATTATTTTTTTGGTAATAAACAGCGTAACATACATATTTTTAATAGTTAAAAATTATTTTTTAACTATGACAAATGAACCTCACAGCGACTGAAGTTTGACAAAGCAAATTATAAGGTGAAAATTAATAACTGTATTGTATTAAGTTATATTTCAGTTATTAAAAAGCTACTATTTAGTTATTTCAGAGAATTTATAAAAGGGAACTTTTAAATGTTCACCACTGCTTACAATATGACGAGTTTACATAATGACCGTATTTTTCAGTTATAGTGTCATATATTTTAATTTTTGGTGATTTTCAGTGATAATCAGTTTTATATAAATTACTCTAACAATATTCTTCAAATATGCAGGGAAATAACTAAAAAGTTTTTAAAGAAATAAGTAAATATTGAATTGCGTTAATGTCACCATTTACATTATATGAAACAACCATTTTGAAATTAATTATTATTTAAGAGCACAAAACAAAATATTTTAATTATGTTATCGTAAAATGAAGAATAATTAAAAGGAAAAATTTATAATTTCAACCCGTTTTTTCTCAGTGGGCTTTAAAAATGATCTTTTTTTCCAACGAATAATTTATTTTACTTTTACAGAATCTTTGGAAAACGCGCAATATTACTGAAACATTTGATTTAAAAATATAGAAATAATTAAAAGTTATTTTGCATAAGGGAATACTAAAAATTATTTAGTATATAAATTCTTTTAAAAAGTAAAACGTGCCATTAGTACAAAACAAAAATAAAATAATAATCAGCATTAATACAATTAAAATTATTCATAAAAATTTAGTTTTTCTTTTACCTGTACAACAAAGAAAGCAAAACCCAGTGGTAGTGACAAAGCTATGAGATACGGTGAAATAATAAAGATCACCGCTAACATTGTTATTACTCTAAATAGCACCATAAGCCAAACGTAAAATGTTTCAGGAATCTTTATATCTGCATAGTGAAAATCTGTGTCGAAGCTGAAAGAAGAATTTTGATATTTCTATAAAAAGATGAATATTTCACTAAAAGAACTCAGTTTATTGAAAAAAGGATAATTTTTTTGAAAGGTATTTCTTATAAATCATATTTGATCACCTTTGAATGATTTTTTGAATTGGAGTCATTTCTAAAGCTGCTTGTGAGGCTCTCACAATTCTGATAAGTAGCCAAGTATGTAGTTTTTCTGCTGCAGTTGTTGATATTGCAAAAATAATTAAGCCACAAATAATTGTCAGAACAACTGTAAAAAAGATGTGAATACAGATATTATTATATACCATTTTATCACTAAACAAATATTAAATATTAATAACTTCAAAGAATTATTTTGCTTATCCTCTGAACTTTTTTTTTAATAATAAAAATATATTATATTTTTTTATCTGTCTTCTTTTTTATATCATTTAATTTTCAATGCATTAAAATTGTAAAGTTTTGAATACAATTAATATTTTCTAGATGATATTAATCAATGTTTAAATTTCCAATAAATGCTATAAAAAAATGTAGAATACAAAATCATTTAACATCAGATTTTTTAAGTTATCTTAAATAATCAACAAAGTTATCTTAAAAAGTTTATCTTAGTTTTTAAAGTTATCTTAAATAATCAACATGAATTTATGGAATATTTTTCTAATGTAGTAAGTGTTTTTTGGGAAAATTATGAAATGAAAATTTATTTCTAATTATTAACATCTTTACAGTTGCATTGAGAATTGGAGAATCATTAGAATCATTTTTGAGTTAAGAACACTTTTATAAAGACTAATCCTTCAACAGTGTTTATAATCAATTCAATATCCTCGTTTTTCAAATTTGAAAGAAGGAACATTACATTGAATTATTATAGTAATGCTATTTCTGAGTGTTTATTCAAAAAAAATATTGATTTTGTTTTCAATGTAGGATATCACCAAATTCTATTACATAAATGAAAAACAGTTTTTGAAAAGAGGAACTACCAAAGAGAAAATTGGTAACCTGAGTTGATTTATTCTCTAAAAATAATATATCATTACATAATAATGGATAAAAATGAAGTTTTGTGTGATGATATTCTTAGAAATTAATCTGAAATATTGGAAAATATTTTTCAAATTCTGAAATTAGAGAAATCATGCATAATACGTTGGATAAAATATTCAATATAATTTTCTATACGTTTAATAAATGAAAAGTATTAATGTTTTCTCTGTTGGCTTACTTTGACAGCAAATGAATCCGGTATATATTAAAAGATTCTTAGATGGGTTATCCACATGATCGTCAATCCACCCACTCAACCAAACTCCACCTGCAACCTAATAAATAACAATTCAATTCTATTATTTCTAAAGTGAATATAATAAAAAAATTATGCTAAAATTTCATAAAAGCTAATTTTTCATCTAAAAATATTTCTTCAATGTCTTACTTCACATGCACAAGCTAAACCAGCTATCAAAATGGACAGCGCAGCTAAAATGAACCCAATGGTTTTTAAAAATTCTGCAAGTTTATATCCAAAACCCTGAAAACAATAATGTTGTTTAAAAGCATGGAAGGAATATATTTTTTTAAAAAAAACTTGAATTTATAATATTTACTTTTGAAGAAATCGTGACTTCGTCTGTTATCAGATAATCTGTTTCCGTTTTTGCTGGGAATACAGTTGTTGAATACCATAAATCACTTTGTTTTCCAAATTTATTACTGATTCTGTAAATAAAGCAGATTAATTGTTTAATTTTTTACAATTTCATTTATTTTAGTAAAGGCACTCTAATTGTACATGATAAAACATACTCACAGTTCATTATACTCTTGACTTTCTGAATGGCGTTTAACTTTGTTAGGAGCGTTTGTAGATTTGGATGTTCTTAAGTATTCGACAAAATGTCCTTGTTTTTCGTTCAATTGGGTATATGTTCCTTTCTCAATAATACGTCCGTCTTTCATAACTAAAATGAAGTCTACCAGTGGTAAAAATTCTTCTTGAGTAGTAGTAAAAATTCTGGTCTAGAAAGAAACAATGAATTTCAGAATGCACAGTGTCTTTAGCTAAATAAAATGATTCTATAATAGAAATATTCTGGTAATGTTACTCGCGTCAGTGACAACATAAGTCACACGTGCCTTCTGGGTGGTGCTAAATAAGTAACGACTAGATGCTATGTCTACCTGACCCAGAAAAATGCAGGTGAGTCTGCTGGTGGCCTGTCTGACGCTAAATTTCAAGAAATCAAAAAGATTTGTGCAGAGAGGGATATTGATGTTTTGGTGATACTAGAGGCAAGTATCACAAAAAAATAAATAAATAAATAAAAAAACAAGATATCTAGTTCTTTAAGGAAAAGGGTAAATAAATCATTTTACAGTGGATTCCATAATATCTTGGAATTGATGGAAAAGAAAGGGCAGATCTTCTGGCAAAAAGAGGAACAGAAGAAGTTCCTGGACAGCGTCCTATCTCTTTTGAACTCTTTTAGGAGAACTATACGAGACAAAATTAAGTCATCACATATTAGTAAATTATTATCTAACACCAAAGGAAAAGTCTGGGAGACAATCGGGAATCACTGGAAAAAAATGTAGAGGAAAAACTCGCAAATAGACTGTTGCCAATGCTAGATTAAAAACTGGACACTATTGCCAGGGTGAACATCTGGCCAAAATAGGGATTGTTAACTAACTATGATATATGTGTTTTATGTAAGACAGAGAAAAGGAATAAGGTCCATCTACTTGTTTGCTCGGGACTGGAATCTAACTTACTACAGAATGGGGATTTGTGTACTCTTTACTGGAGGGCCAGAGAAAACATGTCCTGATCAAACGAACTTTTATTATGGTGCTTCTAGCTTTTTAGATTTTTATCCTTAGAACATTTAACTTGTTTCTGTTTTTAAGCCCTTTTTTGTTAAGAAGGTCTAGTCTTTTCCCTTTGTAATTTTGATTTTTTTTATATAATCGTTTTTTATCTCTAAGATTGAGTTTTAATAAAGTCATAGGTAAAAACAACAATATCTTTACGGAATTTTCACTAAAACTAAGCATTATAATTAAATATCTTTTATTAAAAAACTTATAAAAATTAGAGTAATGTATCAAATTTGTTGGTTATGAGTTCACTGCATTTTATCATTTGTGTATTTAAAGCATTCATACGTACGTAAAATATGCCTACTTTTTACTTTCTGAAATGAAAGATTTATAATATAAAACACTATTGTAAATAAATTAAAATACTACTATTCTATAATTATTCTGTTAAATCTAATAAATATGTTTTAAAATGTAAATAAAGATGGAAAAAAACTTAACCTTCAATTTTAAAAGGCCACTTCGCCCGATGACTCTGTGATACAGAAACTCAGCTAGAGACGATTCCAAATATCTAAGAGGGTTATCAAGAAGATAGATGTCAGCTTCTTGATATACAGCTCTAGCTAGTTCTACTTTTAGCTTTTGATTTTCAGAAAGATGAACACCCTTTGAGGATAAACAAGATTTATAATTTTTTAATTCATTAAAGTGTGTATAGATATAAAGTTTATGAACTGAAAAAAAGAAGTAAATTAAAATAAACCAAATACCATATGTCCTATTTCGGTCTCCTCTCCTGCTGGTAAGATATCAATTTCTGACAATAACGCACACGCTTCTAGTGTTTTTCTGTATAATTTTTCTACTCTAGGTTTCAAAAACAAAATATTTTTTTCCAAAGTTGTGTTTTGAATCCACGCTTCATCACCAACGAATGCCATCTTTCCCTAGAATTAAATAACAGAATTACTAATTTAAACTACAATATAAAGTCGATAAAAAATTTTCCATAGTTTTAAAAAATAATTTATTTAAATTTTTCGCGAGTTAATTATTGTAATTATTATTTATTACAATAGATTATAATTGTAATAAAACAAAAATTAAGATTAATGACTTTCAGAAAATATGTATAGCAGTGCATTATTAGATTTACGCACATGTTTGCCTAAACAGAAAACTGAATTATTTGTTTTATATCTTACTAGTTTTCTAATAATAAATTATCTAGACGTATGTATATAAATAAAATATTTTCATCAATAACAATAGTAAATAAACGACTTTCCATGATCAAAAACAGTGCCATCGCACAAATCACTGAACTGATATTGCACCAGTATAGTTTCGAAACGATGAGTCTTATATGTTTAAATTACGACTCGCCTTTAGAAATTTTGAGGAATTTGCTTCAATATCATTTGCCTACAACAAAAGCATACCCAACCTGTACAATTTTTTGTACAACAAAAACGACTTACTAGAAGAAATTAATGTACAAATAAAGTAACTATAGAACATGTTTAACTAACATAAAATTTTTGAAATTTTTAATTTATACTTAATTTCCCTGGCAATTGCAAAATATATAAATTAATACTTTTTTTTTTACTTCACAAGAGGAAATTGAATTAAATTGAGTTATAAGTTCTTGAAAGTAATGAATCGCGTGCCTGCTTGCAATTCTTACGCATATTCAAGCATGAAAAAATATGCAATATTTTTTTGGTTTTTGTCACGTCAACAAACAGTTTCGTTGAGTTCATTGTGAAAATAGATTACTCTAATCACTTTGCAGCAGATTTATTATTTCTCCAACTGAAGAGATGTTTTCCTTTTTGTAATGTGTTCCTTCAAGTTTAAAGAATTAATGAAAATTTTCTTTTTTTTTTTAGTTTCTATAATATAATGTTCACATGTTCACCTTCCACATAAAAATGAGTTATCTGCTTTTTATATGATATATATATATATATATGAAGATTTGTGCTTTGTTGTTACTGCGAATGCAGGAAGTGGATGACGATATTTTATCTAAGTTAGCTATAATTACAACAGTGTTTCACATAAGTATGTAGATTCAAAACGAAACAGATGTATTTAGTTAATTTCTAATGCTTGGATAATAATTTTCAGAACAAAATTGTTTAAAAAATTCTTTTCAAGATCTGTAATTTAAAAATTATATATTACAAAAATGCAATTTGTCTTCTAACGTTTTTTTCAATAAGCGGACACAAATGATGTATGCTTATTTATGTTTGTGCTGGGTCCGGTATACTTGTTGACCATTATGGAAGGAGTCCACCACTTTCGGGAGTCAACATTGTTCCCTGCTACCACTTTAATTTGGAACTAACTCTCTAAAGACGGCATTTAGGCTTTCACACTCTCTATCCAACTCTTTGGACACACTAGAGAAACTTTACAGACTAGAAGCCCATCTTGTTCATGTCTAGTATAGACACGGGATAATGTTGCTTTATAACTTAGTATTTTCTATATTGAAAATTCAAGGAAATTGGTAGAATTGTATTTGATATAAATAAATATTTTAACAGTAAATTATTAATATTGAACAATATGTTAACTATTTCTAAGATAGAGAATTTGCAAACGAATTGCGAATCTCAGGAATCAAATACAAAACACTACCTTTTTCGTTTCTTGGTTTGCATTCTTTATCATATATTGTTAAAAGTAGCTTTTGATGTATTTTCTCTCAACCTTTGATATATATATAAAATATTAAAAATGCACACACACAACACAAATACGCATCGTATTCTTATCCAAGCGTTATCTTGAAAAAAAAAAAAAAAAAACCTAGATTCTAGAATACTTACTTTAACACACGCAATGCCGTCGTTTTTCTGCATTTCACCTAATAGAGCTCGCAATAAAGACGATTTACCACTTCTTGTTTCGCCTACTACTGCAATCAAAGAACCTTTCGGAATGTTCAGATTTAGGTGCTTTAGACAGGGAATGTCCATTGACTCCCAAGAAAAAGAAGCGTTTGTCAGTAACACGCTATTACCTAGAATGGAAATGCTTAATTAAAAGACGCTTCGCACATTAACCCAGTACATTTATCTAGAGAATTGTTTTTTGCTCGTTTGGATGACCAAACCGTGATTAATTGTGCAATGCAAGAGCTTGATTGTTAAGCAGAATTGTAAAACAATTTAATCTTCAACAATTTTATGGGACTTTTACATTGAAATTTTACATACATATTAATGGATACTGAATTGATTTTTTGAAAAGATTATTAAGCAAGTGAAAAATCAATTGGTTGGAGATAATAAGTATGGAATAAAGAAAATTTTTAAAAGTATGATTTAAATATGTCGTTGAATACTTTTTCCTCAGCCAACTTGGACTTTCTTATGAGTTCCTATACGCTAAATACCATGAAACTTGTGCTTACTTTTATTCTTTAAGACTTCAAAATCGGAGTATCCAAGGAATTCCTTTTGAAATTTCCAAGAAATTGTAAGATTGCAGGTAAAAGAATTGATTTTCACTTTTTAAAGATATTTTAGGTTGCAATCCATAGATAATGATTTTGAAAATGCAATACATACCTTGCGTGTCTTCATCAATAGATATGTCTTCAAGGTCCTTTGTTTCTAGAAATTTTTGAATTATTTTAATAGATGTCCAACCCTGCAAAAGATTTAAAGAATGGAATGAATAACGTTTGCAACTGGAAATAATATGCTTTGTTTGAGTAGTACTTCAAAATTTTTAACCTGGATAAAATGAGCTAGAAGTTGCAAAATATTTCTGAAAGGTATTCTTATCAACCATATTAAATAAAATGAAACGAATACTGTTTTTGCGTCTATTTCATTTCCCATTAGTATGTAAGCACTAAACGTTGTTAGCAGTACCTAGATTGGTAAAGAAAACAAAAATATAGTTAATTGAAACAATATATATATTTCTTCAATTACATTACACATTATAAATATATTAAGAAGTTTACGGTAATATTTCAGTAAAGTATTGATTTTAAATAATTTCTAAGTGTAATACACTATTTCTAATTGTAGTAGTAGTATTGTATAATTTTTTGTTTTTCTTGTATTAAAATAAAATGAAGAATAAATCATAAGAAGTTAAATGAACCACATAGTATTTGGTAATCAAAATTTAAAGCAGTTAAAAAAAAACAACCGAAAGCTCACCAAAGAAAATGCCGAAAGAATAAGAAATCGAAAAGTCATTCTTAAGAATTCTCCTTTTCTTATTTCAGACATTTCTGACTTTCGAATGGGCATAATCCTTTCAGAAAAATAGTCTTCCCAGGCATAAAACTTAAGAACCTGAATGAAACAATTTTTTTTTCTTTTGTTAAAAAAACTTTCATTCACTTATACAGTATGCAATAATAATCAATATACAATTATGATTATATGCAATATACAATTATGATCTCGTTAATTGCTTACTTTGATTCCTTGTAAGAATTCCGTGAGTATACCAATCCTTTCGCGCTTTTTACTAAATCCTTTTTTCTAAAAAATAAATAAATAAAAAGCTTATTTATTTCCATGTCCAAATAATATTTAGTACATGTCCGTATTAATTTCTTTGAATTTTTTTTAATTACTTCGTGTTTGTTAATTATTACAATCACTTTATACAGATTCCTTAAGTGCTAGAATATTATGTAAGTTTAACCTTTCATTTTGTTCAACATTCAGAACTGAAGAACACACCAACAATATTTTAGTACTGATATTTTTATTTGAATGCGAAGCAGCGAATATTTAATATGTAGGACTTCTTCATTGTGAGAACTAAATTTAAAAACTGAAAAACTATTTGAGCGGAAAATTCCCTTGCTTATTTTAGTGATGGGCACGGTGAATCCCTCTATTGGGTTTAAGATAAAACAAGTAATATAAAAAAAAAATTTTAAGTCAATTCCTACTTTTTTTCCACTATATTACAGAAAAGTCCTTTACAAATAATTTTCATTATTTTTCTTAAAGTTTATCTGGAGTCATCTATTGGTAAATATATGCAACTTAAATCTAAAATTAAAAACTAAAATTAATTAATTAAATTTAATTACTGAATTAATATTTGAAAAAACTGTATTAACATCGAGTGTCATCCACTACAAGTTAAAAAAATGTATTTGAATTTCAGTGGATGAATAAAAAGTATTTTATTAACGATTGAAAATTTGAACAAGATATATATAGGGAAAGTGTGAGCTAATAGAAGGAATTGAAAAATAGAGATGTGATCCTCCACCCCAGATACCTCCTCTGAGGGTGTTCATTCCAAATTACTGTGGCTCAGAAGTGGGTGTAATATAATATCCTCGCCATCCTAATGATACTCTAAGCAACGAATTATATATTAAATAATTAAAAAAAATAGGAAACATCAATTTTAAGATTATTATTGGAATATACATAAAAATATTCGTACAATGTATTTTACTCTAAGAAAATTTTTTTTAAAAACAAAATCGATGTTTCCATGTCTAAAATATAATTGTAAACCCTAATATATCGTTATTGAGAAAATAGTCAAAACTTAACATTAGAAATAATTCTCCGAAATTAATAAACATCTGATGAAAAGCAATGTGTATTAATGCAAGCTATCTGTTAAAAACAAAAACCCAAGATAAAGCTACAATTTTTGCAGAATTAAAGTTACGTAAGGATTATGAAGACCTAACATATTTTCTTCTGATTATCGACAGCTATCTTAAGAATTGCAACTATGCTGCATATAATAAACTAATTCTTCTTTGTGTAGGTTTTTCTTAAGTTACGATGGTAATACGAGTAATTAACGTACGTCCTGTATCCAAGTCGTCGGTTGCTATGCTGGAAATATGTTTAGGGAATGTTATTCGTTGGACGTAAATGTCATTTCGCATTTTTTCGTTTTCAAAAGAGTAATTTCATTAGACATTTACCGTCGCATTTCTTTCCTTTCTACAGAGGAAGTAATTATATAAAGAGAGAATGCATTATTTTACAGTTTAGCGTGAAGAGTGTTGGAAATTTGGGGTACATTTTTATCTTATATTAGAAGCCTTAATAGTCTCTCTTTATCTCGAGAATTTATTAAAACATTCCTACACATACAAATAAATACTTGAGTTTATTTTTGTGTAAATGGTAAAATTATTTTAGCATGAATTACAGTGAAGAAATAAATTATTATTTTCTGTACAATGTAATTTATTCGAAGACAAGAAAATTGTTTGGTGATCATAATAAGATGAAATATTATTATTATTATTATTATTATATAATTGTATAATACAGCGAAAGAAGATTCAACATATAATAGCAGAAATTTCTCATTCATTACTCGGTAACGTAACGTAACGGCTGATGACCGGGGGTATATGTACCTATCTGTACCTACGAGGGACCCTGTACCTACGTATCATAAATTATATTTTAAAAGTTACATAATCATAGAAGTACAAAATATTAAACATTATTAAAGAAGAAAATTATATAAAGCACTTGCTCTGTAAATCGTTACTCACTATATGTGAAACACTTTTAAATTACTTAAAAAAAATTAGTGGTATATCATTTTTTTAAAATAATACCTATTAACTATATATTCGTTATCTGTTGATATAATGATTAGTGTTATTAAAACAAACAATAATATTTACCTGGAAATATCCAGTACCATGTTCCACTATAACATTAATAGGGATAAGAATCATTCCAGTTGCGATTCCGACGAAACAAGAAGGCCCAAGAAAATACCAGAGAATATAAGTTCCAATAAGAAAACGTATTGGAGCTCCCCATATTTCACTCAAGACACAGATCATTTGGAAGACATTATCAGATTCTGTAGTCATAAGCATCTTTATGTGTTTTGATTGTTTGGACACCATTAGAGCCTAAAATGTGAGAAATGGTAAACTTTCTAGATATTGAGGTTAGTGAGCGAAGTGAATGGAATTATACCTTAAGCCTTCATATGTATTGAAATCTTTGATGAAAATTTCACATCTTTTTGTTTTTTATTTATCGTTGTTGACGTTCAAAAACGACTTCTTAAAGTAATTGAAGAAAGTTAAAAATCTATTGCCAGAGAGTGATGTTTGGTTAAAAGTTTTGTATTGACAGGCATATAATCAACTGTTCAAGCACATTCCATGATGCACTGTTAAGAAGCTTTTTTTTTCTATTTTTTAACAATTTTTAAGTAACATACTGTTAACTATTTTTAGTGTAAATGTCGATAGATGGCGCCACCAGCACAGAAATGTAATGAGGTGGGGCCCTACGGGGATTTCTAGGTTAGAACAATGATGGATGTAAGCAACGAAGGTTAGCGATGGCTCTAAAACGTATATTAAATGTTATTAAATATATATATTCAATTTTAAATCACTGAGAGTCGTTTTATTTAGTGAAAAGTAAGAAAATCTCCAACAATACTATGCATGCAAGCTATAAAAGAAAAGCATATAATATACATAAAAGTTGTTTATTTCTTTCTTTTAAAACTAATCTTATAAGGCAACAGAAAAAACTAACTGTACCTTCAGTAACTTCAATTAGGATTACATCCAACTTAAAGTTTCCATATATTTGAATAAATTAACTTTTATTAGAGAAGGGTTTTTTTAATTCGAAATAATTCAAGTTAACTGTTCAACATTGGTAGTTTCTCTAATACCATAGTTTAACATTTAATCTAATGAACATTCCCGATTCTCTAATTTCCCCTGATAGTTACTTCTGTTTTGTTGTTGTTGTTTCTTATCCCACTTGGCTGGCCAAGCCCACGAGCCTATACGTACTCATGATTGAAGGGGAAGGAAGCAGCTTCTGTTGTGATGGAGCACCCGTAGGTAGAAGCCTGACTTTTGCTCCGTGACGCTCTTACAGTCATAGAAGACCGGGACCTACAGCTTAAAGTGGATTCCGAACCACTACAAACATCCATGGCACCGCCGGGATTCGAACCCGAAACCTGTGGCACCGAGCGCCAGAGCACTAGACACTCGGCCATTCAGGTCCCAAATTTGCCAACGGCACGCGGTGTTCCCAGGTGGTCACCCACCCAAGTACTGACCGCGCCCAATGATGCTTGACTTCGGTGATCTAAAGAACCGGTATATTCAGCATGGTACGGCCGTTGTATTAAATAGTAAATTTAATAATGTAGTAAATTTTAATAAATAAATGAAATATTGAAACCAATTATAAATCCAATAAATTAAAATATTTATTCCTGTTTCCGAGCAAATTGTTCATTTTTACAGTTGTTTTCACTAAGTAGTTTATTTAAATCATAATGAATCATAATACATTCACAATCAGAAAAAGCTAAATCCCATTTCCTGCCTCTACTGAAGCATTAATTACTGAAAGTATTGTCATCTATTCAATATAAAAAAAAAGTACTTTTTAAAGTATATTTCTAGCTCTCAATATAATTTTAAATTTGATTTTTGTTTTTAGGAGAAAATACTAATTATAAAAAATACTAACATTATTTAATACTTTTACAAACTTAAGACCACATGAGCAAAACTAAAATATTTTCTCATTTAATGTCAGTAAATGTACTAATTTACTCATTGTTTTTAATGGAGTTAAAATACTCTTTAGTTGCTATTTGAAATGCAATTTTCGCCTTTTTTTTAATGTATACCACTATTTTCAACGTACATAAATTTCTTTTTTAAAGGTTCTTTCCTTCAAACTGTTAATCACATAATTTTATCCAATTATAAAAATGGTGCCATTCAGAAACAAGTCATATCTTATTCTGCGTAAAAGTTAACACTTTCATTTTAAGACCATGATGTCTGAATTAAAATATCAGTCATTATTAGAATAGGCCGTACCCACAAAGCGATAAGTTTGTAAAAATAACTCGCAATTTTTAAAATTAGTTTCTCATTATACGTTACACATAAGGTTAGAATAGATAAGCAATAAAACCTTTATGATTCCGGTTGAAGAATCTTACATGTACTCGTTAAAATAAATGTGGTGTATAAAAACCATTTACTCTAATAATAATTAAATTGAATTGAATAGGACTACTTAAGTAAACCTTTTCAAAGACAGCATTCATTATGGCAGTTTTGATTCTTAAAGCGCCCATTAGCCCATAATATTTTCTCTGAGAGTCGGCGAAAGAGCAAAAAACCAAAGTAATGAAAAGAGCTGCTGCATATAGATAATTGTGCCATTCCTGTCTTTCTTTCTCGTTATCCAAAAGGAGACTGCAAAGAAAAAAAAATATTATCTCATAAAGGTGGGGCGTACACGAAATTACTTAAGCAATCAAATAAAGTGATCGTAAGTATTATCAAAAGGAAAGGTTCTGTAATACCTCAGAAAGTAGACTGGTAGAAAGTAAAGTACGGTGTAGACTATTTCCAAAATTGAAGCAAGAGTCAGAAAGTTTTTTGAGATTCTTAATAGGATTGTAAATAAAGACTTTCCATTGGGATAAATGTAACTAAAATTTGTTCTGTTTCTGTTCTGAGATTCAAAGGCGGCTTCTCCGTCTATGAGATTTTCTGCTTCTTCGTTCAGGAAATGTTGTTTGCTGTAAAGAATTTTTTTAATTAATTTAATTTACTTGGCTTTATACGTGCTTTAGTACGGAATTTTCATCCCATTGAAATTGAGATTTAAGTATAAACACTCTATGTATCTTAATAGGCAGTTACTCTTTGACAGGAAAGTAATCTTTGAAATACTTAAAAAAAATTGTAGCAATTAATAAATTTTTCGATATTGCTTATTTATTATTTGAATTTAAATAAAGGATTCATGATATTTTATTTTAAATATCTCTAATATTCAAAATGCATTAGCTATTAGTTTAAAAAAAGTACAAAATCACTGCTTCAAGTGAAAAATTTGTCTTTACAATTGATTGTGAAAAATTTGAATATCAACCTGTCATTAACTAAATTTTATCGGAAATTTATTATATTTCTATTAAGTATGAGATTAGTATTACTTAATGTTCCTTTTCTTAATTAAAATACTATATGTACTATATTATATTATTAATTAAAATACTATATTTACTGTATTATATTATTAATTAAAATACTATAATACTCAATTTAACTGCTTTATTACAGGAATATATGCCTATGGAATATATAATGATGAATGTTAACGTTAAAATTTGAAGACACGAAATAATCAATCCCTGAAACAATTTCGATGCCTTAAATACAGAAAAGACTTTTTTCGTAAGAAACTGAAATTGTTTCTTAAAACGGCTTGTTGAAAACTTGTTAAAACTAAACGGCTTGTTGCTTGTTTTGAACTTGGTTTTAAAAATCGTAAAGTCAATGCTAATGGCAATTGTTTCAATACATCAATCTAATTGTACGTAAGTATTAAAATATATAATGCCCCAATATGATTATCTAAATTAAATATAAAATTTTTTATTACATATTAAGTTTCGACTAACTTTTTCAATTCTAATATTTTACTAAAATGAATTTTTTTAGAATTACTAAATCTGCGTAGAAAAAAGGATCCAAACGATGTTATCTTTGTTTTGTTCATTAAAATTTCATTATTTTTGTTCATTTTGTTCTTTTGTTTTGTTCATTTGTTTTGTTCTTAATCATATGCAGTTACTGCAATATTTCTTTAAGATCCATGACAAAATTTGTAGTAATTATGAATGCAGTGATAAAATTAAGATTTTTTAATAAAAGTATAATTTTCTATGTGTTAAAAGGTAACATATTTATTGGTACATCGAACTGTATTACTTCATGATATCATTATTTTTTGTATCGACATAAATATATAAATAAGCCATACATACTAAAATGAAAATATCTTTCGAAATGATAAGAATGATTTTATTTCATTACTAACAGCAATTTTATGTAATTTAATCAGCCCCGTGCTGATAAAAAATAAATCTGAAGATAAAAAACATTGTGATGTAAAGAATTCGTCTCTGTGAGATTTCATCTGTTATTAAAAACAATGCAACTTGAAATATGCCTTCATTCTTCAATGATAAAAATCTGCTAAATTTTAATGAAATTTTTAAAACGTATTGAAGAGATCATTTACTAATGGCTTCAGAAATAGTGCTCAAGATTTATAAGCAGCAAGTCTATTTTCGTCAAACTGTCAACAAAATTCTATTTACAGATGGAAAGATAGGAAGGCATATTTTTTATCAATTTACCTAGCTATCTGTACAAAGGATCTTGATGTTGACATCAAAATTCTACGTGAAAAAAATACTTGCAATCAACAACATTTATTTATAATAGTTGTGTTTTATTCACATAGAGTCTCAAGCGATATCCTAAAATATTAGTGCCTTATTAAAAGTATAGTAATGTGTGAATCAATTGTTAAAATTCAGTTTCTAACGTATTTTGAAAGCATTGTACTTTACTAAGAGGTTTAAACAAATAAATACCCATAACATCAAAATAATGTAACAAAAAAGACTGTAAAAAACTAAAGCCTTGAATTTAAGACTGTTAAAATAAGACTGTATAAGAATGTAGGAAACACCAACCTTAAATTTAAACAAGCCTCTTGAAAAAGTTTTACTATTCTAGAGCTTTTTAGATCTGAGCACAATGGTAGCAGATAATCTTGATGCAAACTATTCTTCAGACTTTTCTTCAGGAGCCTATGGGAATAAGAACATATGTGAAGAATGCAAGTAAAAACTAAATCTGAATTTTATAATATTAAATTAAAGAATTTTATAAAATTAAATTAAAGAATTTTATAATATTAAATTAAAGAATTTTATAATATTAAATTAAAGAATTTTATAATATTAAATTAAATAATTATATAATATTTAAAAAAATCATTATTCATTTGAATTAATTGTAAAAGAATTTTAAACAAATAATTTTAATATCAAATTTAAGAAATCCTTATTTAAGAGCATTGTTTGTTATTGTTATTGCTCTACGATAATTTTGTGCACATATTAGGCTAATTAGACGGGGACCTACAGTTTAGAACATTGTTTGAAGGGAATTTAAAAGACATATTATCCGCATTAGTGCGTAGACACATTATCCAACATAAAAATAAATCAAATCTATCAATCGAAAGTGAAAGAAATATCTATGAAGTATCACAAATAAAAAGTTTTTATACGGAATCCACAAATACATATTACCTATTCGTATACTAATAAAAAAATCATAAAATAAATATAAAACCTTTTTATCAATTGTTAGTAGATAATACTTTTTCTCTTATCATATTCTAAATATTCTAGATTTGATCTAATTTGAAAGAGGATAAGAATATTATCATAATCCAACAAGGTTATGTTTTTATTCATGGTGAACTTTTAAATAAAAATGTTTATACATTTAAGAAATAATCTATCAGTTGTTCTTGATATGTAATGAGCGTCTCTTAAGATAGATGGATACCAAGACGTAGCAGATAAAACTAAATTATATTGATTTAAATGAAAAATTAAAAAATGGATAAAAATTCAAAACATTATCTACAATTGATAAGAAAAATAGAGCTTTCTGATTCTCTTCACATTTCTACTTTCACGATTACTTTCACAACATTACATATGAGCATTATTGGCTCTGTTTTTTGCTTCAGTTGCAGGAAAGTCATAATTCGACATCAAATATAGATTATTCAACATCAATATAGATGATTCAACATCAAATATAGATTTTATAGTATTTGAAATTTAAAATTTTTTAATTAAAAAGAAAACAATAAATTTTCATTTCTACAGATTTTAAAATTTTAAGAACTTTAATTAAAAAGGGAAAACCTATTTTAAAAAATAGGTTTTTTTCTTTTTAAAAACCAAAAACTTTTTAAAAAAGGAAATAAATCTCTAAATTTTCGTTTACAAAGAATTTTAAATTTATATTTTAAAAAAATAGAACTAAATTCTAGAGAATTTAGAGAAAAAACTAAATAATATTTAAGATAATATAACATAAAGTTTAGGAAAAAAATATTTTTAGGAGCAGAGACACCTATTAAATTCATGATTCAATGTTTACATTTTTTTACAGGGCAAAGATGTTAAAACATGTCATTGATTAAGGACTCATTAGTCAGATATCTTTGCTTTTAATTAACATTTTGATTTATTGAAAGTAATAAAACTGTTTATTTTTAGAGGCAATTATTCAGTCTATTTCCCTTTTGTGTAAAAAAAGGATATTCTTAAATCAATAATAATAATAAATATCAATATTACAATAACATTTAATCCAGTAATGGAAAATAACCAGTAGGAGTGCGATAACATTTTCACTTATTAAAGACTCTGGGTAAAATATTCGAGAATCACTGCTTGATATTACATGTATAACAGTTAACCGATCATTATTAACCGATAGCTTTAAAAATATTCAAATAAAAATAAAATAAAACCAAAAAAAAATGTAGGTTTTACCCTCCCTTTTCAGATATCAGTTGAAGGCATAAAAAAAGATAGAAAGGCACAAAAAAAAAGATCTTAAGAAACGAGTTAAACTTCTTTTTCAAATGATGATTTTTTTCAAATGATGATAATGATTTCTTATTTTGTATCACCTTATAATCAATAAAGCCTATGAAATAACTTTATCTTACCCTAAAATCCAACTAAATGTTACGCGGGATTGTAACGACGCACCTTCCAGAGGGCATTGGTCCTAAAAAAAAATTTGTTTTTGATTAACAAATATTTAAAAAAGACACTTATAAACATAATCTTGCTTGAAAATAATCACACTTAAAAATTCTTAAATTCTTAAATATTATATGCAAATATGCATCTATGAATGCATATTTCTTAAATATATATGCATCTATATGCAAATATGAATCTAATGCAAGCTTCGAAATACATAAATACCTTAGGAGATCTTCCCGTTGTTGGCGCTGGATGATCTGTGATTGTCGATATTACAAGTTGAATAATTGAAATACTGAAAACGAGACTATCGTCCACTAAGCCTACTATTGAAGTCCAGTCATCCTGCAAAAAAAGATAATCTAATAAGACAATCGTTAATATGCTACTTGAATTTAACTTCTATTTAATACTGTTTTACAGTTTTGAAAGCAATTTTTGTATAAACATAGTTAATAAGCGGATAGCTGGTGAATAAGACTTTAGAACTGAGCTCAGAACTGGGTTGTGCTTGGTTCGAAACCCAGAAGCTCCATATATACCTCCACCAAAAGCTCCATATATACAATAGGAATGAGCACTTTAAATCTGTAGTAAGATTAGGGTAGGATCATTTCTGGAAGTGCTGATTCAAAAGTCAAGGAGCAAAATGTAGTAGACATCTGTAGTACACCAAAGTAATGCCAAATCTGCTACATTGTATCATTCTAGTTATCGAAATCAGATATAACTGCTCGAAACATGGAAAGAGCAATAACAATATTACAGGAAATACATTTGTAGCAAACTATTTCAAATAAACCTCTGGAATACATTAAATTGTTGAATCATACATAATTGTAGCGTTTGTTTTATTTCATGAAATTTTAATTCAATTACGATTAAACTTCTAATAATAATCATACACCAGCATGAAAAAGTTCAATTTTTAAAATATTGTTTGAAAATTTGATAAGTCGACTCTTAAAAGTCGAGAGTTTTATAGTAAATATACTTGTCGCAACTCAATTAACTATTTATTTGATATTAATATTCAATGCGACGAAAAAAAATTATGTTTTGTAGTTAGATATCTATTAGTAAGTAATGCTTAGAAAGTTTTTATATTTATATTGTAAAAGTTAGCATGCTATAGCATTTATATATATATATATAAATATATATATATATATATATATATGTCAGGGGGCCTCAGGTTCTGCCAACTATGTACATCGTTAAGATCTCGATGAAAAGTGAAGGGAGGGTATTGAGGAACTTTAAAACTCCAATCAGAAAACCTATATGTCGATGCTTATACATGCAGTACCAATTGTCAACTGAGCCTCGTTATTTCGGAAAGTAGTTACTGTAATAGATGCCGGCAGAGAATTGATCCCTCCTGCAAGCTAGCTGAATGCTTTACCATTGGGCCATGAGTCTGACTTATTATAATATTATAAATTTTAATTCCTTCTTCAGAAATTAATTTTATTAATTATTAAAATCTCTTAATTATTACAATAATAATTAATTAATTCAAATTGTAACTAATTATTTAAATAGATAGCTTACCGTTTCCAAATCTTGGATGTCACTGTAAATGCTAATTAATGTAGCTAGAGTAGAAGTCATCCAAAATGATGGTAGAGCAAGGGAGGTTCTCAGTCCTCGTTTCTTGCACATCATAGTGATAATTATTGTTAATACCTAAGAGAAGAGATATTGCAGAGCAAATTTATTAGTAGTATGAATATTTTTATATTTCTAAAATGACCTGGAGGGGCTTTGGTGGTTAGTGAGTGTCGCCTATGAACTTCTTCAATATCAAATACATCACAGTTTCTGGATTGGTTTTCCGTCTCTGTTTCTAATTGATTTAATGGTGTGGTTACGATGCAGGTGAGGCAGAATTGCCCTTCGATTGGGTTCGAATCGTTAATCCTCCCATATTCCTTTGGGGAGAATTCGATTAAAATTCCGGTTTAACGATATGGCTGTAGGGAAATATTTCCGCTGTGATCCATGTCATATAAGTTCCAATGTGCTACAATCTTGCTGAATCAATGGTGAATGATTAAAATTAAAATGGCCATCGTTGCTAAAAATGTTTGCAATTATTAATTAGTTTTTACAAAAATCTTATACAATGTGATATGGAGAAAGTAGATAGAAAATATTTCATCTGCAAAGTAATATGACTAAACCAGCTAGCCAAGAGGCCTGGATAATTATGGGTTTACATTTAGATATCAGTCGAGATGATTATTAGAATGATCGTCACAAGTTTTTATCTTTAAATTGACGACGATCTGATTTAAAAAAAATTTTTATGTTAAGATTAAAATGCTTTAAAGTTAAGCTAAAATATTTAAAAATAAAGTTAAATACTTTAAATAATAATAAAACGAAAAAATTTTATATCAAACAGAGCAAATGTTTACATATTTTTACAGTAATATAATGAACTTACAATTGTAACAAAATATGCAGTGGCTGCTATTAGTCCGTCAAATCCAGTTTTTGGATTATTTACATAGGAAAACACCTCTTTAGATACGTCAACTGAACATATTATCAAAAGGATCCATTTCAGTGTCTGTAAGGTGAGAAGATAAATGAATAATACATTCTGATTCTGAAACCTTCATTAAAAAAGTCAGTCATATTAGTTTATTTAAATTCAATGTATTTTAGTATTATAAAATATAGGATATACTGAAATATTCAAAACTTACTACTTTTAAAATAGATAACGTTGTCCATGGAGTAGGATTTCCATGAGCTCTACAGATCTTAGGTATTTCAAAAGGAGCAACAATCCAAAAACACCACAGGAGCCAAGAACCAAAACCAAATTTTGAAAACATTGACTCACGTGTGGCTTCTGAACATCCCATGAAACACTAGAATTCTGAAAAACAATGAACACAAAGTTGAGAAATGAGTTAACAGACAAAATGCATTATTTTTAAATAGAAATCATTCTACGATTTGTACCCAAAAAGGAGTTCCGCAAATACTTTCTAAGGCCATGTTGGAGCGTTCTCATTTCTCCTGTCACTAGTAAGTACGTTCTTTATGCATTTAGTGCTCAGAATTACATTTATCAGCGGTTTCACATTCGTCATGAGATTCTATTCATTTATTTATCGGTACCGATAATTTTGGTTATCTTTCTGTATCATGCTGTGAGTGAGGTTGTTTTCAGGCGCTATTTTGGTTTTCCTTTCATTACAGATGAGTTCATTTTTGCAGAACTTAATTTGGATTCATACAGAAGAAAAAAAATGTACATTTCTGCGGAATTTATGCATTCTTAGAAAAAAAGAAGATATGGCAATTTCTAAGTGAAATCATTTAAATTAAAATATTTTTTTAACACACAAAATTTCATTTAATATAAGATAAATTTTGTTTCTTTCAGTCTTCTTTATAAAGAAGACTAATGGCAAGCTAATTCAATCCTTATTATCAATGGAAAGCTAATTCCATCCGTATTAATTCGTTTAATGCAAATATTACTTTCTGAGTAATGAAATGGAGAGACATTTTTACTGCACCTAACAAATATTTTAATGGTCATATTATTAATGCAATAGGATATGGAATTGTCTGATAGTTACATATTAGGTGTTTGAATAAAGCTATCAGTTTGAAATCTCATAAGTGAGACGAACCAGAAATCGCTGTCTTTTTGTCTGGAATAAGACGATAAATATCTCAGCAAAATGTCTGTCCATTGAGTTTGAGCGGCCTGATGGCCAATTGGCTAGAGCTCTGGTCTTTGGTACCACAGATAGCATGGATATTTGTTAGTGATTCGGAATCCTCGTTAAACTGTAGGTCCTTGCCTAATTAGTCTAAAGTCTATAAAAAAAATTACAGTAGAGCGATAAACCAACCCAAACCATTGAATTTGAGGAGAAATCTGAAGGATTTAAACCTGCTACAAACTGTCTCTAGGGTGGAATAAAATGCCTTGAGACAATACCTTTGTTGTAATGCATCTCTTTTTCCATGATGAGTCTGACTTTAATGCAAGTGAACAGAACATTGTCACAATTTCATTAATTAAATAAATATATTAAAAGTTAAAATTCCTCTGTCATACTTAAAAAATAGCTTACACGGATTTCACGGGCATAATTAAATTACAGATATATTATTATTCAGGAATTTTATCTGAAAAATTTTATAAGTTATGACCTGTGAGATATGAAAGGATTAAAAAAAAAAATTTGTTAAATATTTTGAGAACGAAAACCGATTTTATAATATTGCTAATATTTGAATTAAATCAGAATTTTCTTTCCAAATTAGAAGAATTAAGAAATACTTATTCAGTGTTTTGTCACACTTTTACTGTAGTTATTTCAATTCAGAACTTAACAATTTGAGCACAAATTGAACATTTTTAGATAATCATTTTTTGTCTTTATACATACTTTCTTGTTTGAAACACACTAGTAGAACGAATTGCTATTTCATATAAACAGTCAACAATAATTTTAAAATTAATTTTTAATTTATCAATCATATCTGAAAAGACTGCCAGGTAAAGGTTTCTATGACTCGAGATCAAATATTTGATCTTTTTATTATTGCATTAAATTCTAAGAATGATTTTACAATAATAGTCATGAATTAGATATGATTGTTTCACAAACTAGATAATGATTGAAACAGCATGGTTTACAGAAAAGATATTTTTTTGGCAAATTATGTATTTATTTAATTTATATAAATTTATAAACTCGTTAAAATGTAGCTTAAAAATATATCAAAGAATGTAGAATAAAACAGTCTTTTAAATTCTTGGACGAATAAGTATATTTATTATAAGATATAATGACCTATATATATTTCGATTTATCGAATTAGTCGGAGATATAATCGCGAATGTCATGTGTTTATCCGTTTTTGTTTTGAGATAAGAGGTTTTTTTTTCAATCTAATTGATGTTATTATTATTAGAGGAAATACATAAAGTTTATATAGGATATAATAAAAAACAAATATAAAATATTATAAGCTTTTTAATTCTGCTATTTTTCAATTAATATCAGAATAAGATGATTAGTTCTGTTTTATGATTAAATTTCTTAATTAAAAATAATGAAATAAGAACAATAAAATCTCTAAAAGTGAGAGGCGTTTTCAGATAAAACAAAATATGAAGAATAATTTTCTTCTAGTGTTCCTTAAGCATCATATTTTAGCATTTTTTTAAATCTAAAATTTGAAATTGGGATAAAATTTTATAAAAACAATTTTAAATCACAGAAACTTAAGAACAAAGCTAAGTAGTAACTCTACTAGCTATTCATAGATGGCACCACGATCGAAAATTTCATTTACTTATATTGATGCATTCCGTTTTTCATCAGGGAAACTTAAGCAATTACCATTATCAAACAAAATGGAAATGTTTTCCCCAGTGCAGCGCAAAGCATTCTGCCGCTTCAAACGAATTTTAGTGCCTGCAACAACCTAAAAAGAATATATTTTTCATACCTCTTCTCTATTAATATAATAAGTAAAAAGCTAATATAACAATCAATCAGATAAACGAACATATTTATTTGATTTATACACGCAGTTTAAAAATTAATACTAATTAAATTCTACATAAGAGAAATTAAATTCTACGTGAACGAAATTAAATTTTACTTAAATAAAAAATATTTACATTACATGCCTTGAACAATTTAACACTGGCGGAAAATAAAATCTCGACATCATGAATGAGTTGTGCTAGATAAACGAAACTTTTGAGGCACGTTTGCATACTTGAAAGGTGAATTCTATTCAATTTTTGCATTAGACAAATAAGATTAGCGCTAATAGAGCCAGTATGAACGAGAAAATCACGTTTGCTTTAAATATACGAGGCGAACTTTGTGAACGTTATTTACATTCTAGATTGGAAGTTGTCAGCTAGATTTAAGTCAAGAAATTTTTTAAACAGACGAAGAAGGCAGTCTTAGAAGCTTACCTAATTTTAGACCCTGTAATAGGGCCACGAAAAGGTGAATTTCATTTCGCGATATTGCTCAAAGACTTGGCAGAGATGTATCCACTGGGCATGATTGTTGGTATCAATGGTCACCAAAAGGTACTGTCTTAAGAAGACCGGGGTCAAACCAAACACGGTCACTACTGAGAGGGATGACCGCTATATTCTTCGCATGGCTGTAATACATCTTATTGTATCTTAAATGGAAATTCGAGCTTCTGTTAGCGTGAGAGTGACATAAAGAACAATAATAAATCAATTATTTGAGGCACAATTGTTAACCAGATACTCTGTAGCTTTCATGCGGCTAACTCCAAATTTCCACCATCTGCAACTTCTGTGGTGTCAAGCTAGAACTCGCTGGAGGTCGAAGTGAAGATCTATTGTGTTATTAGATGGGAGTCTTGTCTATCTTGGTGCCAGCGATGGCCGTTATGTTAGAAGGTGGCCAGGTTAGCAATTGGAGCCATTCTGTCTGCCACTCAGACGTATTTGGATTTACGCCAGGAGTTATGATCTTGAGAGTAATTTACTATGACAACAGAAGGACTCATATCATCTTTCCACATTCCTTGATAGAAAATTTGTACGTCAAATTGGTGATTGAACTGATTGTGCTATCACTATTCCAGAGGCCGTTTTCCAACAGAATGACCTCACATGCTCTAGTCTATATGTTGCCTTGTCCTGAGATATCACCAATGCTAATCATGTATGGGACATTATTGCGCGACAAATCCAGAGGCATCCACAATTAGTACGAACCACTACTGATTTGATTGACCAAGTGCAAATGGTATGGAATTCCATCCCACAAAATGACAAATTCAATGTACAACACAATGCATGTACGTTTGCATGTTTGCATTCAAAATCGTGGAGACTACAGCGGTTATTAATGTACCACCATTTCACATTCGAAATAGACCTTCTCGAGCATACTTTAACCTATAAACTTAGAAATTAAAAAAATTTTATTATTATCACATTCAAAATTGTGTTTCAACAGATCGCAATAAAAAAAAATACCGAAAAGTTTTTTTTTTTTTACACAAAATCGCGTTATTGTAAATCTATATTAATTACTATATTTTGCAAGGAAAAATAGGCAAAGATTAATATTATTCCTAAGTCATTTTAGACTTTAATAAACATTAATTAATTTTATTGAAAATTTTAATTAATTCATGCGGTACTTACAGAAGTTATTTTCAAAATAAGAATAATCAGTAGACAAATAAAATTTCCTCTAATTAACATATTTTAATTAGAGGGTTTTCTCAAATTAACATATTTTTTTAATCTTTTAAGAAACTATTTAGAAATACCATTTATTGTTTAATATATTTCATAGAGTCAGTAATTCATTACACAAATTGATTAATGAAATGTCTGACTTTATAATTCTGCTAAAATAATTTGGCATTCAACTAAAAAAAAAGTTCATTTGTCCAATTAAGTAAAATAAAGTATGCCATTTTGTAATCAAAATAAATTATTGCAATTCATTACACAAATTGATTAATTAAATGTCTGATTTTACAATTCTGCTAAAATAAATTTGCATTAAACTCGTAATAAAATTGATAAGTCCAATTAATTAAAATGAAATATGCCATTTTTTAATCAAAACAAAGTATTCCAATCACAATACAAAGGAGTAAAGATTATTTTCTTCTATTTACAAAATATACAAATGTTTCGAATTAATTGTAGTTGATTACATTAAATAAACAACAATGTACTGTTAAAATCACTTTATTTAAAGTGATTTTAACAGTACATTGAATAAAAAGTACTTTCAATAAAAATGATAGTTTTATGTACTTTAGAAAAAAATGCTAATGTATTATTCACTGACATTAAAAATGTTTATATTACATCGCAATTTAAACTTAATGGCTTCTTAAAAGTATTATATAAAGAAAGAAAGAGTTCGTATTTTTATTAAAGTAGTCAATTAATTTAGAATACAAAGAAACGTGAATATTTTTCCAACAGAGAGAACTTGTAGTGTGTAGGGGTACTGGAAGGACTCACGTTGGGAAGTCAGATTGTAAATGGGGCTGTGATTAAGCTGATATACTTGAGGCACATGTTTGAAAACTAGCAGTTTTATTTACACACTTACAAACACCACATACATATAATTAAACACAAACAATATTTAACATATTAAAAGTAAAAGACAGATAATTATAATTATAACTTCGTAGAAAGATGCTACTTCTGAGCTTGCACTCTCCACGAATGGAAGTGCAGGGTTGCACTAAATATACTTCCTCTTCGGGTGAGAGTCTGTAGGCCAACCAATAAGCAGGGTTGAGATAAATATATTTCCTCTCGGGGTGAGGGACTGTATAGCAACTAAACATTTCTCAGCAGAAGCGCATGATAGCGCTGTACGTCCTCTCTGATGAGTGTCGCGAGGCCGATTGCCCATTACTCCTGAACGACACAGAGGGGCACTTTTGCCAATGTGTAAGAGGAAGCATGGTTACAAACTTATTAATTTTTCACATGTTTATATAAAATATGTTATATTAAAGAGATAATTATCGCTTGTATGTCAATTCCTTTTAAAATAATTTTGATAGAAAAGTAATTCAAACTTTGAATTAAAAAAAAGCTTTTAAACAATGACATTATTCTTAATATATTATCCAACAAAAACAAGTAAATCAGGCAAAAAGGCTTTTAAACAATAACATTATTATTAATATATTATCCAACAAAAACAAGTAAATCGGTCAAAAAAACTTTTATACAATAACATTATTCTTAATGTATTATACAACAAGAACAAGTAAATCAGAAAAAAAATCTCTTAAACAATAACATTATTCTTAACATATTAAGTAACAAAAACAATAAATTAGTATTTATTTATCAAAATTATACCGAAATTGTTTTGGATAAAGTACCAAGATTGACAAAAAAAAAAAAAAAAAAAAAAAAAAAAGACTTCAAACTAGTGGTTGATATTTTAATAAGTTAATAATTAAAATTTCTTCATTATCTAGGTCTTGTTACAGAATGTTGTTGATAATTTATCAATATGCTTCAGGGATTAGCCACCCAGAGAATTGCTGCATTTGTTGTATTCTATAATTATGCCATATTATTAAAAATAATTTTAAATTTTTAATACAAATTATGAAAGGGTCTTGTTTTCTTTCTTACCCAAGTATCATTGACTAGTATGTGAAAAAAAAAGTTGCTTTAATATTCACACTTTCTCAGCCTACTTTCTTTAAGGTGAATAAAGCTATGCTTGCATTAAAATTACAGAGAAAATTTAATAGTGTGTCTTTGACAGTATAAATGTAAACATATGGAGTATTATAATATTATAATTTTTGTTCACTTTATGTTTGTTGTAAAGCTTCTTTTAGAAAATTCATCATAAATAAGGTAATTTATGCAAAACTAATTTGAATATGTATAAAACTTTATAATATATTAATAATAATATAATTACTTTATAATATATTTATAATACAAACACAGCATTACTTGGTTAATCTAATGTAATTTCTGATGAAATTTCAAAATTCTTTCTAAAATAAATTTAAAAAAATAACACTTTTAGTTTTTTTGATTAAAAAAATAAATTATTTTTATATATTTAAAAAAGAAATTATTTAATCTAAATCATTTTAAGTAAGTAATTATTAAAATAACTCTATACAATGTAAAATAAAAAAAATAATTTTCTTTATGAAATAGGTAATGAATAGGTTATAATAAAACTCATGTTTGTGAAAATTGGAACACCATGAAGGACTTATGCAAGTGAGCTGAAATTTTCAGGAAATGGAAATTAGCGCATGATATGCAAATGATTAGAATTTCAAATGCGTAGCGCATGCGTATGCTAAGCAGCGCCCTCTGAACGGAGGATGGATCCGAATAAATAGACGGCTGTAGCGAGGCGTGTATGGTTATCGGTGGTTATCTGCTAGTGGTAAACGTTAGCTCAATCGTTACTTATGCTTCTTCGACGAAAGAGAGCGAGATTTGAACAACTTACAGAGTTTGAACGGGGTAGAATCATCGGCCTTCGTGAAGCTGGATTGTCTTATCGTGCAGTAGCCGCTCGTGTGCAGCGTAACAGCAGCACAGCGATGCGTCTTTGGAAGCAGTGGATGGACGAGTGTCGGACAACTCGGAAATCCGGGAGTGGACCCCGAAATGTGACGTCAGCTCGCGATGATAGACATCTGGTCCGCATGGCGCTGACCTGGTCCGCATGGTTCAAAGCTTGCCAGGCGCTGTATTTCAACAGGACAATGCCCACCCTCATATCGCTAGGACTGTTCAATCCTTCTTTGCAACGCGGCAGGTACAGCTTCTTCCTTGGCCTGCGTATTCTCCGGATATGTCGCCGATTGTACATGTGTGGGATTTCGTTGGTCGGCGTCTCGCTCGTGATCCTCGTCCTGTTGCTTCTCCAGACGAATTTTGGGTGCGCATACAAACAATATGGAATGCTCTTCCTCAGGCAGACATTCAAAATTTGTTTGACTCCATGCCACGTCGTGTAGCAGCACTTATTGCTTCGCGTGGTGGCTACACAAAATACTGATTCCGATCTCTTGTTATTGCTTGTTTGCTTTGAACATTTAATCATTTATTTGTACCACTACCACTCAACTGTGTATTAAATTTCATTCAATTATGACTATTCCTTCATGGTGTTGCAATTTTCACAAACATGAGTTTATATTATTGTGTTAGAAAAATTTTTGTCCTGAAATATTATTGAACAAAATGCTTTAAAATTAAAAAAAAAATATTTTAACTATGCTTCAATAATTTTATACTGAAGAAACTAAAAAAGCAAGTGAGAAAATATATAAGAAGGAAAAATATTTCTACTTGCAAAATTTAATTAATTATTTGCCCTACTCGTAGCTCAGTGGCAACGATGAGAATTAAGGTTGAACACCAATCCGCTAGCGGCTTTTTTGTAGACATTAGAGAGTTTTTGCATACCGTACGTTAGTTACCGTCGGACGTCCGTTAGCTTTTTCTCCCTAGCGCGCATGCTCATAGGAAATTATGTTTCCTATGAGCATGCGCGTTATGGAGAAAAAGCTAACGGACGTCCTACGGTAACTAACGTACGGTATGTAAAAACTCTCTATTGTTTCAAAATACGAGGATTCTCGATATTGTTTGGGATGTTCAGAATCCTGTCTTGTTAGTCGGACTACCTGGTAGGCGTTTTCCGGGTTTTCTCCCATACGACACGCAAATGAGGGGTATTTCTCCCTAAAAGAACTTCCTCCCTAAAAGTCAGTTCCCTTCTTCTTCAACGACACGGAGTGAAGTCAGACTTCTAGCTACAGACGCTCCATCACAAGAGAAGCTGGCCCTTTCCCTTCATCTACGAGTAGACTACTCATGATATGTCTGTCCCGCACTGCAGGGCACTGAGGATGAGGATTAGGCAAAACAACAACAGCAACAACATTAAATTATTTTATAAATAGAAATAATATTGTAAAGTAAATGTAAAGAACATAGAAAAACAGAATGTACTTTATATATATATATATATTTATACACACACACACACATATATATATATATATATAGAGAGAGAGAGAGAGAATATATATATATTCTCTATTAAGCGCAAGGTGGGCAAAGAAGTGCAGGGTTGTGCTAAATATACTTGTTATATATAATAATATAAACTAACACTTGTAATATATAATACTTGCTAATTATATGTAATAATTTGTAATATATAATACTATATATTATATAATACTTGTTAAATATAGTTGTTATATCTATGTTGTATTTTAGTCAAATATAAAATATATTTTCAACAAATAAAACTTAATTTAGCATACAAAAAAAAAGTTTGCATTTCTTTCGTAACACTTATTATTTAAAAAATAAAAATCAATTAGCTTTTGTATGTGACGAAGTTTCTGCCTTCTTCTTTTGTCTTTGTCATTTATTCTTTGTATTTTCATTTTTTCACAAAAAAAACAACAACAATTAATTCAGGAAAATTCAACATATGTGTTCATATACGAATCAATGCTTTTAGCGAAGTTATTAAAAACTTTTGTAATCTGCGAATAATAATAAAAAAAGTTTCAACAAAAATTATGATATTTTCTTAAAAATTGAAAATATATTTTTTTAAATTTTATGAAATTAAAATTTCTGTAAAGTATATTACTTTCAAACTACTGAACGCATGACACTATGTCATTCTTTTCTGTCTCTTCATATTTTTCCTATTTTTTTTTTTTTTTTCATTTTTGTCAGGAGACAGTAATTTAGTTGAAAAGCAGTTTGCATACTTTATTTTATACAGTTTGTTTATATTTTACTAGTTATTTTTTTCTTATTGTCAGTAGACTGCTGAAAATACAGTAGTTTTAGGTCCTAAAAAGTTTTTGCAAAATTGTAAACCTCTTTTACATGCTTCAAGTACATTTTCTTCTGTATAAAATAGTTAAAAAAATAAACTAAAATCTCTCTTAACAAACTGAAAATAAGCTGAATCAAATAATAGAAAAACATCGTGCATTCAAAATATCCTTCAGAGATATTTTTAAAGAAAGGTTTTCGTCATACATCGTATAACGGTTTGGATAATGAGATAGATATAAAATAAACTTTAATACCGGCATACATGATAGGATTAGATATTTATGTTGTATAAAGAAATAAAATTGTCTATACATTTTATATATTTGCAATTTATTATTAAACTAGTGGTGACATGGGGAATATAATACAGAAACTTTTTCTGTACAGTTCAGAAATCTCTACGACTAAACCTAATAACAGTATTAGATTCTTTTTCACTGTTAGCTTACAGACAAAAGTTATTTTGGATTGTTTCATTTCCCTTGATACTTTTTGAAAGCTTGCATGAATTTAAAATATATTTGTAATATTCTCTGTCATTATTTTTATCAGCTTTTAAAATATCATGAACTTTTATAAAAACTACTTTTTTTTATTTTACGTAAATAGGCCACAATTTCTCCATACTAGCAATTTCTCAATTCGTTTTTATCTCTCTTTATTAATGTCATGTAGGAAATGAGTTTTTAAATCAGTGGCTTATAAAATAATTCGAACCAATCTTCAATTGCAATTTAGAATTATTAGTAATTTTCAATGAATGCTTATACTA
>BPLQ01001228.1:0-13795 GCA_021605075.1 Caerostris darwini
TCAAACTCGTTTTAAAGCAGCTCCACACAGTAAATATAAGTCATGATATCTTTGTTACAGTAAGTATTGTTAGTATACTTTGAGCCATAGAAAGTAACTTTCAATCACATTGTTTAAACTATATTTCAATTGTTTACTTTTTCAACAATAATAACAACAATGTCAGGGGTTACCACATACATTAACACAGACATGATTTACTTCAATAGTACCTAAAAATCTTGTTTATTTTTTAAGTCATATTACAAATCTTTTAAATTCTAAAAAACAGATGTTATAAATATATAATTTCCTTGATTTAAAAATTTTAGATAAAATTAAGAATAGCCGTTGTTATTTGCCGCCAAAATTATTTTCACCACAGCCAAATAACGGGTTGCAAATTGTAAGTGGAGTGAATTACAAAAAGAACAAGCAAACTGGATTACCACATTTGGCGATTTTATAGGATAGTTGGCTTTACAAAAAAGTCGCCATATCCCAAAGGCCCCTATTTTGCCTCTTTTGTCCGATTTTGTTTTATAATTTTGTTAAAATGCATGCACAATCACAAATTCTTTATACATAAGACTAGTAACCATTTTAAAATCATAATTAAATTGTGAAACAGGTTTTTTTTTTTTATAACTGAAATAAACATTGAATTGAATTTAAACTAGCTGATTTTTTTGGACTAATTTTCAATAAAATAGTAGAATAGTTTATTTTTAAAATATAATTATATTAAAAATTAATTGTAAACTGCCAAATCCACCAGGCAAAATAAACAGCAAGTGACTTACTCTTATCTGCAAGAATGTTGCAGAAAAATTAACACCAAGATCACATGAAAGAAGCAAGATCACATCACCAGATCACATACAAAGATTGCATGAAAGCAGAAATATTTGAAGAAATTTGCATATTTCTGAGAAAAAAAGACTACAATTTTGTTTATATTTATGTTAAAAATATCTACCACTAGTTTCAAAATTTGATACACATCCTTAAGAAACAAGAAACCCGGATTACCACATTTGGCGACTTATAGGTTAGTTGGCTTTGCAAAACTCTTTTTACTCTTCAGTGCAATAGCACCACTGAAGGCGCTGTCTGCCTACTGGCAAGCCCTTCGCCTACATGGCATTTTTCTTTTTACTGGATAGAATGTCAGCCCTACAGCCAACGCTCTACAGTCGTCGTGATACGTCATCATCCAACTATACAGTCGTCGACATCGCGGGGACATGGATGTTTGTAGTGGTTCGGAATCCACTTTAAGTCGTAGGTCCTTTGGTCTTCCTTATGACCGTAGAATGCCGTAGAGCTCAATCAGATTTCTTCTCACCAACATCATTCCCAAACTGTAAAGGCAACCAACTCAGCTTTAGGCACAGTGATGTGGTGTGGTGCCGTAGTAGTAGTAGTTATCGTGATACAGTTTTATTTAACACAGTTTTGGGGTGATTATGTGCAAAATACTTTGTTAGATTGCTTATTTCATTCCTAATTATTGCAACTACTATTAACTGCACCTTACAATTTCGCTTTTAATTACTGATATTAACACATATTAATTAGGAAATTGACACATGAGCAAAAAATGAATGAAAAAGAAAGGAAGAAAGAGAAAGTAGATAAGGGTAAAAAATGTTATTGTTTCCGAATGCCAGGTATTTTGACTTAAGTCGTTTACATTTCAAAAAGAAATATGTAGCAGATTCTGCATTATGCAGGATGCATTACTGAATTTCGACCCTATTTTACCACATCGCATTTTTAAACAAATATTTACCAGAGATAGCATCTAGGATATTCGCTTTCACCAACAGCAGCCTAATGAAATGGTTTTATGGCTTTACCGCGTCCATTCCCGGCGCAGACAAGGGAATTTGCGGTCCTGCTTCATTTCAGGGGACTTTGAACCTGACTCTCTGACTTTGAGAGTCCAACGCACCATCTTTAAAGAAAGGGAAATATATGTAGGTTTTTTTCCCTGACATTCTGTGTATTTTATAAACTAGGAAACTGTTATTATAACTCAATTTTCTCATATTTTTCTCATCACAATTTTGGTGCATTCAATTGGATTAATTCAATCTCAATGCAAAAGTGCGACTCGTGTCAAAGTAATCAAATTTGCAGCTAGCGTGCAAAGGGCTCAGGTTCAAATCCACTGGCGACGTCCGTTGCCGTCACTGCTTTCAGAAACGAGGAGATTCGTTGGCGATTGGGACACCGTGTGCAAAGGTGTCTTGCATTGTTTGTCAGACTATCTGGAGATGAGTGCAGCTGACGTGAAGGAGAGCTGACGTTCGAATCCGCTCTCGAAATTGATGAATTCACAGCTTTCAGAAACGAGTAGAATCGATGCCGAATGAGAGAATGTGTGTAGAATCGTCTCGCATCGATAGTCAGGCTGCCTGGTGGGAATTTTGCGAGTTTTCTCCCATACGACATCTAAATGCGGGGATGTTACTCATAAAAACTCTGTCTTCCTGTCTAAAAATGCACTGCCTTCCGCCATTAACTATTGATGGGTTGTTTGTGGTACACACAAGGCTAGGACCGGATTTTCCTATAGGCTAAAAAGGCTTCAGCCTAAGGCCTCAAGATCAAGAGGGGGCCTACATTCAAATTGTTAGCAAAATTAGAATGACACTATTCTAAAAAACACTCAAACACTGAATCGGAAATAAGGAGAAATTCTACACATATGACTAATAAACAAACATAAAAATGCATTGGTTAAGATCTACGCGTTCGGCTCATTGGGTCTGTTCGTTTGTATATACTAGATTGCACCAAAGTATAGTTCATACGTTCACTGATTGCTATGGCAAATATTGACGCGCCTTATGCTACTGAGCTCTGGTTTGTTCTTGCATAAATAAAGTGCAGATTGGAACAGACAAACGAACAGACAAACGAACAGAAACAGCAGACAGCACAATGACCCAGACGAGGTTGTCTTCATTATGTATTTTGTGCATCAAAAATGAAACCTTCAAAAAAATAGATTTTGATGAACTTATAGAAGAATTCTGTGTGAAAAAGTTTAGAAAGAAATTCTTTTAACCTACTATTTCGTTTTAAATGTATATTTAGATTGAATCAGTTCTTAAATAAAATAAATATTAACATGAAGTTTAATATGATATACAATTTGATATTTTCTTTTTTTGTTATCTGGATTTTGTTTGAATACAGTTCCATTTTTGGTTTAGTTTAAAACTTAAAATTCATTATAATTCATACTTAAACTTTGAATGTGAATTATTATGAAATAAATTTATCTGAATTGAATTTGCTTTAATCATCAACGTATTGAGTATATTTAATTTAATTTGATAGAAAATATGATTATTTTTATTGCATATTTTATTTTCATGGCAAAGATATTTATTATACGAATTTTGTTTCTTTGCAAATGTTGTGTGTTATGTTACAAGTACTATATAGGGTGCTGAGAACAAATGTCCAAATAAGTGTTCTCGACTTTTTTTATTTATTATCCGTGCCACATTTTTTATAAAGATTAGTACCAATCACAATATGCTTCACTTAACATATTGATATATATCACAGTAATGACGTATTTTATTACCTCTCATGTCATTTACAAACTTAAAAATGGGAGGTGAAAGGGCCTCCTAAGTGGAATAGCCTAGGGCCTTTTTTCATCTAAATTCGGCCTTGTATACAGGACTGCTTTATAAATTGACTTATTCTACCTTATATACAGGACTGCTATATAAATAGACTTATATTATCTTACATACAGGACTGCTTTATAAATACACTTATTCTATTTTATATACAAGACTGATTTATAAATACACTTATTCTAATTTATATACAGAACTGCTTTATAAATAGACTTATTCTAATTTATATACAGGACTGCTTTATAAATAGACTTATTCTACTTTATATACAAAATATACTACTACAGGACTACTTTATAAATAGATTTTTCTACTTTATATACAGAAATTCTATATAAATAGAATTATACTACTTTATATACAGGACTTTATATATAAATAGACTTATACTACTTTATAAATAGACTGTTTTATAAGTAGACTTATTCTACTTTATATACAGAAAGGATTTTTAAATAGACTCTATATACAGGACTGCTTAATAAATAGACGTATACTACTTTATACACAGGAGTGCATAATAAATAGAAGTATACTACTTTTTTAAAATGATTGCTTAATAAATAGGCGTATTCTACTTTATATACAGGTCTGCTTTATAAATAGACGTGTACTACTTTATTTACAGAAATGCTTTATAAATAGACGTATACTACTTTATATACATGACTGCTTTATAAATAGACTTAGACTACTTTATATACAGGACTGATTTATAAAAAGACGTATACTACTTTAAATACAGGAGTGCTTTATAAATGTTTTGTTTTTTAATTTTTCTGTTTTGCTGGATTACTTTTGATATAAAATAAATAAAGCATTAATAAAAAAATTTCAAATATTTTCACTTTTAACATTTTTTTGCCAAGTGTAAAAGAAGAAAAAAAGGTTATTAAAATAGTTATTTCTCTCGCTGATATATGTAGATTTACACCGGTTCCAACAGATGCATCTCTGTCGAACCTACAGTTTCGTCAGACTTCTCTACCAGTCTAACAATTGCTAGACTTTTGCCGTGGGTGTCTAGAGGATTTGACAGACACAATAAAAGTCCTGTGTTTCTTTAAATAAAGCCATTTAATTGGTTCTATAATTTACAATAATATTTACATCGGTTATTAATCAAGCGCTAAACTTATGCATCTCGCCCCTCTCTCGTTGTTCGTCCGCATCCTCCCCAATTGCTCCTGTCAGCGTTCTCTTTCGCGCCCATCTGCGGGGCTTTCTTTTCTCATCCACGGGGACCTGTCCCCTTCTCGTGGGATCAGAGTTCAAAGTTGAATACTCCCCCACATTGAAAACAGGCTCTGTCAAAGACAAGCGACCGTATGTGATGCCGCCTGCTGATTTCCACACAAACAAATCCTACATATATATTCATTTTTCTGTTGTTTTTTTATTAAACATTTTAAATGAATTAAATTTAAAAATAATTCATTCGAAACTCAAGTACAAAACAAACCTTCTAAAACATTGTCTGACGAAGCATAATTTTTACATCTTTCCAAATTGAAGCAAAGAGTGTTTTGAAATGACGAAAGGAATTTTTGTAATTATTCGAGACCTGAGGGTTATTAACCCTACAAAAACTTATCAGTTAACATATTTTCAGAAGTAGAAAAAAATTCTAGAATAAAAAAATCGAGTTTCCACATTATCAGTTCTTATCTGCAGCTTGTAAGTAATTACTGATGCTTGTCCATCTGAAATGTTTAATCACATACCAAGTTTTTTTTCTTCTTTCTCACAGAATGTAATCTTGTAGTTTTTTTTCTTTTTCCTTTTGTATTCATGAAAGATATCAATTATAATTGTGCCTTTCAACAAAAAGAGGAAGAGAAAACTGGAGGAAGAATCGATATTTCTCCATGTTTTTAATGAATCTCCAAGAGTATGTGAAATAAAAGTGCAAGGAAAATAAATAATTATTCTGCGGAAAATATTTTTGATACATAAAAAATTGAGCTACCGATAATTATTCTAATGAAAAAGATATGTGTATTGTCCGTCTTTTTAAATAAAGATGTTTAAAAAATATGTTATGAAAAATATTAGTCTCTCTTAATACAAACAGTTTACAAATTAATTTCAAGTCACATACTTTAGATACAGGACTACTTTATAAATTGATTTATAGTACTTTATACACTGAAGTGACAAAAGTCATGGGATAGCAATATGCAAATTTTCAGATGACAGTAGTATCGCGTAGAACAGGTATAAATGCGCAGTGCTTTCGCAGAGCTTTCATTTCTGTTCAAGTTATTCATGTGAAGAGGTTTTGACGTGATGATGACCGCACGACGGGAATTAACAGACTTTGAACGCGGAATGTTAGTAGGAGCTAGACGCATGGGTCATGACATTTCTGAAATCGTTAGGGAATTCAACATTCCCAGATCCACTGTGTCAAGAGTGTGCCGAGAGTATGAAATTTCAGGCATAACATCCCACCATGGACAGCGCAGTGGTCGACCGCCTGCTCTTAACGACCGAGACCGGCGACGTCTGCAAAGAGTCGTAAATTCTAACAGACAAGCAACACTGCGTCAAATAACCGCAGAAATCAATGTGGGACGTACAAGGGACTTGTCTGTTAGAACTGTGCGGAGAAATTTGGCTTTCTTGGGCTATTCCAGCAGAAGACCAACTCGAGTGCCTTTACTGACAGAACGACATCGCTTGCAGCGACTCTCGTGGGCACGTGAGCATATCGGTTGGTCCCTAGATGAATGGAAAACCATGGCCTGGTCCGATGAGTCACGATTTCAGTTGGTAAGAGCTGAAGGTAGGGTTCAAGTGTAGCGCAGACCCCACGAAGCCATGGACCCAAAGTGTCAACAAGGCACTGTTCAAGCTGGTGGTGGCTCCGTACTGGTGTGGGCTGTTTTTTCATGGCATGGACTTGGTCCTCTGGTGCGACTGGACCGAACATTGAATGGAAATGCTTATGTTCAGCTACTTGGAGATCACTTGCAGCCATTCATGGCCTTCATGTACCCAAACCACGATGGGATTTTTATGGATGACAATGCGCCATGTCAACGGGCCACAACTGTTCGCGATTGGTTTGAAGAACATTCTGGACAATTCCAACGAATGATCTGGTCACCTAGATCGCCCGACATGAATCCCATCGAGCATTTATGGGACATCATCGAGAGGTCTGTTCGTGCCCAAAATCCTGCACCATCAACGCTTTCACAATTATGGACGTCTATCGAGACAGCATGGCTCAATATTCCTGCAGAAGACTTCCAACGACTTGTTGAGTCCATGCCACGTCGAGTTGCTGCACTTCGCCGGGCGAAAGGAGGGCCGACACGATATTAAGATGTATCCCATGACTTTTGTCACTTCAGTGTATATATATATATACATAGGTATAAATCAAAATGATTTATATATATGTATATATATATTATGGTATGTATATGTAAAAAATTTCGTTCATATATATACATATATAAATATAGTCACGAAATTACGTACGAATGAATGGGTTTCAAATTGACGATTTCAAACACATGCTTAGGTTGCCTTCCAACATATGTTTAGGTTGCTAAATAATGATGCAAATAAACAAGTAGTAGGAGTCTGTTTTATATTTGAAGTTAAGAACTGGCTAGAAAATGTTATCAATTTAATATTGCAATTTTACTATTATGTTATTATAAGAGAAAAAATAAAATCAATATGTGTATTTTTAAATGGTTTTTTTTATAGTGTAAGCGTTTATTGTAAATTTAATACAGTACATATTATTTATTAGCCTGTAGTCAAATAATTTATTTTGTTTTTGAGGAACTTCTTGACATTATGTATCGAAAAGAAAGTCTAAAAAATGCATATAAAATTTTACTTTGATAACACATTATTATTTTATTTTACTCTACATTTATGTTATGCAATCCCCTACCAATTAAATATGTGAATGTAGGGAAAATTACATTAAAAAATGTATATTTTTAAATCTTCTAATTAGGGAATTACAGGAATGCATTAAATATTTATAATATAATATGATACTAAATAACTAATAAAAAGTAGGAGTGAAGCTAAATTTATACAATACAAAAAGGATGTTTATGGTTATAAGAAGTGGTTATGGTTATATGGTTATTGTTATGGTTATGGGAAAAATGAGTATGGTTATAGTTATATTATGGTTATGTTTATCAACGAGATGGTTATGGTTATAAAAACTTTTTATGATAAGAACTATTATTATATGAAATGTAATTTTTAAAATGAAGAAATGGGAATAGAAAATTCTGTTAATATATATATGGTAATGGTTTCTTGGGTGGACAAATTGTCCATTTATATTTCTTAAATTCATTAAATTAAGGATTTTAGATATGACTCTTGAATTTTAAATATTTTTATTTATTTGGATGTAAAATTGTCTAGTTGGGTTTTTGAGATGACATTAAGGCATATAGTTGTATAATGCTATAGTTGTCTAGCTTCTCCAGAATATTTATGTCATTATCTTTCTTATATACATGAAACGATGCGAAAATTACTGATGCAAATATGCTTTATCGATCTTAAATTTACTTCTGATTCCGAAGTGAGCCTCAACAGCTACTATCGACAGCTCTAGCTACCACTGATCTATGCTCTGAACAATAATTTCTAAGTGACCCATTAATTTAACTCTGCTATCAGATTGAGTCCGCTTATAACATATTTATTTTATGTTATCGCGGTTTTGCCTACGGCCACAAATTTTATCAAGTATATTAATGGCCAATATATTATTTACACATTCACAGATACTATGAAACTGACAAAAGGAATTTGAAAATAACGTCCCAATATTCATAATATATGTATTTCTTCTGAATGAATGAGTTATATATATACACTGAAGTGACAAAAGTCATGGGATACCTCTTAATATCGTGTCGGCCCTCCTTTCGCCCGGCGAAGTGCAGCAACTCGACGTGGCATGGACTCAACAAATCGTTGGAAGTCTTCTGCAGGAATATTGAGCCATGCTGTCTCGATAGACGTCCATAATTGTGAAAGCGTTGATGGTGTAGGATTTTGGGCACGAACAGACCTCTCGATGATGTCCCATAAATGCTCGATGGAATTCTTGTCGGGCGATCTAGGTCGCTATATCATTCGTTGGAATTGTCCAGAATGTTCTTTAAACCAATCGCGAACAGTTGTGGCCCGGTGACATGGCGCATTGTCATCCATAAAAATCCCATCGTTGTTTGGGTACATGAAGTCCATGAATGGCTGCAAGTTATCTCCAAGTAGCTGAACATAAGCATTTCCAGTCAATGTTCGGTCCAGTCACACCAGAGGACCACGTCCATGCCATAAAAAAACAGCCCACACCATTACGGAGCCACCACCAGCTTGAACAGTGCCTTGCTGACAGTTTGGGTCCATGGCTTCGTGGGTTCTGCGCCACACTCGAACCCTACCATCAGCTCTTACCAACTGAAATCGTGACTCATCGGACCAGGCCACGGTTTTCCATTCATCTAGGGACCAACCGATATGCTCACGTGCCCACGAGAGTCGCTGCAAACGATGTCGTTCTGTCAGTAAAGGCACTCGAGTCGGTCTTCTGCTGGAATAGTCCAAGAAAGCCAAATTTCTCCGCGCAGTTCTAACAGACAAGTCCCTTGTACGTCCCACATTGATTTCTGCGGTTATTTGACGCAGTGTTGCTTGTCTGTTAGAATTTACGACTCTTTGCAGACGTCGCCGGTCTCGGTCGTTAAGTGCAGGCGGTCGACCACTGCGCTGTCCATGGTGGGATGTTATGCCTGAAATTTCATACTCTCGGCACACTCTTGACACAGTGGATCTGGGAATGTTGAATTCCCTAACGATTTTCGAAATGGCATGGCTCATGCGTCTAGCTCCAACTAACATTCCGCGTTCAAAGTCTGTTAATTCCCGTCGTGCGGTCATCATCACGTCAAAACCTCTTCACATGAATAACTTGAACAGAAATGAAAGCTCTGCGAAAGCACTGCGCATTTATACGCGATGCTACTGCCATCTGAAAATTTGCATATTGCTATCCCATGACTTTTGTCACTTCAGTGTATATAGGTAGAGTGGCTACAGTGTTTGTAGAAACTATGGATTTCAAACTCTGGGGTTATGTGAAGGAATACGTATTTGCGAATGAGTCAAATTTTCTGGATGTGAAGATCTGAAACAATGTATTAGCCTGTGCTTGTCGCACATTTAACCAGATGTGCACCAACGTCTCCGTAACTCAAATGTGTAACTCATTCAGATGTAGATAGTAATAGATTCCTAACTTTATGTATTGTTTCTATGTATGTAAGTCTTCAATTTGGGATAGTTATAAAATGCATGAGGCTACTTCTTTGATTTACAAATGTGTGTCCGGACATCTTGAGTAATTTTCATTTTCAAGATATTGGTTTTACATAATTCGATGATGGTACACTACTTTGGCATTTTTCACTCCTTGCTTTATTTAGAAATTTGATTTTCGAAATTTCGTGCTTCGCTACTGAGGGCGCAGAGACCGTATTGAGTCAATGGGAAATGTGTTTTTTATTAGATGCGCACATTATTTATGATCAGAATACCGCCCCCACCACCACGCCACTTCCAACATTGAATTTTTAAAAATATTGAATAGCCGAATCTCATTTCAAACACTTTTTGTAACTGGAATTGTATATAGCAGAAATATCCAAATAAAGCCTTTTTATGTTGCTTACCTTTTGGCATATTTAATTAAAATTTTAATAAAAATTGGTTCGATCCAATTGAAATCACGTATTAAATATTTCATAAATGTATGATTTTCACATTTTGTGGACTTTGACAGTGGTGTAAATCTTTTGAGGTTATCAAAAGTGTAAATTAAACTTAATTAATATTTTAAAAACGATCATATTATAAACATAAATCAATTTAATATTTTAAAAAAAACAACATAAAATGAGCGAATTAACATTGACCACTATTTCTCAGACAATTAAAATACAAATCCTTAAATATCTCCATATAATATAAAATGGACTTACACCAGTATCAAAGAAAACGGCTCATGTATTGTTTTCCTTTAATAAATTCCAGGATTAGATAATCAACTTGCATATTGGGAGGCCATTTTTTTCACGGATAGACATTTAAGAACTTAAAAATGTAAAAAGGACTTTAAAGATATATATGTAAGAAATTCAGTTCATACTTAACACATATACATATAGTGGTGGATATATAGGACTGCTTTATAAATAGATTGTTACTACTTCATATACAGGACTGCTTTATATACAGGACTGCTTTATAAATAGACTTATACTACTTTATATACAGAAATGCTTTATAAAAAAATTATACTACTTTAACTAATACTATAACATAAAATTTAATATGATATACAATTTGATATTTTCTTTTTTGTGATCTGGATTTTGTTTGAATAAAGTTCCATTTTTGGTTTAGTTTAAAACTTAAAATTCATAATAATTCATACTTAGACTTTAAATGTGAATTATTATGAAATAAATTTATTTGAATTGAATTCGCTTTAATCTTCAATGTATTGAATATATTTAATTTAATTTGATAGAAAATATGATTATTTGTATTGCATATTTAATTTAATTTGATAGAAAATATGATTATTTGTATTGCATATTTTATTTTCGTGAACAAAGATATTTATTAATGGAATTTTGTTTCTTTGTAAATGTTGTGTGTTATGTTTGATTAGTTATTGTTACAAGTAATATATATAGTGCTGAGAATAAATGAGCAAATAAGGGTTCTCGACTTCTTTATTTATTTATTATCCGTGGTACATTTTTTTATAAAGATTAGTACCCATCACAACATGTTTCATTTAACATATTGATATAGGAATATCACAATAATGATGTATTTTATTATCTCTCATGTAATTTACAAACTTAAAAATGGGAGGTGAAAGGGCCTCATAAATGGAATAGCCTAGGGCCTCTTTTCATCTAAATCCGGCCCTGATTACATTATACATTTAATGATGATATATAACTTTATATTTATTATATGACTTTTAAGACTTAAAAAGCAAAAGATGTATTTAAAGCTAAAAATAGTGATATCTGCTATTTAAGAAGACATCTCTTTGTATAATGAATGGAAAAAGCAGCAAACACGAAATGCATAACATCTTAATGAAATTTAAACATATATATATATATATATATATATATATATACTAATTTAATAAACATTTCACAAAAACTAATAATAAAAAAACAGAAATAATATGACAAATATATTTTTATTGAGAAAACTCTTTATTGCTTTTCATTAAATTACAAAGTGGCTATACATAATTAGAGAAACTGGAAATGTACAAAAAAAAATGTTACATAAATGAATAAGGTAAACCAAAAAATTGAGGAGAAATTTGATTGTAATATATAATAAATAGTATTGTAAAAATAAATGTAGAAAGTATAAAAATTCAGTAAAATACACATGTAGCAGATAGAAGCAAAAATGTTCATTGTATAATTTCAAGAAGTTCTTTGTCATTTTGAAGATGGTCTATCAGAGATGGCAAAAATTATTTCTTCTGAAATCATCATGGGGGCGGCAGCAGAGGAAGACGACGGCAGTAAAGGAAATCGCACGATGGTAGCAGATGACAGCAACAGTGAAAGACGATGGTGGCAGTAGAAGATGACGGTTTACAGAAGAAGACGATGACAGCAGTTGGAAACGTTGGCAGCAGAGAAAGTCACACGAAGCAGTGTTAGATGATGACAGCAGAGGTATTCGCCCGAAGCAGTGGTAGATGATGGCAGCAGAGAAAGTCACACGAAGCAGTGGTAGATGATGGCAGCAGAGAAAGTCACACGAAGCAGTGGTAGATGATAGCAGCAGTGAGAGACGATGGTAGTAGAAGTCCCTCGAATATAAGACGACAGTAGCAGAAGAAGACGATGACAGCAGTTGGAAACGTTGGCAGCAAAGAAAGTCCCACGAAGCAGTGTTAGATGATGGCAGCAGTGAGAGACAATGGTAGCAAAGTCCCTCGAATAGAAGACGACGGTAGCAGAAGAAAACGATGACAGCAATTGGAAACATTAGCAGCAGAGAAAGTCACACGAAGCAGTGTTAGATGACGGCAGCAGTTAGAGACGATGGTAGCAGAAGTCCCTCGAATAGAAGATGACGGTAGCAGAAGAAGACGATGACAGCAGTTGGAAACGTTGGCAGCAGAGAAAATCCCACGAAGCAGTGGTAGATGATGGCAGCAGAGAAAGTCACACGAAGCAGTGGTAGATGATAGCAGCAGTGAGAGACGATGGTAGCAGAAGTCACTCGAATAGAAGATGACGGTAGCAGAAGAACACGATGACAGCAGTTGGAAACGTTGGCAGCAGAGAAAATCACACGAAGCAGTGGTAGATGATGGCAGCAAAGTTATTCGCACGAAGTAGTGGTAGATGATGGCAGAAGTGGTAGACGACGACACACAAGTCGTACTTTTAGAAGATGATGACAGCAGAGGAAGTCAATGATAGTAGTACAAGTTGCGTGAATCAGCAGCAGAAGTCGACGACAGAAGTGGTATTCGTGCATATCAGGTAAAGATTACAGAAGTAGAAATGGTCATCGTATCAAATTAAAGTGTCAATTTATTGTTAGACGCATGCAGAATATTTGCTTGTGATGTAATACAATGGTGACAGATTTTTTTTTGTTGGTAATAGATGTTATCCTAGTCTGAATGTGATCATTTGTGGAGTTGAAATATTAAAAAATTTAGGAAATGTTAAATTTCATATTTTATAACAGACAAAAAAAATTAAACAAGACTTTTAAATTTGAAATTTTCTAATAAAGGATTTCATTTTTAATTTTCGTTGAATTTTGAAATAATTTGGTAAAGTTTTTCCTGAACTAAGTAAGTAATTAATAAGTCGCATATTTAAATTAAGCGGAACATTTATCACAGTGGCAATGAACACTAGAAATGGTGGAAAAATAGCTGCTAGTTCGAAAAGGATATTCGTTAGGAAAATTGGTAACAAAGTAAATAACGGGTTTGTTATTCATGTTGTTTGAATCAACAAAATTACAACAAGGGAAAATTCCATTTAACATGTATTCAGGTGGAGGTAATAACT
>BPLQ01001231.1:0-20096 GCA_021605075.1 Caerostris darwini
GCTTTAAAGAAAGAATGAAAGATAATAACCTCAGAAAAGTACTGAGATTAAATAATCTCAGTACTCATTTCTCTACTTTTGGTATAGAATAATTAAATGCGGCTCAAGGGGGATACCGACTTGGAAAAAAAGTTAGCTCCGTGCTTACATTTTCTCATTGCAATCATTAAATCCAACTTGGGCTTTGATTACAAAAGGTTAAGAAATTCTATCTTATTTTGTAATTGATTAAAAAACTCTTTTTAAATGAAAATTTGGTTTGGTTCTCAAGTAAAGACTGAAATGGTTGATTAATATTTTTTTTATTCATTTGCTTACGCTCATTACATTAAATTGTTTTTCAAATTTTTAAAAGGCATAAGCCTATATTACTTTCAAAAGTTTTTATTTAATTACAATTGTGTGACTCATAAAGCTATTCTCTCTAAAACATTTATTTGGGACAAATAAAATAAATCAACAACATTAACTTTAATGCCTAAGAATGACTTTAAGTTGAGTTTATAAATAACACTTTATTACATATCATTTGTCTTAAATTCAATGTAGATAACGCGCTTATTTCCTCGTTTCAAAACGAAAATTGAGTCTAATCCTGAAGTCCCACATGGATGAGCAATAAAGATTTGTAGACCAGAAAGTTGTTCATTGGATTCTAAGGAAATGAAAGATTGGTTTGATTTATCGCTCTACTATCATTTTGTCCACACTTCAAGCTGCATACACCGGTACCTGCAGTTTAACATCGATTCCGAACCGTTAATAAATTTCCCAACAACAAACATCCATGCCACCGCCAGGGTTCAAACGTGAACTCTGTGATACCAAAGGCCACAGCACTAGTCACTTGGCCATAGGCCACTATCAGACCCCAGTGCAAACACTCCACCTTTATAATTATAAAAAAAAAACGTTACGAAAAATTGCTTATATAAATATATGAAATCATGAAAAGTTATTGAATTTATTTTACAAATTCTTCTAAATCTATTATAAACAATCATCGAACATAAAATTATGGAAAAGAGCCAGGAGTCGTAAATATTTTTGGTCGAATCCCTTCTCCAGGTAAAAAATGTCATATGAAAATTTGGTATGGCATGACATGCAAAATATTATGACATCTTTCAATCTGCTGAGTATAAATTAACAAAATACTTTTGTTTAAAGTGAAAGAAAGGGCTCAGATAACTTAAATATTATTTCACGAGTAATAGTTTTTTTGGGGATAATTAATTGTTCATTTCCATCAATAAAATCTATTACATTGATTTCCACCAGTTGAATATTATTTTCCTGTGCCACTGAATATAAGAAATGTTTGGAGTGGATTTTAAGATGCCGTGATTTTGTATGAGGAGAAATGGTTGCTGTTGTTACCTATGGCTTTATTGGAACTCAATCCATACAAATTTGGCCACTTACAGTAGAAACAAAAAGAACATATAAACAAATCAAAACTACAAAGGAGAAAAGACCAGATATTCTTTAAAAAAAAAAAACCAAAAGACCTTACAAACAATAAAAAACAAGTTGAATATTCTAAGAATAAAAAGTTAAAAAGTTGAAAGCGCCATAATAAAGGTCCATCTGATCAAGACATGCTTTTCCCTAGCCCTCCAATAAAGAGTACACGAATCACCATTCTGTTATCTATAATTTTTCTTGTGATATTTGCCTCTAGGATTACCAGAACATCAACATCCCTCTCCACACAAATCTTTTTAATTTCTTCAAATTTAGCGCCAGACAGGCCACCAGCATTCCACTGTAGTATATTCAATTTAAAGTTCGGATGAAGCGCAGCCATTTTTCCGGGGCAAGTAGCCATAGCCTATTGCAGTTACTCATTTATCACCACAAAGAGGCACGTGTGACTCTAGGTTGTCATGGAGCCAGTAGTATTACCTCCCTGAGGAGAAATAGTTAGATAATGAAATGGTTCTTCAGATATTCCACACGGGCCGAAACCATCTTTTACAAAATTAAACATTTTGCTGCATATTGGGAACAGATCATACCAACTGCAAGTATAATTTCCAGTCTTGTTCAGCGTTTAATTTTTCAATAGCCCATCTCGGCGTAGTCAAAAAAGTCATAGAAGAGGATACTTTTTTAACGATTATCCCTTTATGATTCAAATTAAAACAGGAAACATCATTCTATTTAAAAAGAGATAATTCTTAAATATTAGTAAAATATATTCTTCTAATGTTTACTAATATATTGTGAGCTACATAAGACCCTTTGTCATTGACCCAGAATTCTAGTTTCAATGTCCCTGTATATTATTTTGTAATTATTTATTTAATAATCTAGCATTAAATTCATTATACATATTATTCATTATCGTATGGGAGAAAACCCGAAAAACTCCCACTAGGTAATCCGACTCACGAGGCAAGATGCTGAACATCACAAGCGCTATCGAGGCTCCTCGCTTTTTGAACGCTTTTTAACGCCTAACGCTAACTTTGTTGGCTATATAGATGTTAACTTTCAATTAATGTTTACTTCAAGAATTAATTACGGATTATGCGGTGTTTTGAAATACAATTGATCTGAATCCTGTAGCTAATGCTAAATAACGCATCAAAACGTAAAAGCCTATTAGAATTATAACAACATATGTAAAGTTCCTTGCGTCGATAATCAAATTGCTTGATGGAAGTTTTCAGAGTATTTTTTCCCAAACGACACGCAAATGAAGGACAGTCACCCGTAAAATATCTCCCGCAATGCGATTTCTCCCCCTCATCGCCCCCAGCATCATCTAGACCACGTCCGTGAATTTGTTCTCATGGAAAAAGAGAAAGGAGGTGTCAGTTTCTGTCGTGATGGAGCATCCGTAGGTAGAAGTCTGACTTAGCTCCGAGTCACTGAAGAAGAAGGGCAGGGATTTCCGGGGAAAGATTATGTGGCATAAAAACCGGAAAACTCCAACCAGGCAGTCCGATTAATGAGGCAAGATGCTGAACATCACCAACGTCATCGAGCCTTCTCGTTTCTTGAAACAGTGTCTACAATAATGCCATCAGCGGATTGAACCTCAGCCCTAGCTGTTTAATCTTCTCTTGTGTTTTTATTTACCATTGTTTACAATGCTTCTTTTTACTTCTTAACAATGCTTCTTTTTACTTCTAATTGGACATGACCATTACCCACTGCCTTTTCTTGTATATAATGTCTTGTTTTTATTAATGACTCTTATAGTACCAGATTTGGAGTAAAGGCCGCATATGGCCAAGGTACTCTGCATCCTGAACGACGACGACCTCAGCCCTAATGCTCACCAGCAGCGCATATTACCATAAAGCGTCGAGTCGGGCTGAAAAGTTATTATTATATGTAATAAAAAGAATTCCGTAAATGGGAAAAATAGCACTGGATCACGAAATCTACCAGTGTTCAATAAAAGCGCAATATATTTTCCTTTCATACAAAATGAAATGAAAATATAAATATTGAAAGGACACGACAGACATGATATTGAATAGATTAAATTTTTTTAAAAAAGAGAAATCTTTTTCTTGCATAAAAGTAAAATTTCCTGTCTAGCCACTTTTGGATATAAAGAATAAAATACAACCAAACTTTGTATACTTTTTGTCTGTTACTGTCTAAGTATTTCTGAACTTTGTTTTCAGGGCACCGCTGTTGGACATCTGACTGTCAGTTACATTTTATTCATATGCTCTTTCATATCTCTGATCGCCCTCGTGCTCACGCTCGGCATATTCTGTTATTTTAAGTAAGTATGACTTCTTTTTCCTTTTTTTGCCACCTAGATAGATATAAAATTCACTTTATTGGAAAGTTTCGTAAATAAATTGAGAAAGGAAATGCAAATTGGTCCTTCAGAAATCATATTTCACTTTCTAAAAGAAATTACTCTTTTTATGTAACATAGAAAAATAATTATTATATAAAATATATGCCAATTTTTTAGAGTGTTTATGCATGAACATTTAATGTATATATATATATAGAGAGAGAGAGATTATTGCAAAGGTTTATGAATAAACCTTCATATGAATTGAAAAAGGAAATACAAATTTAACAGCATTCCTTCAAAAATCCTCTTTCACCTTCAAAAAGAAATTATTATTTCTGTGTCATGGAAAAATTAATTATAATATAAAATATATGCACATTTTTGAAATTTAACAACTACGACATTAGGATATTTCATGTCCTAATAGGACATGAATATGTTATATTTTTATATAGTTAGAAATAAAATTCACTTTATTGGGAAGCTTTGTAAATAAAATTTCGTGGGAATTGCAAAGGAAATTGAAATTTATCAACCTATCTTCAGAAATCATCTTTCACTTTCTAAAAGAAATTATTCTCTCTATCACAAAAAAAATTATTATTATATAAAATATATGCAAATTTTTGAAAGTGAACAACTAGGACATTTCATATCCTAATATAGGACATGAACATGTAATATTTTTATATAGATAAAAATATAATTCACTTTATTGCGAAAGTTTGTAAATAAATCTTCATAAGAATTGCAAAGGAAATACAAATTTATCAACCTTCCTTCAGAAATCATCTTTCACTTTCTAAAAGGAATTATTCTTTTTGTGACATAGAAAAATAATTATACTATAAAATATATGCACTTTTTTTAAAATATATATGCATGAACATTTAATATTTTTATATAGATAGAAATAAAATTCACTTTATAGGGAAGGCTTGTAAATAAACTTTCAGATGATTTGAAAAAGGAAATACAAGTTTAAGAAATTTCCTTCAGAAATCCTCTTTAATTTTCTAAAAGAAATTCTTCTTCTTGAGACATGGAAAAATAATTATAATATAAAATATACACATATTTTTGAAAGTGTACATGCATGAACATTTAATGTTTTTACATGCAAGCATAAAAATTTTAAAAAGGTGTATCTTTGAATAAAACTGGAAAGGTTGTCTGAAAAATGTAAATTGAAGATTAATTTATTCATGTCTTTATTTTAATATTATTTGAATTTTATTTTTAACTCCAAAATTTTTTTATATTTTATTAATTGTTTGTTACCCCATTGTATTACTTAACATGAAAACCATCTTTATTTACTGCGAAAGTTCTTAAAAGCGGAGGTACCCATCAAGCAAGAATGATTGTCGTCACTCCACTGAGGAATATGACATTCAGTATAGATCTGCTCCTTTATGTCCAATGGCATTCAACCTAGATGGATCATTGGCAAAGTTAGTTTCATCTGCGATGTACACCATGCGTGCAAAATCTTCATCAATAAAGTTTTCCGAGTAGATTTTTTTTTTTTAATGTGACATAAAACAAACAGCACATGCTCTAGTTTTCTTTAAAGCATTTGATTGATGTCCTTTCATAAAACTTTGGTACATCTCATACAAGTCATCCCCTTGCAAACCCTGGTAAGAGATCTGGTCTATCTGCATGAAAGAATTCTTGAATAAGTATTATGAGCTCTTGCTCACAAGGGAAGCCAACTTGTGGTTTTTGCAATACGATTCTTTTTAGAAAATTATCTTGATGTTAACGTGATTCAGTAGTAGTTTCTTCTTTAAATTCTATACTGTATCTCCGATATTGATATAATATAAGCTCTCACACCATAAGCCTCTTCATCTACTATGATTTACTAATATTTAAAATAACCATGGCAGCTACTTCCAAGTCATCCTGTTTGTAAGAGAATGGTGGCTGCTTTCTCACTTATATGTATGACATTCTCCAGCACTTCACAAACCAAAACAGTATAAATTCAGAAGGCAAATTATGCTTATTGCTATCCTCTCTCAGAAACATTAGAGGTAATTGCAAAACCCAAACTAAAAATCAAACTCAAAATCTGGTATACGCATAACTCAATACTATTCTGTTAAATAAATCATATAGTAAAGTATACAAAGTAACAGTACAGTACAGTACAATCATACAGAAAAATAAAGTAAACAGTAACGAGGAAACATTATTGAATAACACAAACAACATTTTCCTTGACTTACAAAAATTACAAAAAAAAAATGAACAGTAAAACTTTAAAATGCAAAGGTTACTCAAAGTTTGTTTTTCAAGTTATAAGACCATTCCCAACTGTGGCATTAAAAAGTGTGGAACTACAAGCAGAGCATTCCTGGTATTGCAAAAGCTTGGTTCTCAAAGACTTTTAAGTTCGTCTTATGCCCACTTGGGTACAGCTAACGCTTGGTTACAATTACCTCACTTCAGAACCTTTATAAGCTGGTAATGGTCTCAAAATAAAAACACATACTCTTAGTGGACTGTAGAAACTCAACACCTTTATTCGAAAACCAAACGCACTCTGCTCTGATTACATTTCTTCCTGATTACATTTTCCAGCCAGATCATGCCCACGAGGACGAGTATGTTTATAATTCTTCTAGCGCCAGCTTACACTTCAATTTTTTTTTCTTTTATCATGGGTGAACTTGATGTTGTGCTGGTTAGGAGTCCGTGACGTTTTCCGAAAATAAGGGCCAAGCAAATAAAACTCTATTTCAAATTTTGGCGGAAAATGGTACTTTGGGTCCCTTAACTATTGAAATGCTTCATGAATAACGTTAGTATTAAGGAATTTTATGGAGAATTTGTCTTTTGTTTGAAGTGTTTTGTAGTATGGTTTTGAAGCACTTTTCGGCTTGGGATTTTAAACATCTGTATATCCAATTGCTATAAGTACTCGTAGTGCGTTGATTAATTCTTTCTTGGTTTCCTTCTTTTCCGTGCTTATGGAGCTGTATAGTGTTTTTTATTGTATGTGGAATACTTCATCTTAATTTATGCCTAGAATTTTCAAACATTGATATATACTTTTGGCTACTGAATGTGATAACGTTTCTTGTAGAATTTGGATTGCTTCATCTTTGATTTACGACCACCAGGCCGCACTTTAAATAGGAGTTTCATATTTTGTCCTAAACGTCCTGTTGTTTCTTATCCCATTTGTAAGGCAGTAATATCTAGGCTAAGTCCAAGAACCCATGTGGTCTCATGGAAAGATGGGGCAGCTTCTGTTGTCAAGGAGCACCAGTACGTAGGCACCAAAGTCTGATTTGGCTCCGGGAAGCTGACTTTTTACGGGGTAGGGTTGTCAGTCCTATGCCCAAGAGCCCCATCGCAATCCTATTAGACTGGGACCTACAGCTTAAAAACGGATTTCGAACCACTACAAGCATCTATGACACGAATCTCAAGCATCTCGAACCCGAAACCTACGGCTTCGAGAGCCAGAGCGCTAGTCACTCGACTATCAGATCCCCTAAAAGTCTTTCCTCGTTGTAAAGCATTACCAAACTTCCTTATTTGAGTTTTTTCTCATTACGGTAACTACTATTAAAACTGAATGCATTTTTTTCATTAAATATATTGATTTAGAAGGCTTTAAAATCAACAAAAACAATAAATATAAATATTTAATTAAATATGCAGTTCGATATACGCATTTGATTGTTATTAAGTTCAAAAAGTTTATTATTAAAGGAACAAAGACAATTTATTCAAAAACTATCTAATTTAGTAAGTGACTTTTGCAAAGGAAAAACTAAAATATTTTCATGAACTTAACTTGAAAGCATTGCTCATTTTTAAACATTAACACATTTTTCTCATTTGAATTATTTTCTCATTAACACAAATTAGTGCAATTTGTATTTTTATGCTAGTTCCGATAATATGCAGAGACTAATGGGTTTCTTTAATTTATAATTCAATATAGCTCTTTAAAGCAACCCCCGAAATTAAATTTCTCCAAAGGTTTATTCTGCTTCCTCATACAAAAAATTATTCTTATGCGTTTCTTTTCAATAGAAGAAAGAGATGATTATATGACTTTCATGATTAAAAAGAAAATAAATAAATGTGCTATTTGTCATGATCTCTTCCTCAAAACAGCACTCCGTTCATTTATCCTTTTTTTCCCCCGATTCTTTAAGTTCTTTACTTTTGCTGTCTAAATTACTCCAACTTTTACTTATATCTTATTAACTACGTTAATAATTTCTCTTGTTGGTTTTTGTTGGTAATCGAACTTAGTTAAGAAGTTTTCTTCTGTAATTCACTATATTCCTGATTATATGCATTTTGTATTCTAGGTTTTAAATTTATTTATAGTTTTTATGCATAGTTCTCCAAACGTCTTATTTATTTAATTACCTTAAAATAAATAAAAATATTTAAAAATATTCAAAAACTAATAATTTTATTTGTATAGTAATGTGTCGGCACTTACTAAACCTATAACGGCTTCAAGAAGGCCACTTTCAGGATCATGGGAACACTTTAATTTTTATTTACAAGTACTATTTATTTATATATATATATATACACAAATAAAGAACTCATGGCTAAATGGGTTAAATGCAAATTAAAAATATAAATTTGTTCACAAGTGCACATTTAAATCACAAGTATAGTTCACTCCAAGGTCGGAGATTTTCAGAGTTATCGAGTCAACCTAGTAATCTATCGAGTAATCTCAAAACACCTAATCAACGGCAGACATTAATTATCACACAATGTGATTCACGAAACCACAAGAGGTTCACTTTGGAAACAGGCGGAAACTCCGCCCTGTTCTGCCAATTCAGAGTAAAAGAGAGAAACATCACTCTTTGTCGACTCGTCGCAGAACTCTCCTCTTCTCCAAGAACATCTCTTTAAGAAAATCCGTCAAGACACGGGGAGGGGTCAGCTTCTCTCACTTCTCATTGGAGTAGATATTTCTCAGCCCATGATCTATCAATAATCACGATGCAACAACTCTTGGTGTAGTCCATTGTCCATCTGTAATTGTTTTGACCTATAAAAGTCGCACAGACAATCGTTGATTTCATGAGTCCCATTATACATGACACAGAATATCTGCAATCAGATTTCAGTGACAGGTTGTTTTGGTAGAACAAAACACTAATTGCATGTAATATAACTAACTACCCATGACACTCCTTATGTGCTGCCAAATTTCAGTGATGGTTTATTACATACTTATCAAAGAATATACATTCCTCTCTCCTGGGAATAAAAGGCCAAGCTCTTCTCTGTGAAAAAATGCTACAGTATCCTAATAACTATGATAAATTCAGTCGTAACATAATTAAAATATTCTTTCCTTAATTTTTATTATAATATATCATATCGACAATAAACGTATTATTCAAAGTTATGTCAATATAAAAAGTTTAACGACACTTTTTAAGAAATATTTCAAAGTGAAAAAAGGAAAAGGTCAGCTAGTCTATTTCGTAGGAAAAAAAGTAAACGTTCGTGCAATATATGAAACGATGAATATGGTAACCATTTACAATGAGCTCTATAAAAAAAATTCAAAATGTATGAATTTCTTATTCAAATGCGGCTTTTCATTTCAGATCTCTGCAGTGTTCCAGACTCCGAGTTCACCGCAATCTGGTCGTGTCTCTCATTATCCATTCGGTTCTTCTCATGATCATTCCTTCAACTGTCATATTTCGATCTACATTCCCCACCTACACTGATGTTGTAAGTATTCTCATTTACTATTTTACCTTTGCCTTTCCAAAGCATAAAGAAGCAAAATAATTTATTTTTAGTTTCAATTATCAGCCCATCTCCTAAATTTCAATATCCAGTTTTAGTGCATATAAACAACAGTAAAAATTATGAACTATCAATTAAATTCCTTTTCTCTCATTATTCATTTGTTTTATCTCATGATCATTCCTTCAAATTTCCTATTGCGATCCTTTGTCAAATGTCATTTGTCTCCTGACCTAAACTGATGATGTTGATTTCTATTTTACATGTGGCTTTACTCAGAAGTAAAGAGCAAATTGATTTATGAATGTATTAAATTTCAGTTCAGGGATCATTTTTAATTTTATCAACTAAGTTTTTGTAATTATCATAAATTATCATTTAAATCTTATATCTCTCATTATTCATTCAGTTGTTTTTGTGATCTCATTATCCATTCAGTTGGATAGTGGGGGTTGTGATCTCATTATCCATTCAGTTGGTTGTTTTCTTTTTGTGATCGCCTTATACATTCAGATGGGGGGTTTTTTATTGTCATAGAATTTAGATATTATTTTTGATCCAAGATTGATCTTTATCAAAATTATCATCTTTATTATCTTTTATTATCTTTATAAAAATTGTTGTTCTAATCAATATTTCGGAGTTAGGAACTTCAAAATATTTTGTCGTTTCCAACATAGTTCATCGTTCTAATTTCAACAATTAGAATTGGTCAAGTCGGTAAAAAAAGTTCTTGATCAGTAACTGGTGAAATAAAGGTTGTCTTCTTCACTGTCTAAAGTGTATCCCGAATAGACCTTTGCGTTCAAACTATATCGTCACAGAGTACTTTTATGGGCATACTCCACATTTGCATGTCATTTGGAAGAAAACCTAGAAAAGGACTATTTGGCGACTTGGCAGTTAGTGCGACATTTAAACATGCTGTCAATCGTAACTGCAATATACACTGCAAAAGATTCAGATCTATGTCATTCTTCACTGTGGGTGTCACATTTAGCCAAAATTCAGGCAATTTTAATTGTTTGTCAATTAAATTTTTTAAATGTTCAATAATTTTTGGAGCTATTCTAAATTATAGTTTCACGGGTAATTCCTTAATTTTAATATTTACAAATATTTATTTTTTATTTTGTTCTTCTTGCATTATTATTATTAATCACTATTTTTTAGGGGTACACCCATGGGCAGGCGAATTATCAGAAACACAACGAATTGTTTAACAAAGATATAAAATAGTATTTGCTGTATATGAATTTTCATGTTTCTCTTAGTTATTTCCATCATATTTATATATATATAATACAACACATCAACACAAAAACCAAAGGCGAATTGGCAAGAAGTGAGACCAGAAACATAACCATTTTTGCAACAAAAGCCACTTCTGGTATCCGCTACACACAAGTTATGTAACAAAAATATCCTAACATTCGCAATACAAAAAACCTGAAGTGCCTCACATTCAGACCTTTCAGACAAAGAGAAGAAAAAAAAAGAACGAAATTGTTCAAGATCCAAAATGTGCATAAACTGCAGCAACGAAGCTAAAAACTGTTAGAGGAATACTAAAAAGGAAATACTGAGAGGCGAGAATTGCATTGGCAGATCAAAGATGAGCACAAAAATGTATAAAAAATATACAAAAGCTATCCAGGAAATCCGTGAAAACACAAAGAAGTTAGTAAAACATATTTATAAAAACCCAAAAGAAATTACTTAGAATAATAAGCAATTGAATACGAAATATAAAAGGAAATCTAAAAATCAAGTATTGGTACAATTTATAATTTATTGAGACATCAGTCAGCTTTAAATTAACCCAATGCAAAAAGGATGTCAGTTAATTGCCTTTTTTTTTTTATTTTCTTGTGCATCGGTTTTATTTTATTAAGTATATAATTAAATATTACTCATTTGTAACGTCTGCCATGTCTCTGTAATTCTCGAAACAAAGGGGTCAATTCGCAAAGAGAGAAAGAAAAGATCATACTAAGGTTTCGTTTGTCGCTCTAGGATCATTTTGGGCTAATTAAACCGGGACCTACAGTTTAACGGGGATTCCCAACCCCTAGCAAACATCCAAGCCAAACCCAGGATTCGAACCTGGAGCCTGCTATATCAAAGGCCAGAGCGCTAGCCAATTGGTCATCAGGCCGCAAGAGGTCATTCGAGAGTGTGGAGATAGAGAGTTTTTGCATACCGTATTTTGGACGTCCGTTAGCCTTTTCTCCCTAGCACGCATGCTCATAGGAAACATTATTACAGATACGCATGCGCAATTTCCTATGAGCATGCGCGCTAGGGAGAAAAAGCCAACGGACTTCCAAAATACGGTATGCAAAAACTCTCTATTAGTTTGGTTTGTCGCTCTACGGTAATTGTGCACACTTTAGGCTGACTAGTTTAACTGTTGTTGTTATCGTGTCCCTCATGGAAGGAGGGGAAAGGGATGCAGCTTCTGTTCTAATGGAGCACCCGTAGGTAGAAGTCTGACTTCTGCACCGTAACGTTCTTACAATCATATGAGACCGGGACCTACGGCTTAAAGTGGGTTCCGAACAAACATCCATGACACCGCCGGGACTCGAACCCGAAACCTGTGGCACCGAGCGCCAGAGTGCTAGACACTCGGCCATTCAGGCCCCGACTAGTTTAACTATAGTTTAATATAGTTAACTGTAGTTAACTATAGTTAGTTATCTGAGACTTTAGCTATAGTTTAATGTGAATTCCGAACCACTAACAAACATCCCTGTCAGAGCCAGGATTCGACCAGGCCATCAGGCCGCGAGGCTGTGGAGAAGATGCGGATTTAGATTCAGCCGGTGTAGACTGTTGTAGCATTGTTGGTTCTCTGTTGTATCTGTACAAAGTGAAGTAACGATACAAAATGAATAACGGTACAGAAGGAGTTCAACTAGTTATGAGACCGGTTGTTTAACTTACTAGACGTGAAGTAAATTTCAGCTGAAAAAGAGCTCCAGTTTCCGTTCACCTTCTCTAAAGACACGAGACTTTAAGTTTAGCTGCGGTTATTTAATTTTGAGAAGTTATTTGCACGTGGTGTCGAAACTTCATTAATTGTTTAATAAAATATTAGGAAAAATGATCAAGTTTGTGATAGCAACTCCCTTTGTACAAATTTGTATATAAAGGAAGTGTAAATTTTATAAAGAACCTGGACTTGATTATTTACCAAACCATTGAGGAACAACCAATCTTCTTTACATTGGCGCAGTCAATAGGATAATCACAATGTGTTCGAGGAGCCAGATAATTGAGGAAAGCAACTTTTGTGTTTGTCTAGACAAATTTTGAATTGCTATATATTTCCCTTAAGTGGATATTTGTGGCGAACAAATAGAGTTAAATAATATTTGAAGAGACATTAAGAGAAGATCTTCTAGCCATCGGGGATGAGATAGAAAAATAAATGTCTTATATACGTAGAGGTTGCTGAACTTATAATTCTGAATAGTGATAGTTTTCAAAGAAGATTAAGGTATTGTAGAAGATTATATATCTTTTATTGAGGACATAAAATTAAAAGAAGAAATACAAATCGGAAAAGTTACTAAAAAGAATATAATTAGAAAGAAAAAAGTCAGAAAAAACAAAACTAGGTGTTAACAAAAAATTTTCCTTTGAAAATAAATCTATTTCTGAGATTGTAATTGGTTCATAAATTAAGATTTATATATCTAGTGTGATCACAATATCGCTTTCTATTTTTAAAATTTCCCCTATGAATGAAGAAAAAATAGATAATGATTCGGAAGAATGAGTAAATTTTTTGCAAAACTGTTTCTTTCATTCAGGAAAGAAGTGAAACAGAAGATGTGACTTCTACTTTTGAAGAGGAACACATACAAATAAACAATATGAATTCTGAGGATTCAAACATAATACGATAAAATTAAGAGCGAAGCAGATGTAATACGAATCAATGGGCAAAGATCATGAGTCTGCCCAGACATGTACGGGTTACGAACTTCTGTAAAGAAAATCACTTAGTGATAGTTACGTGGAGCATCAACCAGATCTTTAGTTTTGCGACCTTAGTACTTCAGTCAAACCAACCTTAGAAGACCAGAAGTGTTTTTTTAGGTCAGACGTCTGAATAGTCCCACAATAAAATATTTATTAGTGTTTGAATTGTGGGCAGCATACGATGACATACAGAGTATGAGGTGCAAGGGTGTGCCTATTGACGGAGCTCACTAGAAAGAAGATTCTGGACGGATTAATGAATTGTGAATTGTGGAGATGAATGACTGGAGACAATTGGGGAGCATGAGGTGAAAGAGTGTGCCTACTGATGGAGCTCACTAGAAAGAAAATTCTGGACGGATTAATGAATTGTGGAGCATGAGACGACTTTTCATGAGCTGAGGGAAATCCTGGTAAACGGTGTACGAGCTCTACGAACCTATTCCCAGCAAACGATCATCTTCGCAGTGTTGGGGATCAAGTCAGCCTGTTGATTCCTGACTCCTGAGAACAAGCTCTATGTGCATTACTCAATTTACATCCAAATTTCACCAAAATTCCCAGGGATGATTCTAATACAAAGCCTATACCAACTGAAAAACACATTTCAATATTGATTCAATATTTGTTGAAAAATTACACAATTTGGTTTAATGCCAATTTGGTGACTTTTCGTGGTTGGAGAATTTTTCATGGTTGACGTTTTTGTTTGTTTTTTTCCAGACAGGCCAATGTTAAAATAAGTAAATAAAACATATTAACCGATGAATTGCAACCATCTAAGATCTTGTTTAATAAATAAGAAAAAAAATTCATTGCTATTGTACCAATAAAAATGTTCCAGTTTAACCTTAGTCTCTTTTAAACCCCTCCCACCCTTCCGGAGAAGTCGCCAACGTTGCAATCCGAAATAAATCGACAATTCAATTAGGTAACCTTAGTACAATTCGAGAAATCATCCACTGGATGTTAGAAACTTGATAGCTGTGTCGATTTAGGAGGGGGAAAGATGTACTATTTTTGGAGAAAGGAAGTATTTATAGGGTTGTTCATTCAGTTCATTTGTAGAAAGTATTTTTGTTCTTCGAACATCATAGTGATTTTTATTCTTAAATTGGCATTGCTGCTAAGAAAAGAAACTTATTCGATGATATCAGAATCCGTTGACTTAGTTCAAAAGGTCAGTGAGTTTGATGAAAAAAATATCATTTTTGTTTTCATAACTTAATTAGTATTATCCTTTAATTAAATGTAGTATTACCTGGAAGGAGAGGACGCCTCCATTCCCAGGATATTCTTGAAAATACCTGATACGCAGTTCGAATTCAAACGGCTTCAATTCCCGATACGACTTGCGTTTGCTATGTCTATAAACAAGGCATAATGCAAATTACTTAAAATTGCTGTGAATGGATTAGAGATCGGGCTGCTCTGGGAATACTGAAATGTTTTTATTAATGTTGTTTACTCTCAGGCTCTGACTTACAAATAAAAATAGCTCATATGATAATTATGTAATGTTTGCTGATTAAAAATGTTAATAAAAATAGAATAAACAAAGTATTACACCTTGAATATATATATATATATATATATTACATCTCTTAATATATATATGCAATACTAAATAAACGACATATTGTTTAATTATTCACATTTAAATATATTACACACTCCAGTCACATTAATGTGACCGCGACCTACTTTCGATGTCAACGTGAAATAACCAATCACAAAAGACAAGTGGCAGAACATTACAGTGGTGTATATATAAAGAATTCCACTTAAATACCACTTAATACCACATTCCACACTCCACTTAAAGCCAGGATATACAAGTGTATATTTTGGCTTTTGACAGGTGGTAACATTAATGTGACTGGACTGCGTATATTAAAATCCATGCTAGCAATGAAAAAAAGAATCTTTCTGATATAAAACTTACTAATTTATCTATCGGATATAAAATAGTTAATAAGTTTTATTTTCTGAAGCCGAGCAGTGCCCGATTATGTAGCAGTGCCCCGCACGTCTTTTTTCACCACACGGAGCCAAGTCAGACTTCTACCTACGGGTGCTCCATCACAACAAAAGCTGCCACTTTTGCCTCCATCCATGAGTAGACTACTCATAAGGTGTCCGTCCTGCGCTGTTGGACATCGAGAATTAGTCCCAACAACAGTATAAAATTAATAGTTAGCATTTAACAAGCATCAGATCATGATCTGATCAGATTGTAATCAAAGTTTTGTCCGTTGAAGAATAATTATACGACATAATAACCCCGGTTCAACTTCTATAATAAATGAATCTTCTATGATAAAATTAAACGCAAAAGACGATGTCTTAGCCTTAATTCAAGATTTATTCAACAATTTGGAATAATCTGCATTCAAAGAAGATGTTTCTTTTGTGTGTATTTGGTGTGACATGAAAGGAATTCTTCATTATCAAAAGGCCGAAGTTTATTGTCTGCAGCTAATGCGCTGAGAGGCATTTCTGCAGGAAAAACATCCTTCGTGGATCAAAAGAAAAAAGTGATGACAATGCCAAACTCCCCATTGAAGGAACAATTAAGAGTTTTTTAAAAGAATTTGGTTGGAGAATGATGCTCCACACTCTCTATTTGTTCGATCCCGCTTTAATATATCGCTACCTTTTTAGAAGCTTACATAATCTTTTTGCATTATTTAGATTGACTTCAAGAGAAAACCTTATAAAAATAAAAGATTAATTAATTAAATTGATTTAATAAAAGCTTAATATAATAATAGATTACTTATTCAAAGCCAAGCCTAAACAGGTCAACGTTAAAGTGAACAAATAAAATATACTAACCTATGAATTGCAACCACTTAAAATTATGTTTATTAAATAAGAAAAATTTTGCATTGCTGTTTTACCAATAAAAATGTCCCAGTTTAATCCTAGACCCCCTGCGACGCCCTGATGGCCAATTGGTTAGAGCTCTGGTCGTTGGCACTTCAGATGCAAATCCTGGCGGTGGCATGGATGTTTATTAATGGTACGGAATCAATTTTAAACTGTGGGTCATGGTCTGTTTAGCCCTTGCTGTGCACAAAAGGACCGTAGAGCGACAAACCAAACCAAACCAAACCTAGACTTCTGTAGCCCTCCCCCCATTCCAGAGAAGTCGCCAATTTTGCAATCCAAAGTATATTGGCAGTTCATTTAGGTTACCTCAATAAATTCAAGAAATTTTCCTCTGTATGTTAGAAATTTGACAGCTGTAGATGTCAATTTAGGAGGGGAATTGTATAGTACGGGGGAGAAAGAAAATATTTATAGGGCTATAGAAAGAATTTTTGTTTGTTGATATATTGACTTCATATTTATTTTGTTAAATTTGCAATGCTACTAAGATAAGAACGCTATTCTATTTTATAAAAAAAATTAAGGAAGTAGATGATAAGATCTCATTTAAAAGAATATTGAGTATGTTAATGTTTAAATAAATATATTTTTATTTGCATGAATTTTCAGTTTTATTCAAATTTAAAAAAAACGGGTTGAACTTTGGTTACAAGCTGATATATAAATTTTCACTGAATTTAATTATTTTTTTTTTTTATCTAAGAACCATTCTTTCATGGATCTTTCAAATATTTTAGTTTTGCGATAAGTCTAGGCTGACTGGTACCAGACAATGCAATAAAAAGCAAATAATACTTTCGGAACACAATATGAGGGCTCATCGACAGAGTCTGGATAGTTCCACTGACAGAGAGTTAAGTTTCAGAAGTATTGTTACTTCTATGCAGTTAGTCAAATCCATATGATCGAATGTTAGTCTCTTTACTATATTACTATATTAATTATTTAATTTATTAATATAAATCCATGCTGTTATGGCATATATAGTTAATCCATTCAACAGAAGTTGGAATTTTTTCTTTAATATCTTGTAATAGCGTCGCTGGTGAACATTAAGGCTGAAGTTCAATCCGCTGGCGACTTTTTTGTAGGCACTGTTTCAAAAAAAGGGAGACTCGATGGCCTTCAGCATCTTGTCTCGTTAGTCGGACTACAAGAAGGTAGTTTAGGAGGTAGAAGCTACTAGGAGGAGTAGGAGGTAGTTTAGGAGTTTTGTTGGGTAGGAGGTAGTTTAGGAGTTTTGTCGGGTAGGAGGTAGTTAGCTGGTAGGAATTTTATCGGGTTTTCTCCCACACAATACGCAGATGAAAGTCCTCCCGGAAGGCACTGCTCTCCTTCTTCAGCGATCCGGAGCCAAGTCAGACTTCTATCTATGAGTGCTCCATCACAACAGAAGCTGCCCCTTTCCTTTTATTCCACAAATCATGCTCATGATTTGTCCGTTACACACTGCAGGACACTGAGGATTAGACACAACACAAATATTTCAAGTGCTCAGAAAGTAATATCTATTACTCAAAAGCAATTTTAAAATATTATCATTAGTGTTAATAAATATTATCAATTTGAATTTGTATTATTTTAATAACAATCAATAGAAAAATTTTAATTTTCTCCCAAGTACTGTTACTCAATTTACTAAAGTATTCAAAAAGTTTTAAATTTTTCAATTTCTATGTTTTGCTTTTGAATATCATCATACAAAAGATAAATAAATCGAAATGGAAAATGCAAATGTAATTAATAAAACTGCTTAAAAAAATGCTGTAAAAAACTGTTTGTATTATACCATTTCAAGTTCTAAAACAATAACAAGAGGCTCTAGAAAATTTATTTAAATTAATTACCTTTTGTTTTTAAAATGAATGTAATTTTCAGTAGTTAATGCATAAAAATTACTTGCATTCGTATTGTTTTAGTGAAGTTATACACATAATGCAATTATTTTAAAGATTAAGTCTTATTTTTTAAAGGAAGGTTTGACAATTGAACTACACAGTCACACATATTTAATTAATGGAATCTAAAGTCTGATATTTATTAGATCGTAATAAAAAGTTCAGTTGTCTTGTCGACAATTTAAACTCAAAAAAGTATTGAAAAGAAGGCACATTTATTCCTTCTTCATAAAGAAAAATGGATTTCATTACTTTGAAGGATATTGCTTCTCTGCTCATTTAAAGGGAAATGGTCTTTTCTTTGCAAAACTTTTTCTTTTTGTGTTTTGTCACTGAAACCTTTCGCGATTGAAGGCTCTTTGCTGAAAAGAAATAATGTTGAAGCCACGAAAAAGTTGAATGGTAATTGCAGCTAAGTGTCTTCCAAAAGATTTGAGGCCGTACTTTGGGAAACAGATAATGGGATTCATGTCATGACGGTCTGTTTCACAACTTTCTTAGGAAATTGTTTTGTTTTCTTTATTCTGTAATAAAAGTTTCTTTGGTATATGTATAACAATGTATTAGAAAGCATTATTATTATCATTACGTTGAGCACTAACTGCAATAGCAAACTAAAATTGTTGTTGAACTCTGCTTTAAAATTTGAGTCTAACTTCAATAGATCCATCTAGGAGAAAAACTGAAAAGAAAAAAGAAATTACTACAGTCGCAAAAAAAAATTTAATCAGTTTCATACACAAAGCTATTGAATAAAAAATGCTATTATATAAATGAATTATCTCTGAAAAGGTTTAACACAACTGTATTAATGCTCTTACTATTATTAATAAGCAATCGAGAATTTTATTTCATGGAAGAGAATTTAATTATTTAATTCCATGAGTTCTTTTTCTAACGTCTACCGCTTTTTCAGAGGTCATTTCCAAATGTTTACAGATTCAACGTTTTCCAACAGGTACCACAGAGAACTTATTACATCCAGATGGAAAGAAAGAATGATACCATTAAAAAAGTGGTGTGTTCTTAAGGTGTTCTTATTATAATCAGAAAATTATCTTATCACAGAATCATTTATCCGTCGACTTAATATACCCTGACATAATTCCCACACAAGTTTGACTCATGGCCTAGTGATAACGTTTTACAAATTTCCTACACAACATCATTTCATTCCTGTCAAATTTTTCATTTTTGCCAGTTTCAATCTGTGTTTCATTTCCTATTGTATATTTTGTACAAATTTTTGTGTTCCTATATATATATATATATATCCATGGCACTACAGTCCATGTTGTACCATGGCCGTTCACCTACTGGCAGATTCTGAAATAGGAGTTGTTTTCTTAGTACGGTAGGGATGTCAGTCCTATGACCAATGCCCTACAGTCATATTAGACAGGTACCTACGGTTTAAAATGGACGACTCCGAACCACTGAAAACATCCATGACACCACCAGGACCACCAGGACCATGTGGCATCGGGTGAAAGAGCACTATATATAAATGTATATATATTTGATATGTAATAACTAAGAATATTTTATGCCAAATTTTAGACGAGTATTTTCATCTAAATTTGGAAGTATCATTAGAAATGCACAGAACTCTTGTAATTCTTCTCTGATTATAATAAAATATTCAGTGCCCTCCTTATTAAAGGAATATTTTTTTGTACAATCCTAGCATATTACAAATATTTAGAAATGATAGAAGATTCTTTCTTATTAGAAATGATTATTCGGTTATGCAGATAATTCTTTAAAAT
>BPLQ01001231.1:20496-30937 GCA_021605075.1 Caerostris darwini
GTTAGTTTTATGATTAATTAAAATAAGTAATTAATCATAATTAATTCATTAATTAAATAATGTGTCTGCCGAAGCAATATTTTCATTAGCAATTCCCCCAGACTTTGACTTTTTAAATGATGTCTGCAGCAAGGAGGCCACCAGTGTAAATTAAACGTATATTCTCTTGCATATGGGGTATTGTATACTAATCATGGATAATAAAATTCCATTAGAATAATGTTTGTAGTTCAAATTTTGATATTTTAATCCATAAGCCCAACTTATTACACTTAAAAATTAATTCTTAATATATGATTTCAAAGTTTTAGAAATTAATCAGTCTGCTTAAAGTTGGTAGAAGTTGAAAGTCTCAAATTAATTAGAATAATGTAATAAAGTAATTATTTGCCATTCTACATATAGGCGGCGTCATAATGGTTATGGTAGCATAATCAAACTTAGTTTAATCATTTCAGTATTGACTGCAACTGTAACTCTAGTGCTTAAATTTAAATCAAATCGCTCTTGAATATAAAATCAAATCGAAAAATATTCATTTATAAAAATCCTTAAGAAATACCTCATCTTAATTCATTGAAAACTGGATCTTCAAAATCATTTTATTTACATACATTTCAAAAAATCTTTTCAAGTATTTTTAATATCACTCAAATAAAAGAATGAATTCCAAAATTAAATTTTTTTTTTCTCATACTTAATCTGCGATGATTTGAAAAAAAAATCACCGCAGAGTCTCTTAGTAAATAGTTCCTTATTTGTACATCTCTCAATCAAACATCTTCAAATGTTTCTTTAAATATTTCTTATTAAGTAAGCGGAATGCATCTTCAAAATTGTTTACTTTTCGTAATGCTCTTACATCCCTTAAATAATCTATGGTATCACTAGTATCATCCTTTTCGTGAGTCACATTTTATTTAGTTATTACATTTTATAAATTGAATGCAAAGGATTAAATTTGTTTTGATTTGAATTAATAGAAAATATAATTCAAAATAAACTTGAATAAAACGTAAGAAGAGAAAATAATATTTGTCGATAACTTTTTTATATTTTCTTCGTTGGCGCTGGCCAATTGGCTTTTTGGATAGCTTTTTCGGCTGTCCTTTTCATGCTTAATAAAATTAGAAAAACACATATATTTTTATAAAGTTATATTTTTTTTTTCTCGAGTATTCACTAAAATTCCTTTTATTAACATAAAATTATTTTTTGCGTAGTAGAAAATACTTAAATTTTGAGCTGCAATGCCAGGTAGTGCTAAACTTTGAATCTACCCGTAAATAACTATATGCTGTTTCAATAAACTAATAAAATAAATGTTTGACTTGTCGCTTACAGAAGTTAAGTATGCATACAAATTTTGCCTTAAAAATTCTTGAATTTGTTTGTTCTGTCGCCTTTAATGTTTCTTATATCAATTTCAATCCTATATGCACACATTTTGACCTAGTGGCCAAGTGCCTAGAGCTTTGGCATTTGATACCACAGACAAGGGGTCTCCAAACTTTCCAGCCTTAGGGCCATACCGTTTACTCCAGTAAGTACCAAGGTCCAAAACCGTTTTAATTTTTCTGCCATTATCTTTAATTTCTAGACTAGTCGCCGAGTACGCGCTCTGAGCGAGCATATGCTTGCTAAATTCGCTGGTTCAATTATTACAATCTCTGTTAATAATTGGTACAAGTAAAATTGATCCACAACTACAAACTATTGTCAGTGAAAACTCACAATTACATAAATGTCATTAGTATATTTTTACAAGTGGATTAGTATATTTTTACAAGTGGATTCAGGATAAAAATCATATGTTTGATTCAGGATATATACATACATATGCGATACTCTTTACCCCAACATAACTACCGAGAGTAACCGCGGCATGTTCACTAGTTTATAATGTTAGTGGGATTCACTTCAATTATTTGTTAGTTGTTATGCTTAAGTTAAATTTTCTGCGTATTATGCTTGTCATTAAGCTTTACCTAGCAAGTCAATAAAACCGAGTTATTATCATTCTGTGTTTTTTTATCCAACTTATTACAGCAACAATAAGCTATTCACTGTCGCGGGCCAGATGGATGACACTGGCGGGCCGGATTTGGCCCGCGGGCCATAGTTTGGAGACCCCTGCCATAGACGAATCCTGGCGGTGGCCTGGATGTTTGTTACTGGTTTAGAATCCACGTTAAATTGTATGTTCCTGTCTAATTAGCATAAAATGTGCAAACAATGACAGTAGAGCGACAAAACAAAACAAGCCATTCTTCATTGGCGCAACGGCCTCATGGTGGGCCAAGGCCGTCTGCCCATTGGCAAATTTTGAGGCAGGGATGTTTTCCTTTTACTAAGTAGGATTGTCAGCCATACGCCCAACGCTCTTACAGTCATAGTATACTAGGACAAAATGATATTTATTGTCGCTACGACTGTATAAAACGATTTAAAAAATATATCTTCTTCTTCATTGACGCAATAACTCCATGGCTGGGCAAAAAACATCTGACTACTGGCAGATTTCGAGACAGAAGATGTTTTCTTTTTTACGGGATAAGATGATCATCCCTAAGCCCATCAGACGTATTATACCGGGACCTGCGGTTTAAAGTGGAATCCGAATCATTACAAGCATCCATAATACCACCAAGTCTCGAACCCGAAGCCTGCGACACACGAGCGAAGGAGTGCTTGGCACTCAGGCATCAGGCCCCTTTTTTTTAGTATCTAGAAATATCTAAAAAAATTTTTTGGTATCTAGATTATTTAGAATATATTTCTAAATAATGTTGCAAAAAAAATGACAAAAAAAAGGACGCATAAAAGGAATCATAAAAAAAAATCTCAATGAATTAAAAGCACAAAACAAAAATTAAATTCGAATATCCATTTTAAGTAGAATGTCTTTTTTCTTCTTTACTACACTGGATCTCTAAATAATAAATTTTTAAGATACTTTTCATAAGGCATTTTTTTTGTAAGTGAAGAAGGTTCTTTTGTGTCAGTGAAAGTGTATGCATTGTTTAGAGTAGCATTTCACATGAAATTTGAGTGGGTGCAAATCATAGGGATGATACATTTTGAAAGATGAGAGTGCTACTTCTGAGAGGTATTCATTTGAAGCATTTGAAATACCTTCGAAAAATACAAAAAAAAAAAGGAAAGACATTGTCACATTGAAAATTGACTTCAATGCTTTATGACTACCTCTCTGAATGGAAAAGAATTCAGGTAATGGAACTTCACCTTTCATGGCAAGAGAGGCTTTTCCAAAAAATTTGAGCACCAATATTCTTAAAAATTGTACTTGACAAGTTGAAATTGAATCCTTTGCAGCTCATATTAAAAAATAGCAACATTAATTTATACCTCCACTGACTTTTTTATAAGAGAGAAAATTGTTCACTTCTCTTATTAAAAGCATCTTACATGTATAACATTTGTATTCAAAATATTTGGAAAGAAATAGAGCGAAACAACTTAAAAGTTTACAATATTATTAATTTATTGAAATTCAATAGATTTATTAAAATAAGTATTGTTAAATTTATAATTGTTCATAAATTAATAAGAGTTTTTTTAACTTAATCAAGAATCATTTTTCATTAAAACAGTTTTTGCGTATGACTTGCTATTTAAATCATATACACCGGAATATAACTGTTAGTAATTATTACTAATTAAATTATTATTATTAATTAAATTATTCTCCCTTGCGACATTAGTTCATATTTTTTTTAACAATTTGCAATATACATTTTTTGTGGCCTGATGCCGTGTGGTTAGTGCCTTGGAGCTTGGTGCAACAAGCTTTGTATTCGAATGGATGTTGTAGTGGAATCCATTTTAAACCGCAGGTTCCTGTCTAATATGGTATATGTAGGTCCTGGTCTGTTAGGTACAGTTGACAACCTATCCCATAAAAAAAATCATCTCATGTTTCGGAATCTGCAAGTAGGCAGACGGCCTTGGCCTTCCATGAGCTGAAATACCAGAGAGTTAGTTAGTGTTTGCACTAACTTAAAAAAGATATCCTTGCAATCATTTGCTTAATGCAATATAATATAATGGCTATGGCGCCATTGAAGAAGAATATACATTTTTACCAAATTCTAATTTTTAGGTAAAATTTTTTGGTTTACTTAATATAAATATAATAATGCAATAATAGTGCTATATATAAACGGATTTTAAAACTGGCGGATGTCTCTAGCGATCATAATAACCAGGCATACAGCTGTCTTTTCATTTGACGTAAAAAAATAAAACTGGAGATCGACTTATCCCCATTGTCATTATTATCGGTTTAGTCCAGGGGTCGGCAACCTTTTGAGTCGGAAGAGCCAAAAATGACAATTTACAAAATTTCAAAGTTTTAAAGAGCCACAAAATTTTTTCTTGCCAACAATAAATAACCGGTGGGCTGAAAAGTTCGTAGGCTGACACATAGATGGAGCTACTAGTATTAAATCCAAACGATTTTTAGTTAGCCCAAACCTTCAAAAGACACGTGTATAAATTTGACAGCTGTTGCACTATTAGTATGCGAGTTATAGCATTTTTAGTGTTCATCACGTGCAGTCGTGCATCACGTGTGAAATGATGGAGCCATGTTTCATCCATTGTCACATATCGACACAAAAATTCGGGTTTATTACGATTGAACAGCTCCAAACACTGCTTAGAATCATCAATTCGTTGTTGTTCTGGGCCGATTGTGAGCTCGCGCGGCACCCACTTTGAACAGAGCTTTCGCATATCCAAATATTCATTCACGTTATGTCCAACACGTTCCGTTGATATCTTTAGGGTCTCAGCTATCTCAATCAACTTCACTTTACAGTTATCAGAAATTGTTTTGTGGACTTTTTTGATGTTTTCGTCGGTAACAGCCTCTTTAGCCTTTCGTCGGTAACAGCGTCCATTGCGTGCATCGTTCTCGGTGCTCATTTCGCCTCGTTTTAAATTTAGCAAACCACTTCTCTACGGTTGATTTTCCTGGTGCAAAGTCCGAATAATGTTTATCGAGCCAAGCCTTGGCTTCAATAGTATTTATTTTTTTTCGCCAAACAGAAATGCTTTAACCCACGAAATTCCTTTTTATCCATTTTTTCAAACTAACAAAAGTTGCTTCACTAAAAATGATATAACTCACATACTAATATTGGGACAACTGTCAAATTTATACACGCGTCTTTGGAAGGTTAGGGCTAACTAAAAATCATATGGATTTAATACCAGTAGCGCCGATTTAATAATACTAGCCCACCTGTTAATACTCGTATAAATAAAGTTTTTTTATAAAAAAAAAAAAAATAATCTATTTATTCATAAGAAAAAATGTCTATTTATTCATTATATCATTTTATTTATTCATTATTAGATAATTTATTATTTAAGTAAAAAACTTATTATGTAAGTAAAAAATTAAAACAATTAAACATTTACTTACAACACTAACTGTAACTTGTAATTTAACAAACAATTGAACAATCAAATTCAATGGGAGCGATGGCTTTACATGGTTATTCAAGTAGAAAATTTAAACTTTATTAAACAATGTAACTTGTACTTAAAATAAAAAAAAGAATAACATATATTTGAGCAGACATATTCAATGGGAGCATTGGCTTTGCATGGTTTTAGAAAGTTTGGATAAATTTGGCTCATAACTTGTTGCTTTAAGTTTTAAACACGACTCTAAATTTTCATTTGTTACTTGGCTTCTTACTTTACTTTTAATTATATTCATGCAAGAGAACGCTTGCTCGCACGAATATGTCGATCCAAAGATAGTCAGTACTCCAAATGCCAACTTCTTCACCTCACTGTAGCAATCTTGAAGACTATTCCCTGCGTCGAATATAAGTGCCTCAACTCGCGGCATTTCTTTTAAAGTTGTCCACTTTTGTTGCGTTACGTACATACATTTCTGGACCTCCAACTATTCCAACTTTCTTTTCAATTCTGTAAATTTTCCACTCCACAAAGCGTTACTTTTTAAATCGATCAATTGCATTTCTAGAGATCCAGTATCAATTCCAAATGGCTCAAAGTGGATTTCGTCACTATTTGTGTTGAGATGATTTACTATGAATGCTAGAGTGGTTTTGTTGGTTTTGAATTGCTCAAATCTGTCAGCAAATTCTATTTAATTTTTTTATAACTGTGCTGAAGTACCTCCTGTCAACAGTTGCACTAGTTTTATCACGATATTGCTTTTGAAATTGAAAATGAAGTAATTTACCGCTCTGAATATCTTCTGCAAAAAGAATTAATTTTTCTTTAAAACAAACCAACTCTTCTACGAAAACATAGGCTGGGTTTCCCTTTCCTTGCAGTTTTAGATTCAGCTCATTTAATTTCGCTGTGATATCCACCATAAAGTAAAATTTTTGCAAACATTTGTCGTTCTCTAATTCAGGGTGATTAATGCCTTTTTCATTTAGAAATGTATTTATTTCATTCAAGCACAAAGCAAAACGTTTCAACACCTTACCTTTGGAAAGCCATCGCACTTTATTGAGAAGTAGGAGGTCGGAATACTGAGTCTCCATTTCGTTTAAGAATTCTTTAAACTGACGATGGTAGAGTGCTTTTGACAAGATGCTGTTAACAATCTTGATTACCAAATTCATGACCTCAACTATTTCGGCCGGAAATGTTTGGGCACGCGCTTCTTGGTGTATTATGCAGTGAAACGTAAGAATTTCGTGGTTTATTTTGCTCTGAAGAATCGTTATTGCCCCTTTATTTTTTCCTGTCATACTTCTGGCTCCATCAGTTGATATTGAAACGATTTTATTTAAATCGATCTTATTGTCTTCAAGGTATTTTTGCACAGCATTCGCTATATCTTCCCCTCTAGTTTGTCCCGAGAGCGGTAGCAATCCTAGAAGTTCTTCTTTTGGACCTTGGGAAGACATATACCTGACAAAAAGGGCAACTTGTGCCTTGTCTTTTATGTCGCAAGACTCATCTATAGAAAGAGATATGACAGAAGAAAGTTGAATATCTTCCACCTGCAAATATGTTACATTTGAAGACATTTTAGCTATTCTATCTTGTACTGTTTTAGCGGATAATGGCAAATCTTTGATTTTTTTTCAAGATTTCTGGTTTGTTTTTGAAATCGCGAAACAGTTCTTCAGATGCACGTATGAAGCAATCTTTGACATACTCACCATCTGTGAATGGTGTGCCTTTTTTTGCAATTTCTGTGATACCACGAAGCTTGCTAGATTAACATTACTTGTAAATTGCGCCCAGTTACTTAACATGGAACTTGATTGCTGTTTTTGTTTTCGGAGCTCGTCGACAGCTTTTTTTCGTTCTTCGCCGGCTGGATATTTACTAGCAAACTGAGTATGTTTTTTAGTGAAGTGTCTCTCTAAATTTGATTTCTTATTGTGTGCGAGTTTTTCGTGGCAAATGAGACAAGTCGGAAGGCCATCTGAGTTGCATATGAAAGCGAACGACTCCGTCCAATCCCGAATGAATTCTCGATGTTCATCCTCAGTTCTTCTCTTTTTTTTTTGTAGATGCCATGCTTGCGGTAAAGCTGTAATAAAGGATCTTTAAAATTATTATTTAGGTATCCAAAACAGCAGATTACAAATTTTGCAATTATTCGAGCACATTCGGAGTAACTAAATAAAAGCACAAAATTAAAAATCACGCGAGGTGCGAGAGAGAGAGAATCGAGTAAGAAACCAAAACCATCGTTTCAGTCCACCAGAACCAAGGCGAAAATAACCTTTGATCTTGAAAAACGGCGCCGAGGGGGAAAGCAACCATCGTTTGTCTGGGAAGAAACTAATAGCAAGCGCATTGTTTATTAATATTAAGTACGTATCGTGGGAGTTTGCGGCTGCTGGGAAGAGAAATATCATAATCAAAATTTTGGAGATCTTTGAGGACCTGGTTATTGGAATGAGAAACAGAATTATAGAACTTTGTTTCTTTGAGTGCTGTGAAAAGTGAGTACTAGTGGCTGAGAGACAGAATCGGTGAATAATCCTCTTTAATCGATTCAGAACGATTTTTAAATGTTTTTTTTTTATAAAATAAATAATATTTGCTTATGGATCCAAAGAGCCGCAGCTTCACATCCAAAGAGCCACATGTGGCTCGCGAGCCGCAGGTTGCTGACCCCTGGTTTAGTCGGTTAGAATTTAAACAGGAGTTAGTGTGTGGAAAAATCTCATGGAAGGTAATGTCATCCCTTCACAACCGAGGGATGAAGGGATAGCATTGCCTTCCATGAAAGTTTTAAGGGGTAATAGCCTCACATTAATGTCTCACGGGAGGAAACTCAGATTATCCCACCTTTATATTCTATATACGAGAAGCTTATATACTCTATCTTTCAGATGTAACTGCTCAGCATTTGTGTGTAGCATGTGAAAAAAACCCTAACCCCCCGCTCCCTCTATCCAGTCCGCCTGACAGTCAATATTAGGCACTTTTACTATTTGTTACGCCAGACGCGCAGCTCAGTGGCACCATGTGTTACTGGTGCTCATTAGGGCGGAGGTTCAATCCGGTGGCGGCTTTGTTGTAGACACTGTTTCAAAAAAAAGGAGGAAGCTCGATGGCGCTTGTGATGTTCTGCATCTTGTCTCGTTAGTCGGACTAACTGGTGGCAGTTGTGTGCGTTGTCACCCATACAATATGCAAATGCGGGGTAGTACCGCCTTTAAATCCTCCCTGAAAGGCCTTTTTCAGCGACTCAGAGCCATGTCAGACTTCTATCAAAGGGTACTCCATCACAACAGCTTATCAGTTAATCAGGTTAGTTATCTAATAACTCACATTAATAATTTAACTACAGGACATCAAAAAATATACATTTTAATTAACAAAAAATTTCTATACAGTTTAATGGGAATATACACGGATTTCCTATTCATTTTAATAAATATGCTGATATATTTTAATAAGTGTATACGTGTATTTCCTATGCATTCCAATAAATATTTCTATACATTTTAATAAGTGTATACGTGGATATCCTATCCATCTTAATAAAAATTTCTATACATTTTAATAAGAGTATACATGGGTTTTCTATCAAATTTAATAAACATTCTTATACATTTTAATAAGAGTATATCATGGATAAGATGGACTCTTATAAAAATCTCTTATTAAATGGATTTCCTATACATATTTATATACAATGGTATACATATTTTTTAATAATTGCATTTTTTTATGAAGACGTTATCTGTGGCAAAATTTCTCCAAAATTACACTCAGGAAAATAACATGTGTTTACCCGAAATTATGACATTGCATTAATTATTTCACATTCATTTTAAATAGCATTTTAAATTGCATACCGAAAATAAATTATTTGAATGAAACAAACAATAAAGAAGTGAATGTTCTTTTACAAAAAGTCCTTCCCTTACAAAACTGCAACATTCATAACAATATAATGAAAATTAATTAAAATAACTCAAGTATAAAAAAAAATTGCGACATGTTTTAAAAAGTTATTTTCTAGAAATATATTGAAAATTAATTAATTGATAAACTTTAAATAATTAATAAATTGCTTATAAAATCTTTTAAAAATTAAGGTTTAATGACAGAGAAAAAGATGTAAAGAGAACTAAAAGTATATTATCAGAGAATTATTTTTCGTCAAATAATATGAGAAAAATTCAGTAATTAATTATACTATTCTGGTGATTAGTTTTGCGAAAATTAGTAAAATTTTCGCTTAATTAATTTTTATACAGATATTTTAATTTTTCCGAAGAAATAGAGTTTTGAAATATACGGTTTTTAACTTTTTATACGAAACTAATAGTGTTTTAAATTAATTTAGTGATCATATTTCCTAATTATTTTTTATTTTAAATGTCATAAATTCCTTTACAAAGCAAAAAAAATTATTTATCCTATGAAATAAAACCTGTTTTATATCTTTTGTAGATGTAATTAATGACTTTGCAACTGAGTGAATGAATACATAAATGATAATGAAAATAAATATAATTAATTAAAAGTGAAACATATTTTTCATTATATTAATTGGAAAAATTTATTTTGTTTATTTTCATTACAAAAAGGCAAATTCAAAAATATAATACTCACTTTATATTATGTTTTTAACAAAAATTTTAGAATAAAAATTTATCATAAAAGTTCATGTGTTTGTAAAAAGTCAGCCATTTACACATAAGTACATATTTTCATCCAAACAAGTAATATAAAAAAAAAAATTTTAAGTCAATTCCTACTTTTTTTTCTCTCTATTGCAGAAAGTCCTTTATAAATAATTTTCATTCATTGCTTTTAAGTTTATCTGGCACCATCTATTGGTAGATATATGCAACTTAAATCTAAAAAAAACCTAAAATTAATTAATTAAATTTAATGAATAAATTAATATTTGAAAAAACTGTACTAACATCAAATGCCATCCACT
>BPLQ01001231.1:31337-44806 GCA_021605075.1 Caerostris darwini
CCTCACCCCCTATTTGCCCTATAGTGTTAGAAAAAGGAGTTTAATATTATTTTGGACAAAAAATAAACTTTATTAAAAAGATAAAATTCATTACTCTGATTTGGCACACAAAATGCACCATCTCAGTATTATGATATAATATAAAAAAGTGAGATTTATTATAAGTAATATGTGTATGTTTATCTGCTTATTTTGAGGAAAAGTTTTGTAACTACATGCTACATCTTCAAAGATAAATTTTCCAACCATTTATTTAATGAATAAAGATGTGTTCAGGGTTATATTTTTAAAATCTGTCTAAACAAATAATGCATTTGCATCATCTAATATCAATTTTTAAGGATTATAGAAAAGACATTAATGTTCTAATAAATAACAATAATATTTGTATTCTGATTTTCTTTCTGTTTTTTCTTCCACTATGCAAGGTGAAAAATATATTTAATGTCCAACATCATTTCCATTTTAATGCAGAAAGAAAAGTAAAATAAACATTATAAACTTGAAGCTTAAAGTTTCATTTTTTTTTTCTCAATAAGACGTAAGAAACATTTTAATTTCGTTTTCTAGCTCTGTCAACCTTTATTATAATCTTAATTCTATGAAACAAAGCTTTCAGATAATAATATTTGTTATTCAAATGATTTTAATAGAAAACGCAAAAATATTATTTTTTTATTTAAACTTTTTTATTGTTTATTTTTTCAAAAAATTCATTTTCTTTGTACGTCAAACTACTCGTGGCATTGATATTGAATAAATTTAATTAGCTAAAGGAATTCTGTGGATATTTTAATGCAGCATGCAAAACAAAAAATAGTTTCAGTTCTTTATAATTAAATACTTTAAACATGTTTAAAATCCTGTAAACCACCTAATCCTATTAACTTATACGGTTTTAGATAAAAATGCAAAATGCATATTTTTTTGTTTAACAACACAAAATAATCAGATTTTTTTTTTTTTTTTCATTTCTTAAACAAATTGATAATGAAATTTATAATCGCTTTAAAAAAACAATATTTTCTTAAAATCTTAGTTTTAGAAAGTTAGATTTTACTTTAGGAAAATTTATTAATAAGTATCATATTTGAAAAATATATATCCCTTTAACTGATAGTAAAATTTAAACTGTAACCATGCTTCCTCCTAACCACTGGCAAGAGCGCCACCTTTGGCGGTGAGGAGAAATGATTAGTTGACCTACAGACTCTCACCCGGAGTAGAAGTATATTTCGCGAACACTGAGTGTATCCAAATTTCGCGTTTTCAGCTTAGAAATAGAGTCATTCCACAAATCTATAATTATCTGTCTTAATGTGTTGAATATTGCTTGTCTCTAATAGTATGTGTGTGGTGTTTGTGTAATTAAAACTGTGAGTTCTCCAACCTGTGGCTCAAATATCTCAACCCAACCACACAATCAGGTTGCCCAATCTGCACACTACAAAACTGTTTTATTGATATTCAATTTTATTGAATAGCAGTCATAGTTACTATTTTGTTGTTGTTTTACACTTATACCCTTTTTAATTTACCTGTCATACAAAACTCTCAATTATGGATTCAATATTATTATAAATGCATATAATTTTAAGACTCAATCCTTATCATCTTGTAATAGCAAAATAATTTTATCTTAGTTTTGTGTAAAGGCACTACCTAAAATATCTGAATCACGTATAAATTTTACAGAATTTGTTGAAAACTCTAAACTGAATCAGTAAAATCCAATTCGGTAGAAACTGGGCCGTTAGTAACTCTCTGCACCTAAAGCAATCTACGGTCACTGCCCTTACTTTAACACTTTTTCAGTTCCAATCGTTATAAAATAAATCACACTGAAGCAAGCCATGAGATAAAATTTATCTCAAAGGCTTCTCAGTAACTATGTGTAAGATGAAAGAGTCGCCATTGGCAAAGATGGATAAATATGTCTTCCCATATGCCCCTCACGTAGGCTCTCGCGAACGAGTCTTCATAATAATGGCAGATAAACCGATGCATTATAGAATTGTAATTTATCCAGTGACCCTGTAGGAGAATCGCAGAAGAATGTCCTGATAAATTCTTGTTTCTATCATAGGATCTTGTTTCTATCAGAAATAAATCACTTGAATGCTGAACTGACTCGTCAAGGAAAAGATTACACCTCAGTAATTGTTGGTCGAAATGATGAAGTCATATTTTCTCAATATTATGATTAAGAGATTAATCAAACAATTTCTTACTTCAAAAATAATTTAGAATTAACGAATTCTACACGTTTTTGCTTTAAAAAGTTATATTATATTTTTAATTATTACACCGTCGGCAATTTTTATTTAATACCAGAAAAGAATTAAATTTGGGTCAATTTAACTACAAATAGGATCAGGAATAAATCACTTGAATACGGAATTTATTCTTTCAGGAAAATATTACACCTTTGTAATAGTTGGCCGAAATGATAAAATCAAATGTTTATATTATAGTGAATGAAAGAACCTCTAATAGTGATATTTTTATTTAAATTATTAATCCGCATATATTTAATAAAAAACATTGTTGATTTTTTTACATTTATACTCTTTTTGATTTTCCTATGATATAAACCTTCAATTATGGATTCAGTATTATTATAAATACATATAATTTAATAAAAGAACAAATAATAAGACTCGATCCATATCAACTTGCTACGACAAAAAAAACCGTAATCTTAGTTTTGTTTATGACACTAGCTAAAATATCTGAATCCCTTAAATTTTACAAAATTTGATGAAAACTCTAAACTGAATCAGTAAAATCCAATTATGTAGAAACTGAACCGTTAGTAACTCTCTGCGCCTAAAGAAATCTACGGTCACTGCCCCTTACTTTAACACTTTTTCAGTTCCAATCGTTATAAAATAAATCACACTGAAGCAAGCCATGAGATAAAATTTATCTCAAAGGCTTCTCAGTAACTATGTGTAAGATGAAAGAGTCGCCATTGGCAAAGATGGATAAATATGCCTTCCCATATGCCCCTCACGTAGGCTCTCGCGAACGAGTCTTCATAATAATGGCTGATAAACCCATGCATTATGGAATTGTAATTTATCCAGTGACCCTGTAGGAGAATCGCAGAAGAATGTCCTGATAAATTCTTGTTTCTATCATAGGATCTTGTTTCTATCAGAAATAAATCACTTGAATACTGAACTGACTCGTCAAGGAAAAGATTACACCTCAGTAATTGTTGGCCGAAATTATGAAGTCATATTTTCTTAATATTATGATTAAGAGATTAATCAAACAATTTCTTAGTTCAAAAATAATTTAGAATTAACGAATTCCACAAGTTTTTGTTTTAAAAACTTGTATTATATTTGTCGGTATATTATTATACCGTCGGCAGTTTTTATTTAATACTAGAAAAGAATTAAATTTGGTTAATTTAACTACAAATAGGATCAGGAATAAATCATATGAATACTGAACTTATTCTTTCAGGAAAAGATTACAACTTAGTTATTGTTAGCCTAAATAATAAAATCAAATATTCATATCAATGTGAATGAAAGAACCTCTAATAGTGATATTTTTATTTAAATTATTAATCCGCATATATGTAATAAAAAACATTGTTGATTTTTTTTTACATTTATACTCTTTTTGATTTACCTATGATATAAACCCTCAATTATGGATTCATTATTATTATAAATACATATAATTTAATAAAAGATCAGATAATAAGACTGAATCCGTATCAACTTGCTACAACAAAAAAAAACAGTAAACCTAGCTCAGTTTAAAACACTAGCTAAAATGTCTGAATCCCTTAAATTTTACAAAATTTGATGAAAACTTTAAACTGAATCAGTAAAATAGAATTCTGTAGAAACTGAGCGGTCATAAACTCTCTACACCTAAAGCAATCTACGGTCACTGCGCCTTACTTTAGCACTCTTTCAGTTGCACTCGTTATAAAATAAATCACACTGAAGCAAGTCAAGGCGATAAAATTTATCTCAAAGGCTTCTTAGTAACTGTGTGTAAGATGAAAGAATCGCCCACGGAAAAGATGGATAAATATGTCTTCCCATATGCCCCTCACGTAGGCTCTCGCGAACGAGTCTTCATAATAATGGCTGATAAACCCCTGCATTATGGAATTGTAATTTATCCAGTGACCTTGTAAGAGAATCGCAGAAGAATGTCCTGATAAATTCTTGTTTCTTGGGGCATAAGCACTCTTGTTAGAACATGTTGTTAAAAGATGGGGTTTTTGGACCGTAAACTTTTAGCTCCTGCTTCGTGTGTTACACCTCCTTATACGATACGAGTGAATCCAAAAATTGGAAACTTGGGCTTTAAAATATCTGAAAACTGATAAAATAGTACATTAATGAAGTGTACCATTACGGAACTGTTAAGGATTTTTTCGTCAAATTCACATTCTTTAAATTTAAAAGCTAATATGTCATATAAGATTGTAGGATATCACTAAATGGTTTTCATATTTTATTCATTATAGAATGTGAAGTGAATCATATTAAATAATAAAGCTTCACTCTATATCCTAAACTTAACTTTTTAAATAGGGTAACTGTAGCTAGAAGTATGTAAATTTAATAACATAATATTTTTGCAGCTTTATTTTTCATTTTAGAATTAATGTTATTGTACTCTTTTAGATTTAATAATATCTTTATAAATAATACAACGTTCTTTTCTTTGAATAATTGTATAATAATTGTATTATAATTATTTACAATAAATTATATCTTTAATTAATTATATTGTAATTAATGTTAATAATAAAAACTGTATAATATCAATTAATAATGTAATTATAATAATGGTAACAATTAATTAAACGTGATAGAAAAAATAGTGACTGAACAGCCTAGCACGTGTCGAATTCATTTGGCTATTTAAATCACCTAAATACTAACTAATTCGTCCAGGAAAAGACTACACCTTAGTAATTTTTGCCGGATATGATAAAATCAAAAGCTCATAATATTGTGATTAACAAAATAATCAAACCATTTTCTTATTTAAAAAAATAATTTAGAATTGACTAACTCTGCATGTTTTAGTTTTAAGAAGTTATATTATATTTCAAATTATTATAGCGTCACAATTTTTTTTCATCTAATTGAAGAAAAAAATTAAATTTGATTATTTTAACCAAACTACAAATAGGATCAGAAATAAAAGATTTTACCTTACTAAATGTTGGGCGAAATGATAAAATCGAATGTTCATAGCAGTGGTATTAAAAGAAACTGTAATAATAATATCTTTGTCTAAATTATTAATGTGCAAATATTTAATAAAAACATTGTTGTTTTCTTACATTTAAACTCCTTTTGATTTACCTGTGACATAAAACTCTCAATTATGTATTCAGAATTATAAATACATATTTTAAGATTCGATCGATATCAACTTGTTATAACAAAAAAAAATGTTCTGTTTAAGACATAATCTATAATATCTGAATCACTTATTTAAGAAATTTGATGAAAGCTCTAATTCTGTTATAATCCAATTCTGTTGAAACTGAGCCGTTAGTAACTCTCTTACCCTAAAGCAATCTACGGTCACTGCCCTTACTTACTTTAACACTCTTTCAGTTGCACTCGTTATAAAATAAATCACACTGAAGCAATCCAAGGCGATAAAATTTATCTCAAAGGCCTCTCAGTAACTATGTGTAAGATGAAAGTACCGCCATTGGAAAAGATGGATAAATACGTCTTCCCATATGCCCCTCACGTAGGCTTTCGCGAACTAGTCTTCATAATAATGGCTGATAAACCCATGCATTATGGAATTGTAATTTATCCAGTGACCTTGTAAGAGAATCGCAGAAGAATATCCTGATAAATTCTTGTTTCTTGGGGCATAAGCACTCTTGCTAAAACATGTTGTTAAATGATGAGGTTTTTGGACCGTAAACTTTTAGCTCCTGCTTCGTGTGTTGCACCTCATTATACGGATACAAGTGAATCCAGAAATTGGAAATTTGGGCTTTAAAATATCAGAAAACTTATAAAATAATACATTAATAAAACTTAACATAATGGAAATGTCAAAGATTTGTTCATCAAATTCACTCTCTTTGTAAATATTAAAGATTATATGTCATAAATCTATAAAGATTGTGTTATGTTACTAAATGTTTTTCATATTTTATTCATTGTAGAATTTAAAGTGAATCATATTAGATATTAAAGCGTTACTCTATGATATCTTAAACTTAACTGTTTAAGTAGGGCAACTATAGCAAGAAATGTATGTAAATTCAATAAGATAAAATTATATTATAAATTTAGATATTTATTATAAATTTATTTTAGAATTATTGTTACTGTACTCTTTTAGATTTAATAAAACCTTTATAAATAACACAACGTTCTTTGGAATAATTATGCTAATAGTTTTTTAATTATGATAATAATTTTATTCTAATTAATTATAATTTTAATTAATTATAATATATTACAATTTTAATTATTTATAATTTTATTCTAATTAATTATAATAAATTATAATTTTATTATAATAATTGTTTTATAATAATTGTATAATAATAATTGTTAATAATATTGTTATAATAATGCTAACAATTCATTAAACATGATGGAAAATTAGAGATTGGACAACCCAGCACATTTCTAACACATTTGATTCTTTCATATTCATATTCATATTCGTCCTCATTTTTGTTAATCATATTTTGAATATTTAAGCTTCCTATTCAATTCAATTATTATAAGCTTTTACAAAATCTTATTTCATAAATAGTTTATTTGAGAAAGCAAAAAAAAAAACATTTAATTACTTACCAAAAAGGAAATGGAAATTGCAATACGTAAGAAGAATTATAAGAAGTAAAAAAGTTCCATTTTCTTCCTATACTACAATAAAAAGAAAGCTGCAAACGATTATTTCAAAACATTTGATGCGTTGCCATTTGGAAAACATTAATTGGTACCTAAAAATGGAATGCCAGATAAACAGAATAATGAAACAAATTATATTAAAAATAAGATTTTTTTTATAATAATACGTTTTTTCAGAAATATTTGTTTCGTTATTCATTCTAGAATATTGAAAGAATTATTCTTAAATGAATTTAATTTTATTCTTGAATTAATCGAATTTGAAAAAAATTCTGAAAAACTGTCTGAAAAATATTACATGCATTTTCATTTGAAAAATAATAATTATGAAAAGATGGACGTATAGAATAACAAAGCAAAGTGTAGTAACAAATGTAAGAAATTAATTAATTTAGAAAAATAAGTTCCATCATTTTTTTACAATTTAAAATTGCAGACGCCTGTTTAAATTATTCTAAATCATAAATAGCTATATTTAAATTATATTGTTAAAACAACTATACCAGAAAGGAAATTTTTTATTTATTATCTATATAAGTATATAGTATATGCTTCTGTTATATGTTATAATTATCGTAGAAGAAACAAAATTGGTATGAATTAATGTTTTAAACAGAGACTATAACAATACACAATATTGAATTACTAAATAACATAACTCAATAACATGTATTTATCGAGAATAAATTGGAAAATGTTACTTTAAACGACTAACTGTCTTAAAACTAACACATTAAATTTTTCATTTTGAAATCATTGAGAAAGCAAAAAAAATTTAATTACTTACCAAAAAATAAAGTGAAAATTACATTAAAAGAAACTGTAGGAATTTTAAAAAGTTCATTTTCTTACCACAGAAAAAAAAGCGACAAAAGGTTATTTTAAAACATTTAATGCGTTGCCGTTTGGAAAACATTATTTGGAAAACATTAATTTCAAATAATACGTTTTTTCAGAAATATTTGTTTCACTATTTATTCAAAAATATTGAACGAATTATTATTATAAAAATTTTTAAAAACTGTTTCAAAAATATTAGATGAAATGTCATTAAAAAATATTAATTGAAAAATAATGGATGTATAGAATAACAAAGCAAAGTATAGTAAAAAATGTAAGAAATTAATTAATTTAGAAAAATAAGTTAAGTATTTTACTAATTAAAATTATAGACGCCTATTTAAATGTTTCTAAATCATAAATAGTTATATTTAAATTATAAATAGTAATGTTATTAAAACAATTATATCAGGAAGGAAGTTTTATATTTGTTGTCTATGTAAGTATATATATATCCTTCTAATATACACTATAATTATAGTAGAAATAACCTAATTGGCATGAATTAATGTTTTAAACAAGGACTATATCAACACATAATATTGAATTTTAATTAAATGAATCGTTAACTGAGTAACATATATTTACTTAGAACATATAGGAAAATGTTACCTTAAGCTGTAACTATCTCGAAACTAACACTTTAAATATTTAATATTGGAATCATTATAAGGATCCACGCGAATAAACTCTGCGCTGAAATCATTCATACGAAGTAGTTCGCTTTAATAATTAAATTACTATAATTTAGATTTATTGAAACTTATGATAGAATTTAAAAATTTGTATCAATTTCTTGACAAAATTGAAAACCCCAATAAGCACTTTATCGTAAGATTAAATTAATCAAGTTATTTTTTCACCTTTAATACGACGCAATGGCATTTTACAAAATCATAAAATAAAATGAGCAATAAACTGGAATAAAGCATGCCGTATTAAGAGAAGCACATTGAAACATAGACATAACAACGATGTTAATTACAGCTAGGAGACTGGGAAGATAAATACGTATTCCCATTATGAGCAATAGCTTTGGCTGAAATGTGTACATGTAGGGTTGAAATTGATATAACAATCTTTAAAGATGGCAGAACACACAAATGCAAGAATTTTTAATGCAACAATGTGTGAGCATACGTAACTTCTGTAGACATACATTAATTTTATTATTTTCGAATGTGAACAACTCTGTACATTGTTGTGTCTAACTAATTAATCAAACTCAGGAATCCCTCTTGCCCCAAAGTGGTATCCAAGTTCTTTCTCATAATAATTGAGAACTGGGCTGGTGTCTCATCATGCCGAAACCATTGTCAACAATACAATTTCATTCTCCTCATTGTTAATTTTAAATTATATTGTCGTGTGAATATAAAAATAATTCTTTCGATATACAATACAATTCATTAATTTTAAAAATTCCGAAAGGTAATCTTTATTTAGGAAACTTGTTTGCTCTGGTGAATCTCATGTTATCCTTTACTGGAACTACATGAACCCATGCTTTGCTAACGTGCTGTTTTATGTACCTTATCCTCTCTTAAGAATTTGTCAAACCAATTCAAATTCACTAAAAAAGTTCATTGCCTAATGGTAATGATATGGGTATAAAAAGCAGAAAACCTTTGCTAAAATTGCGACTATGCAGATAGTTTAGTTTTCCTTAAAAAATATTTTTTTCAAATTATTTAATTCAAACAGAGCAAAGAATATGCTTTTTTTAATACCTTTGATTTAGTTATGTCGATAGTAATTCATAGTATCTGAAAAAAATTTAAAACATATTCACATTATTACACATTTCAAATTTCATTTCATTTATCCACATTATTATGTAATCATTTTAAATGGTAGATTTACAAATGAAATAATTTCATAATTTAAAGCATAAGGTTTTTCAGATTTTTAATAAACATGGTAAGTTTATCCTATATACAATTTTAAGTTTCATTTTTAATTTCCAATTTAGCGATGCAATACTAATGAAGCAATGATATTATCTGAAATACAATATGATCAATGTGATGTAACAAGTTTTTTGTTTTTATAGTTGAAGATTTTTATTGGAAATTGTTTCTCAACAGATTTTTTTTTACATGGAATAATTTTAATTTATATAATCTAACTTTACACATATGTCAGTTAATTTAACAGCTAAAGAGGTCCTAACTTCCAACTACTTTGCTATCTAAATACTCGACAGCGTGATGAATCCGATGCATTCAAAGGTACTTAAAATCCGATCAGCTTCAAACTCAGAAGTAGCCTTGAGCTGTCTCTATGATTCATGGATGACATTCAGTTCAAATGTAGTGACCACTCATTGCATAGCAATGGTTCACTGCCTAAGCCATTATCTTAAGCACAGATATTTAACGAGATAGTTGATAACTACGAATAACTATTATTGCAGGAACTCATTCCGACAGGATAGTTATTTCTGTAATCAGTGAGCCTAGTTTATGTTTGTGCATTGATGAACGTGGTTGGAATACGTAGGTGCAATTTTATACTTAATGTAAACACATTTGTTGATATTGCTTATGAAATTAAACAATCCTATGATATCATTACACTTTCGTTGCTGTTGTTTACGAAATTAAACAATGCTATGATATCATTACTGTGGGTTTTCTAAATTCATTTGTATGTAGGGATGATCTTTTATACAGGAAGATAAATTTTCCTGGCGTTTAGGGTATTATACATTATGCATTTGCTAATGTATAGGATATTGCTTTGCCTGAGTGTGGGGCAGTTTTCAGTTTTGTCAATGAGTCTTCATGTCAATGAGTTTTCTTTCATGTTAGGAAATTTTCATTTAAAAAATCCGTTAAAGCTTTTATATAATTCCTTTGCATTGTTGAGACTGAAATATCTTACTTTATTATGTTATTTTATCATCCAGAAAAATTTTTTTTTTTTAATAAAGTGTAAAAATAAAGAGCAATTTATTTTCCACCGTTTAAAATGGAATTTTCTTGCTTTTCTATTTTAAAAAATAAAAATTTTATAAAAAATATTTTATTATACATTATATATTATCTTTTATTAAATAAAATATTATTATAAAAATATTTTATTATTTTTTTGTTATAAAAAATGAAAGTATTTGTATGTTTTGAAATTTATTAACATAAAGCAAGGAATAAAATTATCACAGAATGATTTTATAAACATCTCATTTACACATTTGGAAAATTATAAACAATAACTGGGATCAATATATCATGACATCTGGTATTAATGATAAAGAATTTTTACTATGCTGAATTTCATATAGGTTAATACTCAACAAAATTTCTCCTAACCAGATATTTCACACAGAATAATTTAGTTTTTTTTTTTCAATGAAATTTTAAACTAAAGAAAAATTTATTTTCCTCTGTTTAAAGTGGAATTTTTTGCTTTTTTATTTTAAAAAAATAAAATAAAAATTTTAATATTTTATTATATATTGTATTATACATTATATTTTATTATATAAAATATTATTATAAAAATAACTTTATTATATTTATTACAAAAAAAGAAAATATTTGTATGTTTTGAAATTTATTAACATATAACAAGGAATAAAATTATCATAGAATGATTTTATAAATATCTGTTTTATACATTTGGAAAACATAAACTATAATAAATTTATGTTAAATTAAGAGACATTTTATGAACAATATAACCTGATATCTCATATTAATAATTATTATTTTTTTTTAATGTTGAACTTCATACAGCTTAACACTAGAATTTAATGATCAACTTTGTGCTTCAATAAAATTTCTCCTAACCATATATTGATATATACTATAACGATTACGATTACAGAACCATAACAATTACGATTACAGAACCATAACGATTACGATTACGGAACTATAACGATTAATTAGATATTGATATATCTGGTTATGCAACTATAAAAAAATTTTAATCTCCAAAAGACACAGAAAAACAATATTTTATTGTTAATTTTTATTAATTTATTTCTAAAATTTAAATAAATCGATCACTTAGTAACATTTATTAAAATTATTCATTTTGATAAAAAATTTTAATTTCTACATTTTGCAGAACAAATTCTAGCTACAAGACATTTAGGCATTTTTTGTTCTATAGAAATTTCTTCACAATACTATTAACTATAAATTTTAATAACTAAACTTATAGAAATATTTTATATCTATAAAGAATTAAAAAAAAGAATCTTTGATATCCAATTTTTCCGGTAGAATGACTTTTGATTAAATCCGGTACGAAATTCAGTTCCTTAAATCTTATCGAAACCCCATCTCAAAAATCCTGATCCTATTCGGTTCAAAATTTGTATACATCACGTATGATCAGAGAAAGTTTAGCCTTAAGAATATGAAACATGTTACTTCACAAAAGTAAAATGTATGTCCCTGATGAATCAAATGCTTTTAAAAGTTGGAAGCATCATTTCATGCTTCAGTTTCACCATCGAACCTCCAATGTTATTAGGATGGCAGAAATCAAACATGTTCGAATCTTCCAGAGAAAGTACTTTAGTCAAAAGAGGACATTTCTTTTCTGATCACACACAAAGGCAATACATCCCCTTGTGTTCTGGAATACACCAGGAAGAGAACCAAATCGAATGCGTGCATTACAAATCCAATATATCGAATTCCTATCCAATACCCTGGAAGATTTAATTTCTTCAATTTTGCCCGATGAAAGCTTATACAGACTTCAAGGACGTGTAGTTTTGAGGATAAAAGTTTGATCAAAACAACCCCGGGCAAGATGTGGGGGTAGCTCGCTGACAGCTTTGACTTGTTTTTAAAATGCGGTTCCAATACTTTTGTCTTGTTTCAAATAGCACATTTTTTTTTTTTTTAGATAGAGAGGAAATTTTTTATTTTTTATTTTATGAAAGATGGGATTTAATTATTCATTTCTTATTGGGGTCAGAATTCTGAAGTGATTTTTGCGGGTAAATATTTTTATTTTGTAGCCGAGCAAAATAGCATGTTAGTAAAAATATTTACGTTTGTTCCAAATATAGTTAGTTCAATCATTCGTTCTTATTTTGAAAAAAATTACAAATGTGGATTCAATCTATTCCATTTCAAATAGATAAAAAGTTATTTGGAATGGAATAAATTGTCAAGATGTTTTGTTTAAAATATTTATTCATTTATAATACCCAAAAGTCTAAAGATTGCAATATTTTATTTTATAAATCTTGGTATCTTGTAATTTTTTAAAACATAGAAAAAAAATGTTATTTTATTTTATAATATGCTCTATTCTATCTATCAATATTCAATAAACTTATTAATTTATTTCCTTCTATTTTGTAGTTATTTTTAACTCTGTTTTAATACTTGAATTGAGTTGTAAGAATTGAAGTTGTAAGAAATTGTTGTAAAGTTGTAAGAAGACATTCTTAAGAAGCTTTCCACCCATACAGAAAAATTTTGTTTTATAATATATTCAATTCTACCTTTCAATATTCGATAGACTGAATTATTTATTTATAATTTATTTCCTTCTAATTTGTAGCTATTCTTAAATCTGTTCTAATGGCTCTCTCGTTGTTGTAAGAAGATGTTCTTAAAAAACTTTCCCCCATACAGAAAAAAATAATTCCCATCTTTTACATTTTTAAAAGGAAGTCCTTTTTTTTCTTCACTGCGGTTTTTAAAAGGTTTTTTTTTCCTTTTGTAGAAGTTATTTGTAATAATTAAAATATGGACCCTTAACAGAAGGTAA
>BPLQ01001231.1:45206-124837 GCA_021605075.1 Caerostris darwini
TTTTTTTTTTTTTTAGATAGAGAGGAAATTTTTTATTTTTTATTTTATGAAAGATGGGATTTAATTATTCATTTCTTATTGGGGTCAGAATTCTGAAGTGATTTTTGCGGGTAAATATTTTTATTTTGTAGCCGAGCAAAATAGCATGTTAGTAAAAATATTTACGGTTGTTCCAAATATAGTTAGTTCAATCATTCGTTCTTATTTTGAAAAAAAATTACAAATGTGGATTCAATCTATTCCATTTCAAATAGATAAAAAGTTATTTGGAATGGAATAAATTGTCAAGATGTTTTGTTTAAAATATTTATTCATTTATAATACCCAAAAGTCTAAAGATTGCAATATTTTATTTTATAAATCTTGGTATCTTGTAATTTTTTAAAACATAGAAAAAAAATGTTATTTTATTTTATAATATGCTCTATTCTATCTATCAATATTCAATAAACTTATTAATTTATTTCCTTCTATTTTGTAGTTATTTTTAACTCTGTTTTAATACTTGAATTGAGTTGTAAGAAATTGTTGTAAAGTTGTAAGAAGACATTCTTAAGAAGCTTTCCACCCATACAGAAAAATTTTGTTTTATAATATATTCAATTCTACCTTTCAATATTCGATAGACTGAATTATTTATTTATAATTTATTTCCTTCTAATTTGTAGCTATTCTTAAATCTGTTCTAATGGCTCTCTCGTTGTTGTAAGAAGATGTTCTTAAAAAACTTTCCCCCAAACAGAAAAAAATAATTCCCGTCTTTTACATTTTTAAAAGGAAGTCCTTTTTTTTCTTCACTGCGGTTTTTAAAAGGTTTTTTTTTCCTTTTGTAGAAGTTATTTGTAATAATTAAAATATGGACCCTTAACAGAAGGTAAAAAACATTCTATATCTATGATAAATAGATAGTTTTTAATGTGGGTAGCTGACAGCTTTGACCTGTTTTTAAAATGCGGTTCCAATACTTTTGTCTTGTTTCAAATCGCGCTTTTTTTTGTAGAGAGAGGAAATAATGTTTTTTATTTTATAAGAAATGAGATTTAACTATTCATTTCTTATTGGGGTCAGGATTCTGAAGTGATTTTTGCGGGTAAATATTTTTATTTTGCAGCCGAGCAAAATAGTACGTTAGTAAAAATATTTACGTTAGTTCTAAATATAGTTAGTTCGCCAACGGCCGTACCATGCTGAATATACCGGTTCTCGTTAGATCACCGAAGTGAAGCATCATTGGGCGCGGTCAGTACTTGGGTGGGTGACCACCTGGGAACACTGCGTGCCGTTGGCAAATTTGGGACCTGAATGGCCGAGTGTCTAGCGCTCTGGCGCTCGGTGCCACAGGTTTCGGGTTCGAATCCCGGCGGTGCCATGGATGTTTGTAGGGGTTCGGAATCCACTTTAAGCCGTAGGTCCCGGTCTCCTATGACTGTAAGAGCGTCACGGAGCAAATGTCAGGCTTCTACCTACGGGTGCTCCATCACAACAGAAGCTGCTTCCTTCCCCTTCAATCATGAGTCCATATGGGCTCGTGGGCTTGGCCAGCCAAGTGGGATAAGAAACAACAACAACAACGTAGTTAGTTCAATCATTCGTTCTTATTTTGAAAAAAAATGAACAAATAGAATAGATAAACTTATGTGGAATGGAATAGATTTCCAAGATGTTTTGTTTGAAATATTTATTCATTTATAATATGCATATATCTAAACTTTGCAAAATTTTATATTATGAAGCTTGGTATTTTGTAATTTTTTAAGGTATGGAAAAATAAATTTTATTTCATTTTATAACCTATCAATACTCTATTTTTCTACTTCTATTTTTTTTTTCTTTTTCTATTTATTTTTTATATTCGATAAACTGATTGATTTCTTTATAATTTATTTCCTTCTATTTTGCAGTTATTTTTAAATCTATTTTAATTGTCGTAAGAAATTGTAAAGTTGTAAGAAGACATTCCTAAGAAATTTTATTCCCATACAGAAAAATATTATTTTTACATTAAAATATATTCTATTCTAAGTTTCAATATTCGATAAACTGGTTGATTTATTTATAATTTATTTCCTTCTATTTTGTAGTTATTTTTAAATCTGTTTTATTTGCAAGAATTAAAATTGTAAGAAGTTATTGTAAAGTTGTAAGAAGACATTCTTAAGAAACTTCCTCCCCATACAGAAAATTTTTATTTTATTATATATTCAATTCTCTTTCAATAATCGATAAAGTGATTAATTTATTTTTAATTTATATTCTTCTATTTTGTTGTTGTTTTTAAATTCTTTTAATGGCGCTGTAAGAATACATTCTTAAAAACCTTTCCCCCATAAAGAAAAAAATAATCTACATTTTTTACATTTTTAAAAAAAAAATCTTTTTTTTTTTCTGTGGTTTTTAAAATTTTTTTTTTCCTACTGCAGAAGATTATCTGTAAAAATTAAAATACAGGCACTTAGCAGATGGTAAAACAATATTCGATTTCTATAATAAGTAGATAATTTTTAATTTTGATAAAAAAAAAAAGTATAAGAAAAATTTATAAGAACTTGTAAAAGAAAAGGAATAAGAATACAAAAGGAATATTAAGAACATATTAGGTGTTTTTTTTTTATTTATCTCAAAATTAGACTGTGTTATGTTTGTTGTTGTTTCTTATCTCACTTGGTAGACAGCAACATCTAGACCAAGTCCAAAAGCCCATGTGGTCCCATGGAAAGAGGGAAAGGGTATGCAAATGTTAAATTTAAAACTAATAATGATGCTAAAATTAATCTGCTTATTTTTCTTCATTAGGAATGGCTGTGCAAACTTCTAATGTGTGTGAAGATGTATTCTGCCATGGCCAGCATCAACTGGATGTTCGTGGAAGGACTCCTCCTCCACAGCAGAATAACAGTGTCTGTTTTCAAGCAGGATGCTCCTTTCAAGCTCTACTACCTGATTGGATGGGGTAAGTTGGTTCTTGCGTTTATAATGAAAACTATTTGCGTGTGGGAACATGGTGTGGTACTTACGTACTAACGGTACCTTGGCGACAGACTTGGCGTTTTTAAGTGTCGCCAATGGAACCCCTGCAGATTTGGCGGTTTTTCAGTGGCGCCAATACAGTAACCCCTGCAGATGTGGCGCTTTTTAAGTGGCGGCAATCTTAACGGCTGTAGATTTGCTGCGTTTCGACGCCATATTGTTGTGTAAAAACCGCCAAATCTGTAGCGGCGGTTGGCGCGTTTTCACTAATTGTCGCCAAGGTACCGTTAGTACGTAAGTACCCATGGTGTTGTTCTTTCATGTCCATAACGTCGCTGAAAATGTGAAACTAAAAACAGAGTAAAGTTTACGTCGCTCTTGCTTATTACATCATCAACTTTTTTGCGTCATTTGAATCTTTCTTTTCAATAAAACTTAAGAAAACAATGGTGATATATAGCAATAAATTATTTATTGAAGAAATTATTTGCATATATTTATAAAACGTCTTAACGGTCCAATGGACATAACACTTCTGCGAATTCTTGCTGGGGTCTTCAAAAAGCACTAATTTTGTTCAGTTTGGTTTATGAATTTTTAGCACACTGTTCTATTGCTGTTAATATAATTCTTTTATTAGAAGGCAATAGTGATAATTACTGCAAATCCTTAAATGTCTACAGATTGGGGAAATTTGCAAAGAAATAGAACTGAAGATTCTAGACACATATGGATATACTAAATACTAAATGGATAATATAATATTATATCGATAAACTAAATATTATGGATACATATGGATAATAACTGAACATTCTAGTATACATATGGATAAACTAAAGAATCCATTTCGAATTAATAGATATTTAAACAAGAATTCTTTTAAAAACAGTTTCTGTAACCATTAAGAAAAATCAAATACTACATATATTTGCATTTCCTTTAGCACATAAAATTTCAAATCAATTTAATTTTAATAGTATTTTAAATTCTCTCAGCTTTAAACTAAGCAATAAATTTAAAGTGAAACTTAAAAGAGTATTGTCTCAAACACTAATTGCCACTAAAACTATTCAAACTGCTTTAGTACCTATCTCTAAAACCCATTATTATTCAAGCCACTCTTTAGTCTGAAAGTGAATGAATTTAATGCCATAGCAAGTAAAACTTTGCAGAATCACTTGGTTATTTGGATAACATTTTATCTCCGCAAAAAGCTACATTTGGCTCTCTTGGCGATGATTACTGCACTGCTGCGAAGCCATTAATCTTGCTCGCGAAACTTAATGGAGCGTTTTAATGGCAATGAATCTCTCATTCAGAAATAAAACGGTGAGTGTTTCGATTTCACGCAGCTTATTTCTTATTGAATCCCCGCTCACCCTTTCATTAGCTTCTGTATGATGGCTGGTGAATGCAGAGACATTTCTTTGAATAGATACTTCCGGTTTCGTAGCTAATGGAAGAAATATCAGATTTGGGGTAGAAGGGAATACTGCTTCGGATAGATTTCAGTTCTGCACAAATCTTAAACTGCTCGATATAAATTATAAATGTAATATTAAATTTCAATTAACGTGGCTGTTAGATAGACTACGTTGATGAGAATTAGCTATCAACTCCAATTGATTAAAAAAAATAATGATTAACTTTAGCGTTGGTACTTTACCTCGATGGCGTTAGTGGTAGAAGGGAATTCTGCTTCTTATAAATTTCGATTCAGCACAAATCTAAAACTGCCACATAAATTATAAATGTAAATACAGGGATTAAATTTTAATTAATATAGCTGTAAGATTAACTGCGTTGATGAGAATTAACTGCCAACTCCAGTTGATAAAAAAATTAATGATTAATTTTGGTGTTTAGCGCTAGATGGCGTTAGTGGTAGAAGGGAATTCTGCTTCGTATAGATTGCAATTCAGCACAAAACTTAAGCTGCTTCATATAAATTATAAATGTAAGAACAGTGATTAAATTTCAATTAACGTAGCTGTTAAATTAACTACATTGATGAGAATTAGCTGTCAACTCCAGTTGATAAAAAAATTAATGGTTAACTTTAGTGTTAGTACTTGATCTCGGTACTAGATGGCGTTAATGGTAGATGTTTCGTATATATTTTAAATCAGCATAAATCTTAAACTGATCCACATAAATTAAATTCGAAATTTCCACATAAATTAAATTCGACCTAATTAGCCTAAAGTGTGCACAAAATGACCGTAGAACGAAAATCAAACTATATAAATTTAAAAAAAGATTTTTTTTAAATGAAAATACAATGTTTAAATTTCAATTAACGTAGCTGTTAGATTAACTGAACTATAGATTACTATAAACTAATAGATTAACTAACTATATTGATGAGAATTAGCTGTCAACTCCAGTTGACAAAAGAAATTAATGATTAATTTTAATGGTCATAATTGACCTCGGTGCTAGATGGCGTTAGTAGTAGCATTATTTAAAGCGGTTAAATTCAACTCTTCAAAAAAAAAAGCGTTGATATTAATCGTTAATTTTTTTATTTCCAATGGCAAGAGAAAATGACGAACTCCTACGGGATCAAAACAGTGTAAAACGCACACAAGTAAAGAGAAAACAATAAGAGAAAAAGTCAAAAGCAAAAAAGTCAGCTAAATTTTAGCTTTCCAATAGCTTTTCACCTCGAAGTCCCCACACAAAGCTGGGCATCCTGCTACGTGGTGTCTGTCCATGACCTTGTCTTTCCCACAGAGCGGGCAATTTCGGCTATCAAAAATGCCAATGGGGTGCAGATGGCTTGCCAAACCGTCATAGCCCACCGCAAGTCTCAACATCGCAGCTATAAGGCATTCAGCCTACACAATGTCCCAAAAGGTAATCACTCTTAGAGGTTCGTTGCATTCAAGCATTCGCTGCATAGTAGCTTATCAATAGTAGCCAACTATCGGCATTAGTCGTTAATTTTAATGGTGTTTTACAACTTTGGCGCTAGAGGACGTTAGCAGTAGCGATAATTTTAGCATCGATTAAATTCAATTTTTCGATAGGAAGGCGTTGATATTAGTGGTTAATTTAAACAGTGCTTTACAGCCTTCATATTAGGTGCCTTGAGAAGCATTAATTTTGACGCCAGTTAAATTCAACACATTAGAGAGGAAGGTGTTTTTGCTGTTAATTTTTATGTCTTTGAAAAACTCTTTAGCATTATAACTTATTACAGATGTAAAATTGTATTAGCGTATCACTAAGCGTAATTAACGTACTTTTATTAATTAATATTAATGACGATATTTATCATGAAATAAAACGCTATCTTAACAATTCTTTAAACATACAAATTCGGAAGAATATATATATATATATACATATATATATATATATATATATATATTTAATATATATATATATTAAACTGTATTTTTAAAAAACTTTAAAATTAAAAGACCGTGTCTTATATTTATTGAAAAAGCAACAGTAAACGAAATTATTCTTAAACTTGTAATTGCCCTATGAAATTTTTATTATTTCGTAATCCTTTAACAATAAAGAAAAACTCTTTAAATACAGTACTTTCCATGACACTGAATAATTTTTGTTTATTCTAATAAATTGAATAAAATTATAATATAAAAACTAGGGAAGCAATGCAAACTTCTGAAATGCATAAAAAAGGGAAGTTACCATTTAAATTTTATTATGTGAAATAAATTTTCTTTAAAAGAGGAAAAAATCTATGATTTGCACAACAAATTTGTTTTAAATGTTTGTGATTCTGTATAAAGAGCATGAAAAGTATTTTTCCGTTCTAAACCTGCTGATAATATTTTTTAGAAATCGCTAAATGTCACATACTTTCAGACTTTTTTCGATGAAAGTGGATTAAGAGCTACGCCAAAAGGATTTAAGGTTTTAAGTACTTTTATTATTCGATAATGGCGTTTTAAAATAGAAATAATTCAGACTTTTGTATTATTTATATTTCTGTCTTCGCACATAAAAGCATTAGATTTAATCTTTATATGGTTTGGAAAATAAAAGCTTCAGAGAGATTAGAATAACTGTTTCTATTTTTTCGCAGAAAAGGTTAGAAACTAGAATTTCTTATGTCTTTTTTCAATTCCTTTTTATTGACCATAATTTTCGGATTTCATTTAAATTACCGTCAAAAGGATTTATGGCTTGGAGTTTACTGATAACGAAGTATAAAGAACACAAGAAAACAGTTTTCGATTTAAGAATTTTCACACAGTTTCACTCTGTGAGTGAAAAAATCTATGTAGGTATCTCTGTAAATGTATGAAAAATGGCCGATTGTTTTTCAAATATAAAATATATCATATTGAGCAAGATTTCATAAATGTCTATCACCATACAGCAGTTCTATGAGTTTACTTTAAAATATTTCCATTGTAGCATTTTTTTCTCACGGAATGAGTTTTGGAATATCATTCTCTGGAGAGAAGAATGTATGTTATTTGACAAGTATATAATAATAACCCATTATTCAAATTTTGCAGCAGACAAGCACTGTTGCGGGTAGTTATATTACATGCAATTAGTGTTTTGTACTAATGAGCGACCTGTCGCGACTACAACCTGTCACTCAATATGATATCAGATATTCAGTATCATGTATAATGAAACTCATAAAATCAGCGAATGTCTGTGTGAGCTTCACAAGTCAAATAATTACAGATTGAATATGGACTGCACTATGAGTTGTTTCATCGTGATTGGTGATAGACCACGAGCTGAGAAATGTCTACTCCAATGAAAAATGAGGGAAGCTGACCCCTCCTCCTCTTGACAGATTTTCTTAAAAGGGAGATTTTAGAAGAAGAAGAGAGTGTGCTGCGACGAGAAGTGTTGTTTTTATTAATTAAAATTAAAATTATTATTATCTAATTATTAATTATAAAATTATTTGTCTTATAATAATTAATTTTATTTAAAAAAAATTATTATATATATAATAAGAGTTGGCAGCTATGGTAGATACAAAATGAAACGGCTACTCCAATTCGAATCATCTTTCAGGTCTTCCCCTTATCTTCGTCTCCACTTGGGCATTTCTGATGTCCCGGGAACTGCACACTCCCTGCTGGAAAGGTTACGGGAAGTCAAGTTACGTCTGGATCCTCACTGGCCCCATGGTCATTGCCCTCTTGGTGAGTAGTACATTTTTTAACACTACACGTATTTATTTAGAAAAATATTGATTTTTTAATCAAATAGTAAAGAAGAGAAAAATAGTAAAGGTTAAACAAATAGTAAAGAAGAGAAAAATAGTAAAGGTTAAACAAATAGTAAAGAGAGAAATTTCTTCTAATCTGAAGTCTTAAAATTTGTAATCATATTTTTCAGGTGAATGGGGTGTTCATGGTGAATATCATTCGAATTCTGATCACTAAACTAAATCGAAGCTCTTCGATTGACAGCAGGCAAATGAAGTAAGAATAATGGAATATTTAGTTCAATTTAGTCTTATTTGATTTGATTTAGCTTCCAAAAACCATAATAATACCTTTTTTAGTTTCAGTTTTAGTTACCCTTTAAGTGTGGTATCGTTTAGAGACTTTAAGCTTTAAACCCTTTTAACAATAGAGAGTTTTTGCATACCGTCATAGGAAACTGAGCATGCCCGCTAGGGAGAAAAAGCTAACGGACGTCCTACGGTAACTAACGTACGGTATGTAAAAACTCTCTAATATCTGGTACCAAGAATGAACACGCTAAACGTCTACCCAATACACACATTAAACACTAAGAATTCCGCAATAGCCAATTTAAAAAAATATATCTAATAATCTACCATAACCCATACCACATATAAATCTACAGCCTTCAGCGATTAATACATGTTGGTTTAGTTTGTCGCTATTCGATCGTTTTGTGCACACTTTGAGCTAATAAGACCGGGACCTAAAATTTAATGTAGTTTGGTTTGTCTCCCTACGGTCATCTTATGTACACGAGGGTTAAACGGACGAGACAGTTTAAAATGGATTCCGAACCACTAATAAACGTCCATGCACCGCCAGGATTTCAACCTGGCGCTGAAACCTGTGGTACCAAATGCCAGAGCGCTAGTCAGTTGGCTATCAGGCCGCAATGCTTATTGAAGAAAGAAAGCACATACACATGAAATAAATCAAAAGCAAATTTCATAATGTAAAACAAATCATTAACATATTTATTAAAATTTACAATTTAAATAGTTAAAATATGTCATACAATTAATATTATATTAACACAAGCACTAATAAACATTAGTCAAATATAATATACATACAAGATACCGCAATAATAATTAATCAAAATAGCTAAACATATCGTCACGACACGATATAAGTATCTTTTTTAACTATTTTAAAAGATCAGTTTCTTTTTAAATATTTTTATTTCTGAACAATTTTTTTCTTTTCTAAAGTCAAAAATATGCATTGTTCCAATTGTGATCAGTAAGTTTTTATCCAGTTTTAATTATTCTTTTTATTGTAGAAATACAAGTATAAATGTAATCATCTAAATTACACATTAGAATCAGGATTATAATCCTCTCATTCATCGACCTAAAATCGGCTAGTGCTCTGGCCTTTGGTACGACGTCTTCAGATTTGAATCCTGGCGGTGCCATGGAGGGTTGTTGGAGGTTCGGAATCCACGTTAAGCTGTAGAACCACGTTAAACCAAACCAAATCTCATGCATCGGCAGAGCTTTCGAAATCACTATGAGATACATTGCTGCTATTATCATTAAAAATGTCTTCACTTTTCCTTTTTGGAAAAAAAATAACGGAAAGTAAATGCAGGAAACGTTAAGTAATCAATAAATCAATAACCAATCAATCAATCTATTTTTTTGGATACTAAAGTCCATCGAACTGAATATCAATAAAACAATATGAAATCGACTGTTACCAGTAAAGTGACTGTTAACAGAGGTACGATATCACGAATCAATTCATGTTTGCCTAAAAATAATACATAGTTGACCAAAATACTCATTTTAGCCCTCAATTAATAGTTAATTTTATCATGAATAAAATCGTATTAACTTATATATAATATCAATCAATATGAGATACGAGTAGTAAGGATAATATGTATATCAATATGGGATACGAGTAGTAAGGATAATATGTATATCAATATGGGATACGAGTAGTAAGGATAATATTTTAAGTGATTAAAATGCATGATTAAGATCTTTATTTTTCAAACAATTTAGTTTTATGTGAATAAAGAATCAAAAAAAGACTGCCGCAAAATCAAAATTAATTAATTTTGATCATATCCTTACACCTTTTCCGACACCTTATTATTTTTATACACTGACTTTATTTTTCTAATTCTGTGATATACTTTCTGGTTTTTATTTATTTTTTATTATTTTTTTTTCATCTTATTCACTTTTTTTTCCTCCGATGTAATCGTCGATGCGACCAATTTATTAACAAGAAACTAAACGCAATTCAATAAATACTTGATTCAGCAATTGTGACTGGTATTGGTTGTTTTGATTCTGGAATTACTGTCTAACTTTTCTTCTAATATTACCAAGATCACATATAACTTCTAGTAAATAAATGGTCAGTGTCTCTTTCCATGAGATCGAAACCAACAGACGCGATTATGTGTCTTCTACGAAATGAAGCCTGTCTATTTCCTCTGAGTAAGATCTATCCGTCAGTCATTAAATGGCAACTGCAATAATAAAAATTTTAACCACAGGAATAGTACCTATTTTCAGCACAAGATTACAAAATTTTGACAGCAATAGTTTTTAATTAAAAAATTGCAACCCAGACACTAACAGAGTAAACGAAACATATATTTTATGTTTTTAATAGTCCTTGTTGGCTTATTTTCAATTAATCAGTTGTTAGTTTCAAGTTGCATTCAATAAAGTATGATGGAAATTAAAGTATTTTATATAATTCTATATCCCTCTTGACTCTTTTAGAGTCAAGAGGGATATGGAATTAAAGAGATTAAATTAAGCCATCGTATATTAGTGAATTATTATTTAGCATTAAAGAATGTCTGGGAGATAATCGGGAATGATTGGAAAAAATCTTGTGGAAATATTCGCAAAGTGGCTGTTGCCAATTTTAGATTAAGAACTGGACACGACTGCTTTGCCGAACATCTGGCCAAAATAGGAATTGGGAACTCTGATATATATGTTTCATGAAAGACAGAGAAAATGAATAAGGCCCATCTACTTGTTTGCTTGGGACTAGACTCTAACTTAGAACAAAATGGGGATTCGTGTACTCTTTACTGGAGGGTCAGAGAAAACATGTCCTAATTACACGGACTTTTATTGGGGTGCTTATAGCTTTTAAATTTTTATTCTTAGAACATTTAACTTGTTTTTAACTTTCTTAATGTCTTTTTGTCGTTATTATTAAGAATGTCTGATCTTTCTCCCTTGTTATATTGATTTTTTTATATGTTCTTTTTGCATTTCTGGAATATTGCTGGTTCTTCCTCGAATATTACATTGATTAGGAATCCACTAAAGAATAAATTTCCAGCCATTAGAAACTGCTTGATTAAAAAGCATCTTAACATGGTAGGAATCGTTTATTGTATATGAAACAACAAGCCAAAATATCAGACTGGGAATCTATAAAAAAGGACCTATTCCTCAAGTGGTTTAAACAAATTTAAAGGTTTAGAATGGTTGGTTTTATGTCCTCTATCTCAGCATCGAAATTTGTGGCATTTAAGCCCCCAGGATAAGAATCTTCGAAAAATTCCCTTGAGGCCCCAGCCCCAGTATCACTTCCCATCGCAGAACCATCTGTAAAAATATGGAGCCATTCATCTCCTGGGTAGTTTACAAAGATAAGCTCCAAGGAATGTGCTCTGAGGAATTCTGGGATAGCATCCCATTTCTTTTCAGAAGAGCCAATTGTTAGGCAAAAAGTAAGGATTTTACGATCAGGAGGAGTTCCATTACTAAAGAGATAGCAAGAATTGGGAGTCAAGTTGAAATCATTAATAAGCTCCTCAGTCCTTTTGAGAAAGGTTACGTAATTTTTCAACCTTAAGTTAGAAGGGGTATACGTCTGCCAATTCGAATTCTCTAAAGCGGCATGCATTGCATTCGCTGTTTTCGGTGAAAACGAAATTTTGAAACTCAGGGACTTTTGATATTGTAAAAGTTTTGGAATTTCCTCTGAATTACCGATGACACAACAATAAAACTGTCCCTATGACTCAATTTTTCACAATTCAGTTTCTCTTTTCAAATAAAGTTTTCAGACATATGTCTCAACCATAAAACAAATATGTTAAATACAAGATAAAATTGTTTTTTCAAAAACAAAATAGATTTCATGGCTTTTACGTAATAAAAAAATATAATATTTTTAAATCCTCGTGTCTAGAAAGCATCATAACTGTACAAAGTAGTCAACTCAATAAAATAGAATTTTATGCTTTGCTAAATATCAGGAAGTGTTTATCCAGATGGATCTTATAATTATTTTTGTTCAGACTTAAATCGAGAGTTTTATTTGAGAGACGTATGTATTTTCAGAGGGGCCTGATGGCCGAGTGACTGGCACTCGGTGCCACAGGTTTTGAGTTTTCCCTCCGGTACCATTTATATTTTTAATAGTTCACAATTTCCTTTAAATCGTAGGACACGTCAAATATGACTGCTGAGCGTTAGGCATAGGGCTTGACAACTCTACCTCGTAAAAAGAAAACATCTCCTGTCTCAGAGTCTGACAGTAGGCAGAGGACCTTGACTCACTATGGGGCTGTTGCGCCAATGAAGAAGAATGTATTTTCAAAAGTGTTTTCACATTTCGTAAAACTGTTACTGAATTCATCCTGTTTAAGTAAATTTATTAAATTTAAAACTTCCATTTTTAGGAATATCCACATTCCTGAATCGTATGATATTTAATATCCAATCTACAATTCATATAAAAAGGTGAAAGATTTGATAATTAATCAATTTTCTCAAGAAGCTGATGCTTCAAACAGCCGGTTTTCTACAAATTAGAGCGTTTTGTGTGGTATAATAAATTTTCAAATATATTTATTTATTTATTTTTAAAAAATTCTGAGATTCATTTTTAGAACTTAAGTCTTATTTATACATATAACATTTCGTTAACATTTTTCCCACTTAAAATAATTCGTTAAGTATCAGATCTATTTCGCATCTGTATTTTGAATCGTAAATGACAACAAGCCAAAGATTGTGAAGGGGAATCATTGTCATCTATAAATATTGCTTTTCAAAGTGCGAGAACAGGATCTTATTTCTCATCCCAAGAAGACAGAAAATCAGGATTGTGTGAAATTGGAAGGGGAGGGGATCCACTACGAGGAAGATATAAACTACTGAATTCTTGCAATTATTTAGCGGAACATTGAAGTGTTGTGGGAAGGAAAACACCTGTGTTCTCACTGCAAGGTGTTCGGTCAATACCGAAAAAACTGAGCACAGTGAGAAATTCTCGCTTGGAATACATGAATGTATTAATTTCTTTATTGTGCATAGTTGTTGAAAAAATGGTGAAATAAAAGTATGGCACAAACCGTAATAAGCCATCAATCAAAAAGTATGGATAAAACTGTTACTATGAAAATTGTTACTTTTTCCAGCAATCCAGACGGGATTGCTGAAAAAAACTTTATTGAGCTCTTAGGCTTGCAAAAGAAAAATATTTTGATGACGGCCGAGTGACGAACGCTTTGGAACTCTGTTCCACAGGTTTCGGCTTGGAGTCCCGGCAGTGCCATGAATGCTTGTAGTGGTTCGGATTCCACTGTAAAGCGTAGGCTCTGATCTAATATGACGGGTAGGCATAGGGCGTAGGACTTACAATTCTACCCTGTTAAAAATTACAATTCTACCCCCATCTCCTGTCTCGAGATCTACAAGTAGGCAGACGGCCTTGGCCCACCATGGAACTGTTGCGCCAATGAAGGAGAAGAATTAGAAATGGGCAGTAGGTGCAGGTCTGTCATGAAAATGAACAGCCTTCACTGGTATCGCATTACGGGAATCATCACTGGGACACAATTGAGGCTGAAACTAGTTTTTTAATTTAATTTTTTTTTTATTTAGTTTAAATAATAATAAGAAGAAGTGGGAAGGGAGTCATTGTTTATGCAAGAAAAATAGAAAAATAATTTCTATGAGTTTTTGGATATTATCGTTTGTCCTCTTCAAAATTAACAGCCCTCATACGATTTTTTCCTGATGTTTAGGGTAAAAGATATAAAAGCTTTTTAACTATATTAAATATTTTTATACCTTTTAATTTTTTTAAGTAATGAAAGCATTGTTCCCTCATATTAGATATTTTAAAACCCAATTATGCCCTAAAAATTCAAAATGTCATTTTCATATAAGAATTTCCAAGTGATAAATTAAATACCTCACATTCTGAGAAATTTCAATAATCGAGGAAATTAGTCCCAAACAGTTCTGGCCTTCCCACATTTTATACTAGATCTGATTGCGTACATTAAACCTGATGAAAGACAATCATCCTTCCAGCTATGATATTAAATGTAACCGGATTCATGGAATAAGTTACAGGGAATTATTTGTAATTCCTCTTAACTATTTGGAAAGGTAGGATGAAACAGCATTTAACAAATACGGATGTATCGAAGTGTGACAGAATTATGCGATGTCAAAATCAATAACGTTGATTATCAACTGTCAACAAAATTCCTTCTCTGAAATTTAGTCCTTATAACAATATTATTGCATGTTTGTAGAATGGTTCGGCAAATGCACTCTCTCAGTTACAGTGGAATATTAATAATTCTTGGATATTTCATATTAATTGCATTAACAGAAGAATTTTATTTAGGAATCTATTATTAATATTTTACAGGTGTAGTGTGCAGGCTGGACAGCTATAATGTAATTGGGTGTGGTTCGGTAGAGATGCTTTGGGACACAGGTTGGAGAACTCACAGGTTTATTGACACGTACAATATTTAACTCATTTAAAAACAGATCATTATAGATTCGTGGAATGACACCCGAATTAGATATTCCTTCTAAGCCGAAAACCCGAAACTCGGCTACGAACAGGCTGCGTGAAATATACTTCCTTTCTGAAATATACTTTCCGTGAAATATACTGGGTGAATCTGTAGGCCAACTAATACGCAGAGTTGCGATAAATATATTTCCTTCAATGTACCGGTGGAAACACGGTTACAGTATTAGTTTGTATAGCAAGATGGTGGTTACAGCTAATGAGAAAATATAGAAATCATAATATAAAATCACATTAACTTACATATTATAGAACTAAAATTTTATTTTGCACTTCATTTTAATAATCTATTGTATTTTGAAAATATGGATTAAAATTAATCACCTCGTTTTAAGTATACATGTGTATATTCGATTTATGCAAATATACTGCAAATTTATGCAAATATGCAAAAAATTTATGCAAATATGCAAATATAATATACCCTTATAACTGGATTTTATTTTACAATTATTTTATTGGTAGTATTTAGAAAAAAAGAATGCAGGTTTCAAATTTAGAATTACAAAGAAAGCTAAGTTTTTATAAATACTCGTTTGTCGCAGCAAAATAAATATCAAAAACTTTATTATAATAATCAAAATATTATCAAAAATATTTACTTTTCCATAAATCAGTATAATAATAGATGTGTGAAAAATAAAGAACTGTAATCGTGCTTCCTTCCGCACACTGACAAGAACGCCCTTTTTGGCGATCAGAAGAAAGGCCTCGAAACTCTCACGCGAGAGGAAGCACAGAGCGACCATACTGTTCTGTTGAAAAACGCTTAGTTTACAGTCGCTCACCCCGAGAGGAAATATATATATTATGCAACCCTGCGTCTTAGTTGGCCTACAGACTCTTACCCGGACAGAAAGTATCTTTCTCTTACTCTGCGATTAGCTGAATATCGGAGTTTCGTCTTAGAAGTGAAATCCTTCCAGGAATCTATAATTATTTGTCATTAAATGGGTTAAATATTGTCTCTAATTGCATGTGTGGGGTGTTTGTGCATGTGTAAACAGAGATGTGAATTCTCTATCCTGTGTCTCAAGTATCTCAACCCAACTACACCCAGTTTCAATTTGGTTCACCAACCTATTTACAACAGAACTAATATTTAGAGGAAAATATACATCAACAGGATAATGTTAATGCATTTAGTTTATTATAATTAATATATTCTCCTATCTGTAATTATATTTTTATATAAGTTGAAATTCTACATCTCCCTTTCAGGTAATTCATAAAGTGGCAAATATTTAGAAATAATTACAAATAATAGAATGGTATAAATTGTTTAATTTATATCCTGGATAATATTTTTAATTTTCTTTTTTCTGTACATAATTCTATTTCATAACAGAATTTTTTCGTTCAATTTTATTTAATCAACACCATAGCACTAACTTATTTTAGATATATGGTAACTAAGTTTTAAGGGAATGAGAAATCAGTATAAAAAATTGCTGATTAATAAGAAATCTGTACAAAAGACAAGAAGAACTATAATATATAATATCGCCTTGTCAAAATCCATTTCCTGGACTCATTTCGAAATACCAGACAGCAAATCCGGCGACATGTCAAGAATATGAAGTCATCAAGATTACAAGTAAATCATCTGGTTGCTCAAAGGATGTATGTGTACTTTAAGCGCAGACAAAAACGCAATCTATTAAGTTTTGCATCATGCTTGATAATAAGAACATTCGCAATACTTCTGACAAAAGCGAATGTAGGTCGCTGGCGTTAAGATCCATATATATACACCCCATATCAAACATATATGTCCAATATTTCTGATTTTCGGTATATATCGATTGATATATCAATGTTTTAACCTTAAAAGAATATTATTTTATGAACAAGTATTTTTATTATAAGAGAGATTCTTTAGCATTATCTCTCCTTTAAAAAAAATTGAATTTCAAAAAAATTTAAAGTACGTTAAGCTAGAGGCGATTTTTTCATTTATTTATTATCATTTATTTTAATTGTTTTTTAGAAATTTATTGTTGATTATTACCATAAAATTATGGGTATGGTTTTGTGGAGCAGGGCTTTTCTTGTCCTTCATCACTTAAATTTTTTTTTCTTTTTAAAATTTAAATTTTTTTCCAATATCCACAAAATAGTGTCTAAGGATTAGTTTGTGTTTATAAAAGTTAATTTACTTAACAGACCATTACTTAACAGACTTCTCTATGTGAAATGGTCACTTGAATTTGATCGTTCTTGTGGGTATTCTGCATTTTTGGGTTCCAATTTTGCCAAGTCTCTTTTCCTAGCCAAATGGATTCGCCAAAACTGCAGTATTTTGTAACTGCAGCGGTCATTTTGTTTGTTTAGGATGGGACTTGGCGAAAATCGCAAGGGAAAAATATCGCCAAATTAACAAGCGGAACCCTAAAGTAGAAAACACCCGTTCTTGCAGCATTCTGACTAATTGCTTCATAAATATCTTGGGTTATTGAACATTGGTATACTTTCATATGTATTCAAACCAGCAAAGTATGTTCATATATAATATGATGAAATTCGTAAAAGGATTTCAGTTTTTATAATTTTTTTTATAATTTTATTTATTAACCATAAAAGTAGGGGTATTGTTTTGGGAAGCAGGGTTTTCGCGTCCTTTACCACTTTCAATTTGTTTTCCTTTTTTAATTTCTTTCACGAGTTAATAACTATATATAATTAACAACTGATAACTTATGACTAATGACGAGCTATTAACTTATATAAAATTGTTCTAAAAGATCGTCTGGTGAAAGGAAAGACAATTTTATTTCAAAATGAAAACGCGATTTTTAGACACGAGACACATAGATGGCGCTACTAGTATTAAATCCATATAATTTTTAGTTAGCCCTAACCTTCAAAAGACACGTGTATAAATTTGACAGCTGTTGCACTATTAGTATGTGAGTTATACAACTTTTAGTGAAGTTATAACATTTTTAGTGTTCATCACGTGCAATCCACTCGGCTGACTGTCGATTGGAGTCTGGTGTGAAATGATGGAACCATGTTTCCTCCATTGTCACATATCGACGCAAAATTAGGGTTTATTACGATTGAACAGCTCCAAACACTGCTTAGAATCATCAATTCGTTGTTGTTTTGGGTCGATTGTGAGCTCGCGCGGCACCCACTTTGAATAGAGCTCTTGCATATCCAAATATTCATTCACGATATGTCCAACACGCTCCTTTGATATCTTTAGGGTCTCAGTTATCTCAATCAACTTCACTTTACGGTTATCAGAAATTATTTTGTGGACTTTTTTGATGTTTTCGTCGGTAACAGCCTCTTTGGGTCATCCACTGCGTGCATCGTTCTCGGTGCTCATTTCGCCTCGTTTAAATTTAGCAAACCACTTCACTACTTCTCTACGATTGATTTTCCTGGTGCAAAGTCCGAATAATATTTATCAAGCCGAGCCTTGGCTTCAATAGTATTTGTTTTCTCCAAAAAGCAATGCTTTAATAAACACACGAAATTCCTTTTCATCCATTTTTTCAAACTAACAAAAGTTGCTTCACTAAAAAGGCTACAACTCACATACTAATAGGGCAACAGCTGTCAAATTTATACACGTGTCTTTTGAAGGTTAGGGCTAACTAAAAGTTATATGGATTTAATACTAGTAGCGCCATCTATGTATCGCCTACGAACTTTTCATTTCACCTGTTATAGTTGTGTTTTTTTAAGATCGCTGTCGTGCATTTTTTCTTACATTAAATTCTAAATTTTATGAATAACCTGTATATCAGCCCAGTCGATTATAATTTCTGTTTTGCTTTTTTTCCAACAAATATTCATATCATATCTCAGTTGTATGCACTTCGAGGTTACTTTCCTTGCCATCACAACGAGGACAAAAAACCATAACAACTTCTAAATGTTGGCACAAAGGAAGAAAAATACTTTTGATGGTTCTGAAAACAATGTGGTTGGTAAAAATCAAAGACATCATATGTCAAGAACACGCAACTCGCCAGATTTTGTCATCGATTTTGCGGGTTGAGAGAGCAAGAAACAAATAATCAATAATCCCCCCTGATTCACGAAGTTAAGACACGGTGGAAGTTACGATGAGTGGAACTGAAATAGATCAAACATATTTATCACTAGATCTTTCTTAGAGTAACGGTGTGGATGTCCCAAAGAAGAAGATATCTTTTTTTGTTTATCTTTCAAGGGGTCTAGTAAATAAATGTTTACTTAACAGAAAAATTTAGTTTCTTAACACGTTTCGTAATATCATGACCAAGCAATATTTCTACTGAAAACAAATACAGATTATTGATACTGGATTCATACTAAGGAAGAATTCTGGAAGAAAATTCATCTCTCTTTACTTACATCTTTCCAAAATAATAACAATTAATAAGGTCCATTTAATTAAGTAACTATTATAGCTCCTTCTTATGTATGCAGCAACAAAGCCAAATCTGGCTCTTGTGCCATAAAACCGCAACCAACTTATCAAACTGTATGCAAAACTTATCTGGGGCTCCGTAGCACTAACAAATAGTAAAGACAATACAAATCCTCAGAAATAGAAGCTTAAGAATTATTGTCAATGCAGCCTGGTTTATTGAATGCAATGTTTTCGATAAACCAGGATCGGATAAATATATGTTCATAAAAAGCAGTATTTTCTTTTAATTAGTTCACTTTTGATTCACTGATCCGCATACATCTTAGGAATTTCTTTTTTTTTTCTTTCCAAATAGCATCTATGTAAATTCTTATTCTAATCCCTACGACCTCAATACAGAAGCCATATAAACTCACATCGCAAAATTATCCAGGAATTTTTTTCGCAGGCATCATACATCACACTAATACACTTTAATTTCTTCTTTGCTCACAACAATGGGAAAGCACAAGCACTCACACTCAACTTCAAAATGAACACTAAGACGCCATAGTAACGTATCCATCTACCTGAGGTTATTTTTATGCAGTAAGTTAAGGTTATTTTTTTTTTTGCAGTAAACATCGGATGTTGCTGGGGTTTTTTTCAACTTCAGTTCATTGCAGCATTTTCTTTTCATTCTTTCTCTCTTGGTTCACTGGTCGGCATCCTTGCTAGGATTTTTTTTTTTCGTTTTCTTTCCTTACATCCCTGTAACTTCTCATTCTAATCTATAACAACCTCAGTATAGAAGACATGGAAACACGCATCACAAAATTATCCAGGAAATTTTTCACAGTCACCATATGTCCCACTAATCTACTTCAATTTCTGCACCGCTCACAACAATGGGAAAACACTAACTCATATTCAACTGCAAAAATGGACACTACCGCTCAAGATGCCATAGTAACATATCCATCTATCTGTTATGTTATTTATTATGCAGTATACATCGGATGTTGTTGGTTTTTATTTTTTTAAACTTCAGTTCATTGCATTATCGGTTCACTGATCCACATCTTTCTTAGGACTTTTTTTTTCCTTTCCAAATTACATCCCTTCCTGTAACTTCTTATTCTAATCCATTCACGTTCGTTCTCTCAACCCCGTAAAAATGCTTTAAGCACTTGCTCTCCAAAGTCGGCATTCAATCTCTGACGATACAAAATATCAACCTAACCAATAAAAAAAAATTCCCGGTATAAAATTATAATATTTTTTTGAACGAGAATTACCTTAAAAAAAAAATTTTTTCGAATTAGTGCGATTAAACATGTTTCAAAAAAAAGCTACACTATTTTTTTTTATAAAATTTGTATTATTTTTTATTTGCCATAATCATTTGTTCATATTTTGTAAACACTGATTAAGTCAAATAAACAATAAGACAGCCTTTTTTTATTACTTTGTAAAAATTTTAATTATTTTTTTTTTTAAAAAAAGGAAGCTTTCCTGCCCTTAATAGGATTAAAACACACCCTAATAGATCTAAATAATGAAAAAAATTTAGGTTCTGAGATTAATTAATGTACTGAACAACAACAGTGAATAATAAAATCAGTTAATAAATTAATAAAATTTTGAAGTTAGTATAACTTTTCTCATTATATTGAAATAAAATAAAAAACATAAAAAAAACATAATAAAATAAATAAAAAATATTGAAATAAAATAAAAAACGTAATATTACTAAGCTAAACTTTTATCTGCTAATTCAAAATCTGTTGTTGTTTAAAATTTTATAAACCCCATTTTTTTTTTTTATCATACATAGATTTATACAATTCACCAATCATTTTATATTTACGTAGTCATATAAAATCAATGTAGAAAATATGATACTAACTCTTTTATCAAGTCTAATGTGGTAATACCAGACAGCAAATCCGGCGCCACAGTAAGAACATGAAACCATTCATATTACAAGAGAATCATCCGATTGCTCAAAAACATGGACTTTACCAACACTAATGATCTGTGAAACTTGGAAGATCTTATTCAACGATCTATCTTTCGGAAGATAAATCTATAATATGCATATATATATATATATATATATATCTTGAATCATGCTTTTGATCACATCTCACTTGTACACGATCAGATGTTACTTTCCCTCGAACATCAAAAAGAGAAAAAGAATCAGAACTATTTCTTCCCCATAGCACAATGAAAGAAAGTTATTTTTGCTGGTAGTAAATGGCAAATGTGGTGTGGAGAATCAAAGACAGAATATGTGGTGGAAACACACGTGCACTCCAGATTTATCCATCGATGTTTTGGCTTGAGAAAGCACCAAACAAATAGTCAATAATCCCACTGCTTCACGAAGTTAAGGCATGGTGGAAGTTACGAAAATAGATCAAACACATTTCTGAAAGGATCATACGAAGAAGGCATTGATCTTACAGAGGAGTACTAAATCTTTTTTTATTTTACTCGTCAAGGAATACACCAAATAACCTTTTACAACCAAAAAAAAAAAATTTGGTATTTATAATAGGATGACCACGTGATATTTCTGTGACCAAATCAATTAAATAAATAAAGGTTAATGATATTCTATATCAGATTAACTTATAACTATGTGTCAACTGTGAAATAATTTTTTTAAAAACGAATTTATTTAGTATTTATAATAGCATGAGTAAACGATATTTCTGCGACAAAATCAATTAAAGAATAAAAATTAATGATATTCTATACCAAATTTATTAACAAAAATGTTTCAACTGAGAAATAAATTTAAAAACAAGTAATATAAAAAAAAAATGTTTAAGTCAATTCTTCCTTTTTTTTCACTATATTGCAGAAAGTCCTTTATAAATAGTTTAAATTTTCCTCTTACATCTGGCGCCATCTATTGGTAGATACATGCAACTTAAATTTTAAATCTAAAAAAAACTAAAATGAATTAATTAAATTTAATTACTGAATTAATATTTAAAAAAACTGTATTAACATCAAGTGTCATCCACTGCACGTTCAAAAAAAAAGTATTTGAACTTGAGTGGATGAATAAGAAGTATTTTATGAACGATTGAAAATTTGAACAAGATATACATAGGGAAAGTGTGAGCTAATAGAAGGAATTGAAAAAGAATTTATTTATTATTTGTAATAACATGACCACGCGATATTTCAGTGACAAAATCAATTACATAAATAAAAGTTAAAGATATTCTGTATCAGATTAACTAACAACAAAGTTTCAACTGAGAAATAAATTTTAAAAAAAGATTTTATTTAATATTTGTAATAACATGATCACGCAACATTTCTGCGATAAAATCAATTAAATAAAGAAAGGTGAATGATATTCTGTTTCGAAATCTGCCAGTAGGCAGACGGCCTTGGCCCACCATGGGGCTGTTGCGCCAATCATGATGAATGATATTCTATATCAGATTAAATAACAACAATGATTCGACAGAGAAATAAATTTAAAAAAAGGAATTTATTTAGCATTGGTAATAACATGATCAAGCGATATTTCTGCGACAAAATCAATTGAATAAATTAAGATTAATGATGTTCTAGATCAGATTAGCTAACAACGCTGTTCCAAACGAGAAATAAATTTTTAATAAAAGAATTTATTTAGTATTTGTAATAATATGTAACATGTTGCAAAAGAAATTTTGAAGTTTTCGATTTTTTTTTCCCCACTTTCATTAACACTATTCGATAAAAATTTTAAGTAAATTCGTAGAATATTGAGATGCAATCACTGTTATTATTTGTTAATTTTAAGATAAAAAACTTGAAATCTTCCTCCTATCGATTGGATTCTTCCGTGCCATTATGAAGCCTTCTGTCTCCTCCATGGTTCTTTTTTTCTTCCTCGTCTCCATGTCAATGTCCTGTGTTCCCTTGTTTTCTTTATCACACGCAATCACCTCTGACCCAACATAGCAACACAGACATTTCCTTGAAATAGTACATGCTTGTGGAACGGAACCCATGAAGTATTGTCTGTACTAGAGCACAATTTTATGCTGAGGTCAAAAACTAACCAGAAACGATAGGATTCCTTTTTTTACGGTTGTTATCTTTTTACAGACAATGGAATTGATGAAACATGAATTATAGATAAATATAAGAAGTAACAAAAGGGTATATTTATGTGATTTAGATTCTGACATTGTTTCCAGAAAACAAGATATGCCACTAGGAATCTCATGGTAAAAATTCCTCTAACGAGTTATTCTTGCTGTTATTTATCCTTTACTAATAAATTCCATTCCTTGATGTTTTTATATTATTTTAAATAGGGCGAAATAAAAACTCATTTTGATGTTTTTATATTATTTTAAATAGGACCAAAAAAAATCATTTTGATGTAAAAACTAACCAGACAATACATTTGCAGCTGTGGCAGATCAAGATCTGTTTAATGGAGTAAAGCGGTATCATGCAGATTTTTTAATAAGTTCATCTTTCCTGTCTAATACTAAGTGCGCAACTGCGTTGATGGGATATTTTTGACAATAAAAACTTTGCTAAACTCCGAAAGAAATAAAAAAAAATTGTTTATTCAAAGTATCACCCTTCACAAGCTATACATTTTGTCATCTCTCTGACGATACATGAATACCGCGACGATTAAAGAAGACGTTTTTAAACTCAAACCATTCCTCCAACCCAACTTTTCACATTCCATAAACATTCCATTCATAGGAAAAAAACATGCACATGGAATAAATGAAATGCAAATCTCATGATCTACTAATTCCGAATATACTAAATTTGCATTCTTTAACACATATAATATCGTTGCAAAAGAGGTTTCCGATTATTTTTCACTTTCATTAACACTATTCGATAAAAATTTTAATTAATTCGTAGAATCTTGAGACGCAATCACTCTTACTATTTGCTAATTTTAAGATAAAAACCTGCAATCTTCCTCTATCGATCTGATTCTTCCGTGCCATTATGAAGCCTCCTGTCTCCTCCGTGCTTCTTTTTTCTTCCTCCCCTCCATGTCAATGTCCTGTGCGCACTTGTTTTCTTTATCACACGCAATCACCTCTGACCCAACATAACAACACAGCCATTTCCATTGAAATAGTACACGCTTATGGAACGGAACCCATCAAGAATTGTCTGTACTAGAGCACAATTTTATGCTGAGGCCAAAAACTAGCCAGAATCGATAGGATTCCCTTTTTTACGGTTCTGATCTTTTTACAAACAATGGAATTGATTAAACATGAATTATAGATAACTATAAGAAATAACAAAAGGGTATATTTATGCGATTAGATTCTAACATTGTTTCCAAAAGGCAAGATATGTCACTAGAAATATCACGGTATGAAATCGTCTAACGAGTTATACTTGCTTAATGCTTAATTTCTTAATGCTTTTAAATTATTTTAAACAGGACGAAATAGAAACTCATTTTGATAATAAAAGCTAACCAGGCATTACATTTCCGAGTTTTCTTTCATACAATACATTCTACCATATGATACTTCCCCCTAAAAGTCCTCCTGGAAGGTATTGCCTGCTTCTTCGGCGACTTACAGCCAAGTCAGACTTCTGCCTACGGATGCTCCTTTACAACAGAAGTTGTCCCCTTTCCCTCCATCCATGAGTAGACTACTCATGGGATGTCCTTCCCGCACTGCAGGACATTCAGGATTAGACACAACAACAACGTTAGTTTAGTTCCCATTTACTAACTCTATTTTTTATTACCCTGGACAGGCATTCTTGTTTTTATGGTACATTAATTATTAAACTTTCTGCGAATAAGAATTCTTTTTCTAAATAAATTCCCATTACCACAATACAAAAGGAGCTACTTGAGAAAGAATATTAATTTAAAAAGATAAAACTGATGTGTATTTCCATATAATCTCTATTTTGGGTAGATCTTGAGAAAGAGATGCTAGACACTTGTTGTTATGCAGCATAAAATGAATTTAGAAATATTTTCCTGATACAAAAAAAGTAACAATGTTGTTGTTTTTTTCCATAATAAAAGAGATTTAGATCGAAATAAATCTCAAATGATGCAATACGGGACACAAAAGAAATCAAATTCTATTCTCAGAAACGCAGATTTATAAAAAAAAAAACACGAGATTGTTGGAAGATTGTGTTGGAAGAAAAGTTACCAAATACTTCCAGTGGCAACACTATCACGGGGAACTGTTTGTGTGTGTCTATTTGCGACAAAGAGAAAAATGACTCTCGTGCGCACAGGGTGCTCCACCGTAGGTAGCTGGCTCACTGTGCAAATTCAATTTCAGAAATTCTTAAGGTGAGAAGATTGGATACTTCTGGGGGAAAGAGTTATCTGACTTAGAAGAAATAGGATTTAAAATAGATACAATATCTTTTGTGTCCGGAGAAGAGGCATATAAAGCAGCGGCATTCTTCAAAGAGCTGTTTGTTTCAAAAGATGTGAAATCTTTATTGTGTCGGTGCATTTGATCCGATCTGTTAAACTGAAATGAAATTATGTAATATACTAGATATTATTAATGTCAAACACTTAACTTTTCTGTTAGCATTGCTTTCATTAATAGCAGATACAGCCTCCCTTATGACATGTTAAATAGATGAGAATAATAAATAATCTTTTCCTTTATTTTCATAAAGGAAAGGATTATTTAGTGCACTGCGTCTCATTTGTATTACATTTGAGAAAGATCGGGAGAAATACACACTTAGGTAACTTGGTAATAGCAAAGCATATTGCCTTCATTTATGTCTATCCACTATTTTGAATAATTCTAGTTAAGTGAATGAGAATAGAACTTGTAAACTTTCCCTCCAAATAACCAATATACAATTCCTCCCAACCTTCAAGCGGCCTGATGGCCAATCGGTACCACAGGTTTCCGGTTTGAACCCTGGCGGTGGCAGGGAGGTTTGTTAGCAGTTCGGAATCCACGTTAATCTGTAGTAACCTGAAGTGTAACTAACCTAAAGTGCTGTAACTAATCTGTAACTAACCTAAAGTGCTAAAAAAATGACCGCACAGCGACAAACTAATTCTCAATCTTCAAGCTAGGGTTGGACAAACAAGTATGCATTAAATTGTAGATTCTGGGTAATATTTTCTGTTGTAATGTGTCATTCAATTTCGATGGTTTTCCTTATATAGATACCAGATTCATAACAGATTTAATATTATTCAAGTTATCCTATGGTAAACTTATCACAATTCATCAACAAGTTCCCAAATAATTATCGATCGAGCGTGAAGAACATCGATAATAAAAAAATAAAAACGCCCTTTTTGTAGGACTGTGAAAAGAAAATTTACCCACATGTGTGTCCCACATGAGAAAAATCCTAAAAAGGTAGTCCTACAATGACTAAATATGCTATTAAGGTAGACATCAGTTCACTGTTTATTGATGAATCTACTCAGTGTTATTCGTTCAAGTGATACGAATCAGTTTCTTCAATACATAAAATATGCATTCCGTTCATTGGTATATATAAAAATGTATGTGTTTAAGCAATTTCGCATTTCGTATAGTATTTCGTGAAAAGCGGTAGAATTGGTTTTAATATTTCCCAAAAGGCATTTGACTGTCGATATAAGATACCTTATACAAGCTGTGAAAGTCGGCGTTGGGTGTCTTCATTCTTGAAAGTAATGATTGCAATACAGGCTGTAAATAGGTTCAAACCATATACATGCTGTCAAAATCGGAATTGAGTCTCCTCATTCTTGAAAGTAATGATTGCAATATACGTCGCTAGTAGGTTCAAACCATATACAAGCTACCTGTCAAAATAGGCGTTGAGTCTTTTCATTCTTGAAAGTAAGGACTACAATAAACGCCGCGAGTAGGTTCAAACCATATATAAGCTGCCAAAATCGGCATTGAGTCTCATCATTCTTAAAAAATAATGATTGCAATACACGCCGCAAGTAGGTTCAAACCTCATACAAGCTGTCAAAGTCGGTTTTGAGTCTCTTCATTCTTGAAAGTAATGATTGCAATACACGCCGCGAGTTCAAACCTTCAAGCTGTCAAAGTCCAGTCTCTTCATTCTTGAAAGTAATGATTTGCAATACACGCCAAAATCGGCAGCTGAAAGTCGGCATTGATTCTTAATTCTTGAAAGTAATGATTGCAATACGCCGCAATACAAACCTCATACAAGCTGTCAAAGTCGGTTTTGAGTCTCTTCATTCTTGAAAGTAATGATTGCTTAAAACCTCATACAAGCTGTCAAAGTCGGTTTTGAGTCTCTTCATTCTTGAAAGTAATGATTGCAATACACGCCGCAAGTAGGTTCAAACCTCATACAAGCTGTCAAAGTCGGTTTTGAGTCTCTTCATTCTTGAAAGTATTGATTGCAATACACGCCGCGACTAGGTTCAAACCATATACAAGCTGCCAAAGTCGGCATTGAGTCTCTTCATTCTTAAAAATAATGATTGCAATACACGCCGCAAGTAGGTTCAAACCTCATACAAGCTGTCAAAGTCGGCATTGAGTCTCTTCATTCTTGAAAGTTCTGTCAAAGTCGGTTTTGAGTCTCTTCATTCTTGAAAGTATTGATTGCAATACACGCCGCGACTAGGTTCAAACCATATACAAGCTGCCAAAGTCGGCATTTTGAGTCTCTTCATTCTTAAAAATGATTGAATACACGCCGCAAGTAGGTTCAAATCGGCGTTAGGTCTCTTCATTCTTGAAAGTATTGATTGCAATATACGTCGCTAGTAGGTTCGAACCATATACAAGCTACCTGTCAAAATCGGCGTTGAGTCTTCTCATTCTTGAAAATAATTATTGCAATACACGCCGCGACTAGGTTCAAACCATATACAAGCTGCCAAAGTCGGCATTGAGTCTCTTCATTCTTAAAAATAATGATTGCAATAAACGCCGCGAGTAGGTTCAAACCTCATACAAGCTGTCAAAATCGGCATTGAGTCTCTTCATTCTTGAAAGTAATGATTGCAATACACGCCGCAAGTAGGTTCAAACCTCATACAAGCTGTCAAAGTCGGTTTTGAGTCTCTTCATTCTTGAAAGTAATGATTGCAATACACGCCGCGAGTAGGTTCAAACCATATACAAGCTGCCAAAATGGGCATTGAGTCTCTTCATTCTTGAAAGTAATGTTTGCAATACACACCAAGGGTAGATTCAAACCAAGTTACAAGTTGTCAAAATCAATATTGAGTTTCTTCATTCTTGAAAGTAATGATCGCAATACACACCACGAATAGGTTCAAACCAAGGACCTCCTACATGACAGCTATGCTTATTTTCACTGGATTACTACTTGGACATTACCTAATAGTAATGCAAAAAAAATTACCGTAGCGTTACTGATATTATAAATAAAAAATATTTTTAGTCATGAATGTTGAACACTAATTATGATTCCTTTTCTCCTTTAAAAAATTCGAAAATTATCAATATTTTTAACAATATTAAAGTTTAAAATATAAGAATCTATTTCTAAAAATCATTTGAAAAACACGAAATATTTTCATGCATGTTTATTTTTTTCTTCCAATGAAATAAAATTTAAAAAATGTTCTCAAAAAATAACTACCATATTTTCTGCATAAAAATAAAAATTCAGAAGGTTTCCTATTGAGAGAGGAATTTTTTTTTCTTGCTGCTTCAATACAAGTTTGGATTTTTTTTTTTTTTTTTTTCAGTCTATTCAAAATTCATGGCATGGTCTGTTATGTAAATCCAAGAGCATGATAAAAGTTCTTAGCTAAAGTCCTAATTTGAAAAATTGCCTCTTTTGTAGAAAAATTCCTACCAAATATGAGATTTTATTCCAATTCAAAAAAACTTTGCCTATTCAGCCATTTAAAATAAAAATGAATATAGATTCCCTAGTGTTCAAAACAGTTTTTCCAAGTTTTTCTTAAAAGATATCTGAAAAGTAACGGGTGGAAATACTGAAAAGTTCTTTTCCAGAGGCATACAAAAGGTATTGAAAAAGATAAAAAGTAACAGAGTATAAGTACAACATTGGGAAAAATATAAAACATCTTTTAAAAACTCGAATATTTTAAATAGTCTTAAAATAAACTAAAACAAAACTTTCCATCATTAACAATAATTAATAATCATAAAATTTTTGACGTCATTGTTTTTTTGTACGATATTAAATACTTCGCTCATGCTGAATACAATTTCTTTGAAATTGTTTTATAGAGAAGGAATTGATTCTATTGAATTCTGGAGCATTCCATACATCTTGGAGATTGTTTTACAAGGAATAAATTGATTCTATTGAATTCTGGAGCATTCCATACATCTTGGAGATTGTTTTACAAGGAATGAATTGATTCTATTGAATTCTGGAGCATTCCATACATCTTGGAGATTGTTTTACATGGAATGAATTGATTCTATTGAATTCTGGTGCATTCCTTTTACATCTTGATTCTATTAATTGTTTTTTTTACATGGAATGAATTGATTCTATTAGAATTCTGGTGCTTTCCTTACATCTTGGAGATTGTTTTACAGGGAATGAATTGAGTCTATTAAATTCTGGAGCATTTCATACATCTTGGAGACTTTTTAACAGGAAATGAATTGATTCTATTGAATTCTGGTGCATTCCATACATCTTGGAGATTGTTTTACAAGGTATGATTTTATTCTATTGAATGCTGGCCTATCTTTAGGTTTAAAAACTTCCACAAATGTTTGGTTGAATCAAATATGGAGACCGTGGGGCCGGTTAAAAATACCAATGGTGAAACACCTTCATCAAAGTATATGACATGTTGCCTTTTAGTGCTTAAATTTAATGCGAAAATTTACTAGTTACTGATCCCATGACTCTACAAGTATACTGATTACACTTTTTAGCCTTACAAATTAAAGTTAGAAGTACATCATTATCTAGATAATTCTGCTATCTTTAGGATGAAATTTATATATTCTGGGTTCTTAAATTCATCGTTTGACTTGAAATACATCTGGTATACCAAGCATTTAAAAGTTAAAGGAGAAGTGATATAAAAAAGATGATTTGTTACTAAACATTTTTTACAAATCCCTGAAGCATCATTATTCTGTGACAAGTAAAAATGTGCTTGATCAAGACTTTGAATAATCTTCCATTGCAAAGTGTTTGTGTGTACATGAACTCGCTTTATCTTTAATGGTTTGCTTTCCACAGGAACCGCAATTACAGTTTCCAAGCCAGCATTTTTCCTTCTTATTGTTCTATTCATTAGGTGACTTTTTTTTTCTTCTTCTATATTGGCGCAATAGCACCATGGTGGGACCATGGTGCTATTGCGCCAATCTGCCTGCTGGACCATCTGCCATCTGCCTGCTGGCAGTTTTCAAGACACGAGATGTGTTTTTTTACTGAGCAGGGTTGTCAGCCCAATGCCAACAGTCATATTAGACCGGAACCTACAGTTTAAAGTGGATTCTGAACCACAACAAACATCCATGACACCGCCTTAACTAGAACCCGAAACCTGCGGCATCGAGCGCCAGAGTGCTAGATTCACTACATCACTAGCTTACATAAATAATTAACCAACTGAGATTAAATATTTCTTATGTTCCTCGGTAGTTGTCGAATAATAGTGTTTATATTCTGAAGTTTTCTATTTCAGTTCAACCCTTTTCAATCTCGGCCTATACTAGACCTATAACGGCTTTAATACAAGGGACGCTTTCAGGTTCAGGTTCACATTATATATATATATATATATATAATGTTTGTAAGTGATATTTAAAGTGTTCCGATGAACCTGATGAAATTTAAAGTGTTCCGATGAACCTGATGAAATTTAAAGTGTTCCAATGACCATATATATATGGTCTGCGGCAGACCTTAATTATCACACGGCGTGATTCACGAAATCACAAGGGACTCACTTTAAAAACAGGCGGAAAATCCCAGCCTATTCAGTCTTCTCTCTGTCGACTCGTGGCAGAATTCTCTGACTTCTTCACACACAATAAAAAATAATAAATAAAAATAAAAATAAAAACTTCTTTTAAAATAATCCTTCAAAAGGGGGGTCAGCTCCCCTCATTCCTCCTTGGGGTAGACATTTCTCAACTCGGGATTTATTACCAATCACGATGGAACAAGTTATATTATATCATATACAATTCAAAATTGTTTCGAACTGTGAAGGTCGCACAAACAATTACTAATTTCATGAGGTTTCGTTAACCACGTCATTGAATATCTGCTATCAGATTTGTGTGACAGGTTGTTCTCATAAGTACAAAACACTAATTGCACGCAATATAACTATCCACAATAAAGCACTTCTGCAGTCAAATTTGAGTTGTGAATTTATTATAAATTTCTCAAAAGCATATATTACTCTCTCCTGGAAATGAAATGCCGAAACTCATCTCATGAGAAAAAAATGCTACAATATTCTATGCTCGACCCACTATCGAATAATGTAGGGAGAACATTATTGTCTTTCGAAAGGGCAATGTCCTTTCTTCATTTCCAGCCGCTTATATACATTGTCTCAAGAGTCTCATGTTATCACTGGACCTTGTACCAGAAATCCTGTATAACGTTGTATTCACTACAAATCCACAAAGCAATGAATTACATTTAGTTTAGGGCCTAGTAATACAAAAGGTTATACTAAATTTTAACTTCAATCTGTAAAGCAATCAGATTTTAAGGTAAATATAAACCTTACATAAAAAGGAAACTTCTTGTGTGTTGTTTTTTTAATAATCTGTTAGTATGGATTTTAACATTGTAAACTAAAATTCTACCCCTACATTTTTTACTTTGAAAAAAGAAATGTTTTCAATTTTTTTAAAACTAAAAAGCCAAATTTATAAATTGTGGTTAAAAAAAGGGCAAATTTTAGGCTTAAGAATTTTTTTACTATAATTAAAGTACATAGATGGCAGCACATGCTTATAAAGGCATGTAATTCTTCATAGAAATAGTTCTAAAACTCTGGAGCTGAATATATATTTCCTACAATTGCAAGTTAAAAAAAACCTTTAATGAATAAAAATAGTATGAAGCAACTTTTGGATTAGGACAAGTTTTAATTATTTTGAAGTAAAAAAGAGTAAAATTAGTGAAAAAAACTAATGTCTAAAATTTAAAGTGTAGAAATAAAAGCTTGAATATGACAGCTCTCGAGTTTTGTAATATAAACCAATAATATTTATAGGATTTGATTGTAGACCGATTTTGTGCCTTGAAGAATTATAGAAATCTGAATGAGCTAATTTAACTAAAATATCTGCGTGGAAAGAAGTTCAAAGTGTAAAAGATACATTGAATAAAACTAGATATATTTATTGTAACCAAGATAAAGAAGTTTTCAGTTATTTCTGATAATACTAAACTGTAATAAACGATTGCATGGAATATTTTCCGAATTGAGAATAATTCAATTGTAAATATAGGTGGAAGTGTTGAAACACACTCACACCAATAATTTGAAGCCAATGAACATTCTTGTAAAAATATATTTTATATGTTGCTTGGCTCTAATGCTCTTGTAGGAATGGTCTTTTCTCTTAGGAAAAATTGTGCACAAGCGAATGCCAAACTAAATTTTAATAAATTTTGTCATTTCTCTATTTGAAAATAACACCAAAGATATTTTTAAAAAGTGTTAGTCCACATAAATTACATATTTACGTGCGCTCATTCCTGTTCTATTCATTAATAAATAAAAAAAACTATGAAGATGTATGCGCTTTTGTCGTGTCCAATCCTCAAAGTCCCGCAGTGGGAAATGGACATCCTATGAGTAATCTACTCATGGATGGAGGAAAAGGGGGTAGCTTCTGTTGTGATGGAGCACCCTTGATAGACGTCTGATTTGGCTTTGTATCGCTGAAGAACGAGGGTAGTGAGTGCCTTCCGGGAGGATTTTTAGGGGAAACTACACAGCATTTACGCATCGTAAGAGAGAAAACCCAAAAAACTCTCAACAGCAGTCCGACTAACGGGGTCAAGATGTTGAACATCACAAACGCCATCGAGTCTCCTCTCTTTCTGAAACAGTGTCTACAACAAAACCGCCAACGGATTGGACCTTCGCTCTAATGCTAATCAGGGGGCGCACGTTTCCGCTGAGCCACGAGTATATACGCGTTTAGAAAGCACATACTAATATTAGTGGATATCTCATATATTTGTTGGGGTTTTTTATTTTATTTCTTTTGAGGGGGGTCACGTTAAGCTGCCATCATATTCACGTGTTTGGGGCCTGATGGCCGAGTGACTAGCGCTCTGGTGCTTGATGCTACAAGTTTCAGGTTCAAGTCCTGGCGGTGAATGGGCGTTTGTTGGTGGTTCGGAATCCATTTTAAACCGTAGAGTCTGGTCTAATACGATCGTAGAGAGTTGCGGGGGTAGTGTTAATCTCTCCCGTAGCATATCTTCAAACTACACCTGCCCCCTTGGCAGTGCTAAATAAGTAGCAATGTTCTGCGGTGCAGCCTGCACGACATACCTTATCAAGGCTAGTTTGTATTGAACTGCTCACAGGGAAATAGTCAATAAGCCAGTTCTCGAGGTAATTAAAAAATATATTCAAGTGTTTCATAATACAATTAACGTTAATCTAACATTTGATATTTTTTTTCAGACTACTTTTGGCAGGATCTATAAGCGTTTATATCTATAAACGATTTAATCTATCTCAAATGTTTAAATAAGTAAATGTTTCCAATCTGCCTACGGTGAAAGATTTGCAAAAGTTGAATTTTTTTTCCGTGTTTACTATTATCACATCTTATCTAGACATTATTTACGTTACTTTTTCCTCCTTCTGATAAGATGCAAGTGGATAAATCAAAAAGGATAAAGCAGTTAAAGATGAGAGCATAAATCTGAAAGTCAAGTCTCATTCATTCTGAAATATTCTGAACTTTTGCCAACAGCTCCAGTGCAGTTAATAAAACAACTACTTTAAATAAAAAAGCATCGAAATTCAGATTTATCTGAAATTCGCTATACTAATCTTTCATAAGCCTTTTTTTTTTCTCTGACATAAAACTAAAACATTTTTTCAGTTTTTATACATTTAATATCAACAACAATTATGTGAACTAGAAAAATTTCGAAAAAAAAATGTACAAAAAATGAAAATTACATATGTGGCCATTAAATATTAATGATAAATTACATTTCGGCATTCTAAGAATGAATTTTTCTCAAATATATATAATTTAAGAAAAAGAATTTTTTCAAGGCATCTTACAGAATTTTGGTCCATTTTTTTAGCATAAAAAACCTGAAAAATTAAAACTTACAATAATTACAAATCAATTACAATGCATAGAATGAAACATTATTAACGGTCACTTACAAAAAAATCCTTTGTTTTTATTGTTGGTGGATAGTATAGTACAAATTTTCTCAACTGAATTTTAATTTTTTTTCAATTTTAATTGATTTAATTTATTAAAAAAATTATTTATTTATAAAAATATATTTCATTTGAAATTTCGATTATACCATAGATAATTTATATAATTCTAATAAAACTTTTACTTTTAAAGAATATTAAAGTGCATACAAAAAATTTAAATAATTTTCATGTTTATACTTGTATGAGTGAAATGATCAGTTGATTGATAGGAAATGTTGTGTGGATCAAAGGCAAAACTATTCATGTTATGCATGGAGCGTATTCATTAAATTACCAATTTATGCATGCAACACATTAAACTCTCCAAAGAGTTAAAAATCGTTAGTAATAAAGAAAAAAATAAATTAAGTAGCAAAACATCACTCGAGTAACTCAAGAGAATAATTTGAAAATAAAAAAATTATGAAGAAAATTTAATATATAACTTAATTTAATACTTTTATACATATACACTGAAATGACAAAAGTCATGGGATACCTCTTAATATCGTGTCGGCCCTCCTTTCGCCCGGCGAAGTGCAGCAACTCGACGTGGCATGGACTCAACAAGTCGTTGGAAGTCTTCTGCAGGAATATTGAGCCATGCTGTCTCGATAGACGTCCATAATTTTGAAAGCGTTGATGGTGCAGGATTTTGGGCACGAACAGACCTCTCGAGGATGTCCCATAAATGCTCGATGGGATTCATGTCGGGCGATCTAGGTAGCCAGATCATTCGTTGGAATTGTCCAGAATGTTCTTCAAACCAATCGCTAACAGTTGTGGCCCGGTGACATGGCGCATTGTCATCCATAAAAATCCCATCGTTGTTTGGGTATATGAAGTCCATGAATGGTTGCAAGTGATCTCCAAGTAGCTGAACATAAGCATTTCCAGTCAATGTTCGGTTCAGTCGCACCAGAGGACCATGTCCATGCCATGAAAAAACAGCCCACACCATTACGGAGCCACCACCAGCTTGAACAGTGCCTTGCTGACAGTTTGGGTCCATGGCTTCGTGGGGTCTGCGCCACACTCGAACCCTAACATCACCTCTTACCAACTGAAATCGTGACTCATCGGACCAGGCCACGGTTTTCCATTCATCTCGGAACCAACCGATATGCTCACGTGCCGACGAGAGTCGCTGCAAGCGATGTCGTTCTGTCAGTAAAGGCACTCGAGTCGGTCTTCTGCTGGAATAGCCCAAGAAAGCCAAATTTCTCCGCACAGTTCTAACAGACAAGTCCCTTGTACGTCCCACATTGATTTCTGTGGTTATTTGACGCAGTGTTGCTTGTCTGTTAGAATTTATGACTCTTTGCAGACGTCGCCAGTCTCGATCGTTAAGTGCAGGCGGTCGACCACTGCGCTGTCCATGGTGGGATGTTATGCCTGAAATTTCATACTCTCGGCACACTCTTGACACAGTGGATCTGGGAATGTTGAATTCCCTAACGATTTCCGAAATGGCATGACCCATGCGTCCAGCTCCAACTACCATTCCGCGTTCAAAGTCTGTTAATTCCTGTCGTGCGGTCATCATCACGTCAAATCCTCTTCACATGAATAACTTGAACAGAAATGAAAGCTCTGCGAAAGCACTGCGCATTTATACCTGTTCTACGCGATGCTACTGCCATCTGAAAATTTGCATATTGCTATCCCATGACTTTTGTCACTTCAGTGTATATATATATATATTGTAACTGGATGTGGTTGGGTTGAGGCACTTGAGGCACAGATTTGGAACTTACAGTTTTATTTACGCCCGCACAATTACCACACACATACAATGAGGCACAAACAATATATAACACATTTAAATTAAAAGACAGATAATTAAACCTTCACGAAAGAATTCCACTTCTAACCGGAACTCTCGGTTAAGTGCAGAGGGCTCAAAGATTGCACTAAATGTACTTCCTTCCCGGGTAAGAGTCTGTAGGCCAACTAATGAAAAGGGTTGCACTAATTATATTTCCTCTCGTGGCGTGAGACTGTAGACCAACTAAGCGTTTCTCAGTGTGAGCGCGTGGACTTTTTCTCAGTGTGAGCGCTGTACTTTCTCTCGGGTGAGAGTCTCGAGGCCTACTGACCATTGCTACTAAACACCACAGGCTCAGTGTATTTGCTCTTACCAATGTATAGGGGTATGCATGATTACAGTATATATATACATGCATTGCAAAATGAATTTCTTTTTATGTTTTCCAGAATACAGGATGAGAGATCCAGTAAACGAATATCTGCTGTATCAACTGTGGCTAGAGATCCGATGCGTATCAACTGGTGAGTGAAATGTTTATTTTAAGAAATACTTAACTGAATGTAAAAAAATGCATTCCATACTATTTCATTTCAATTGCATTCCTAAAACTATCATAGCCAATCATCATGCGCCTTAATTTTGACTTCAATGAACACGGAATTGTTTAACTGTCTTCCTGTCCCGATTGACAACATAATCATAAGATGGGTTTCCACCAGATACAAAATTCTCACGTCTTACAGCACCAGTCAATAGAGAGCTTCAATCGGCAGGAGATCAAGCTTTTGATTGGCTGGTGTGTACGACATGAAATTTGAGTGTTGGAGGGGGAACCTCTAATGTTGGAAAGGATCCTCCAATTTCTGTTAATTATGTGAGTTTCAATCGCAGCTTTGAAAAAGAGTAAATAAGATGAAAATTTTGTTAAAGTATGTCATATAGACTTAGAAAAAAATTTCTTGTTAGCGGTTTTTCTCTACACGATATGCAAATGCCTGGCAGTTTCTCTTGAAATATATCCTGGAAAACCTTAAGGGGCAATAACATGGACAAATATCAAAGCGATACTTTCAATTCAAAAATTGCGGTATGTCTGTGGAACTCACCTGCGTTTCATGTTTTCTGGATCATTTAAGTAAAAAAAGTGTTCGTTTTTTTTTTTTCATTGATTATCTGTTATCACATCAATTAGCCAAACCAAATTTTCTATTATTAAACACAAAAAAAGTTATAAAAAAACGAATGATGATGATGATTTTTGCAGGAAAGCCGTGAAAGCGACTGCATTATTGTTCCCATTGCTGGGCCTCACCCACCTCATGTTTTGCATCAACCCCAAGGATGACGCCATGTTTGAGGAGGCCTACATGATCACCAATGCTATCCTGCAGTCGTCTCAGGTATGCGCCTTCGGTTTTTTTTGTCCTTTTAACACTCTTAATGAAATTACAGTTAGTTGACTACTTATGACAATTTAATATTAATATAATCAAATTAATCGGTTGAAATTGATATTAAATCGAATTTATTTAATGATGATAAAAAAGTATCATAATAAATATTTATCTAATTCATGAATAGCCAAATTTAAAATTAGGCTCTCTCTCTGTATATATGTATGCTACTTGGCTTTGTTGGGCTTGAATGGCCGAATATCTAGCGCTCTGGCACTCGGTGCCACAGGTTTCGTCTTCGAGTCCCGGCGGTGCCATGGATGTTTGTAATAGTTCAGAATCCACTTTAAGCCGTAGGTTCCAGTCTCCTATGACTGTAAGAGCGTCACGGAGCAGAAGTCAGACTTCTACCTACGGGTGCTCCATCAGAACAGAAGCTTCACCCCTCCTCCCTCTTTCCATGAGGGATACGACAACAACAACAACTTGGCTTTGTTATACAATTAGATTGTGTTTCTAAACATATATATATATATATATATATATATATATATGAAGAATGATGAATATATATATATATGAACAGAAAATGAATATATATATATATGAACAGAAAATGAATATACATATATATATGAACAGAAAATGAATATATATATATGAACAGAAAATGAATATATATGTATATATATATATATTCATCTTCTTCATTGGCACAACAGCCCCATGGTGGACTGTCTACTTGCAAATTTCGATACAGGTTCTTCTTTCTTCAGAGTAGGATTGTCAGCCCTACGCCCAACAGTCATATTAGACCGGTTTAAAGTGGGTTCCGAACCACTACAAGCAACCATGGCTTCTCCAGCTCCTCCAACCATGGCTCCTCCAGCTCCTCCAACCATGGCTCCTCGAGCCCGAAATTTGGGGCACCGAGCGCCAGGAACTCGGAAAAGAGACCCATATATATGCATATATATATATATATATATATATGTATGTATGTATACATGTGTGTGTGTGTGAAAAGTAGCTGCTGTTGATTAAATAATGCAATTCGCTACAAATAAATGTTTAATAATATACGTTAATATTTAAATGTGAAACAAATTCGGCACTACGCCATTCATCCACGATAACAATAACTATAATCGTTGCCAACAAACTAAGAACAATAACGAGTCGTGATGCCATTCACAGTTCAAGAAATCAATCATAGAACAGGAGTTCCGTACAAAAGCTGGAGCCATCTATCGTTCAAGATAGTTAATAAAGTATAGTTAAGTATAAGTGATAGTTTCCTATCTTTCGATAGACTGTTTATGTCATATCTTGTAAACTTGATGATTTCAAAAGTGAATTTAGTTATCAATTAAAAATATTAATTATTTGCATAAATGTTTTGCTTTTCTATTTTACATTATTCTGAGAATAAATGCATAAGACATGTCGAAGAAAAATTTTACATATTATTTTGAAATTCACAATTTTTTTGTTAAGAATATGTCAAAAATTTGATTTCATTTCTCTCGTTTTCGTATTATTAGACTATTTATTTTTTTATGTACAAATTTTTCTAATTATTTCACAGATTGACAGAAGTTTATTAATATATATTGGATATCTTCTCTTCCATATTAAAAAAAATTCTGAAGATTTTGATAAAAAAAAAAAGAATTAATAAACTAACGCTAATTTATATAAATTATTTTTCCGAAATATTTATGAAAATTCATTAGTTTTTTTTTTAGCTGTCTATCGGATATTAAATAGTCGCTTGAATCATTAACAATAATATCCTCCGGAATCATAATTTGGTAACTTAATATAAAAAAATATTCATACTTCATTATAAATACACAGGCAGACTTATCAAATTTTGTGAAATATTATTTACATGCTGGAAAATTTTTTCTTTTTATTTTGTTCGAATTATAAGTAAATATTTGATATAACAAACAAAAATAAAGCAAACTCATAAATCAGAAATTAGTCGAGGGTTGACATCGGCAAAATCAAAAACAAAAATTCATCATAAATTTTAATAATTTTTATCGATATTGCATTATCACTTCGTAAATTAAGAGAATGTAAAAAGAGGCATAACTACAGACACATGTTTAAATATGTAAGTTTATTGAAAAAAAATTGCTTTTCTAGATATTATTTATAAATATATCTCTCCTAAAATTAATCGATATTTTTAATAATCTATTTCCAGTTTTAGATTATTACTTTTAAATTATTTTCATTTGCAATAAGAAGTTGTTTTGTTGCAATAATTTACGCAGAACATTCTTTTAATTAGACTATATTTCATATTAATAGAAATATTTTTGTCACCTTCACTTATTTTTATTTAAATTCCGTTTATTTAAAAAAATTAAAAAAATAAACATTTAAGCAAATAATTTTACCGATATTAGATCATCGCTCCGTAAATCAAGAGAATGTCGTTTAAATAAAAAGGCATAACTAATTTTTTTGTGCTTCACATATTTAAATATGTAAGTTTATCAAAAAAATATGCCTTTTTAGATACTATTTATAAGGATATTTCCCAAAACATTAATCGAGATTTTTATTTGTTATAAAATATTCCTTTGTATTATTCTTTTTTTTTTTAAGAAATTTATGTTAAAAAAAAAGAAATTACTTTTTAAAATCCAAAGGAATACTTTTTAAAAATACAAAAGAATTAATTTTTAAATGCTAAAGGAATTATTTTTAAAAATATAAAGGAATTAATTTTTAAAATCCAAAGGAATTGATTTTAAAAATACAGAATCATTGTTCAATCAGAGTGGCCAAGTAATTACAATAGAATTTTTATAATTTTTATGATTATTATTTTAATTGAAAAACAGATAACTTACAGTAGTTGTAGCATTAAGAAAATCTGAAAAATCATTAACAACTTTTATTAAATAAGTTATAAAAGTGAAAAAAAAAAAAAAAAAAAGCTTTAAAAAATATAATAAAAAATTTTGTTATTTAAAATATACTTTTTTAAAAATAAGCTACTTTTTTTACTTCATATTTTGAAAATATAAAAAGTTCATTATTTCTGTCATGGTACTTTAAAGTTTTAGACAATAGGTCTACCAACACGGAAGTGATATTCATACCAAATGTTATTTTTAGGTTTATATTTAAATCAATACTTTTCCGGTGGTCAACAAATTACAGGCGGAAGCATAGAAATAAACATCACTGTTTTCCTTCCTTGAAGTGTACTTAAATTTAGTTCTGCTATTAAAATGATATTATAAACAATATCTTATCTATTAATCAGTGTTTTTATGCAAAAATAGAATGTACGTAATTAAAGTTAAACATTAAATTAAATTGCTTTTTTCAATTGTGTATATTTTTATGAAGAAATAATAATTAATGTTTCTGATGTTGAGGTTTGAAATTATTTTTGTGAAGAAATAATAATTAATGTCATTAACAATAATTAATTCATAAAAATAACTTTACAATTACTATATACCATTCATTATACAATTACAAATATCATTACAACTACCATTACAAAATAGGTCTTATATATTAATAAATTTTAATATTAGATACATTTTTTCGAAAATTTGGTAGTTTTAAAAAACATTCAATAATAACAAAATAAAATAAATTTTCTACAGTGCAAACATCCTGAAATTTAATATTAATAATAATAATAATAATAATAAAATATTGAATTATCTTCCTTTGTATTTATATCACATTAAAATTATGAAATTTAAATTTTTTTTTAATTTAAAAAGGAGGTATATAAATAAAAAATATCTTTAAACAAAACTTTTTTTAAATGAATTTTTAAAAAATTACACAAATTTAGAACACCAGTTTTATTTCCTTCTCACCTTTTTAAAGATACAATATGACATTTTTCAATTGCGTTTTCATTTTCCTAACAAAATTATTATTTAAAAGCGATTATTAAATTTCAACAAAAAAATTTTTTTTGAATTCCCATCAAAAGCGATTTATGACAATTATTTTTCTTTGCTTTCTTATTTATTTAAAAGGCGACATGTATTGCATTTTATTATACGAAATCACAAAAATAAAGAAAGAATGCTTTTCAGCGTACATTCAAAAAGAACAAAAAAATTTTTTTCTTATCCTGATACAGAATAGCTCCCTTGATTCTTGTCTTGAGGTTCGCTTAACGATAATAAATAGAAGCCTGAAGTTGCGATTTCAGTACAAAGTTCAATTAGAATTTGCGTGATAAGAAAGCATGATATCATCAGATGTAGAGTCTGCATTAAATACTTCTAATGAAGGCTGTTTGTTTACACAAGAGCAACTTTGGTTTAACATTGGAAGGTTTGCCTTGTTAAAAAAAAAGGATAAAAAAAATCAAAGAGCTTATGGTTCGTTAGATTAAGCAGTGATAAAAAAATGTTGTTCCTTTCAAAAAAAAAAAAGAACAGCTTTTAGGTTAATGAAGTGGATGATTGTTTTATCCACACTTAAAAATCACAAAAAAAATGGTAGTGTTTTTTTTTAAAGAAAGATTTAAAGTAAATGCTCTTTGCGTTAAGTTTGTGGTAGAAGGTTTGGTTAAATAAAATTTAATTTTACGGTAATTTGTTGGTCTTTATAAAAACTTTAGATTTTTTTTTTTCCGTTTAGAAAAACATTAGTATTCTTACAACAAATTCCTATTAAGGGATAAAAGCAATTTTACTAAGGTTATAGAGGAAGTTAATTAATCTTGAAGGAAGGTTTAACAAGTAATTAACAAAAATAATTAAATAAAACATATGTGCGTGTTTTATTTCACTATGATGTTATTTCCATTTCATTTAATAATAGATTTTAAAAGTAAACTTTAAAATTTTATGATTGTAAATTTAAAATATAGTACATTTTTAAAGAATCTTAATCATCACAAGAAACAATTGAAATTATTATAATGGTTTTATTTATTTATTTATTTATTTTTACTTTCGTTTCTTTATGTTCGCCCACGAACCGTTCAAAGCTTGCCATTGTTGATGGCTTTATAATCTATCAGTCTCTTCATTAACTGAATGTTGAACTCTGATTCTATCACTTATTGTGAGAGAATCTTAGCTACAGAATCATAGAATCAGAGAGTTACACTCGAAGGTTAAATATAAAATAATTTTATTTACTTATCCATTTAGTAATTAGATTCCAAAAATATGATTATTTCAAAGCTATGGTTATTCAAAGCTTGGCATTGTTCATTCACATTACTTATCCATTTAGTGGCATGTTTACAACTTATCTATCTCTGCATTAACTCAACGTTAAACTCTGATTCTATCACAATAAGGTTACACAGGACGGTTAAATGTAAAATATTTATATTTATTAATCCATTTAGTATTTTGATTCCTAAAATGCAATTATTTAGGAACCGATCAAATCTTGACATTGTTGATGGCTTTACAATCTATCCGTCTCTTTATTGTATTGATTTAACGTTGAACTCTGATTCTATCACAATAACATTACGCGGGAAGGCTAAATGTAAAATATTTATATTTATTTATACATTTACTATTTATATTCCAAAAATGCAATTATTTAGAAACTGTTCAAAGCTTGCCATTTAATGGCTTTACAATCTATCCTTCTGTTCTTTAACTCAACGTTGAACTCTGATTCTATCACAATAAGGTTGCAAAGAAAGTTAAATGTAAGATATTTATATTTATTTATTCATTTAGTAGTATTTGGATTCCAAAAATGAAATTATTTAGGAACTGTTCAATGCTTGCCCTTGTTGATGGCTTTACGATCTATCCTTCTGTTCTTTAACTCAACGTTGAACTCTGATTCTATCAAAATAAGGTTACACAGGAAAATTTAAAGTAAATTATTTGTATTTATTTATTCATTTAGTGTTTTTATTCCAAAAATGGAATTATTTCTATTCCATTAAAATTTTTTTCTTTATTTATGAAAAAAAAATGTTATTAAAAGGAACTGAAAAATAATTATAGGTATTTTATAATGAATAAAAAAAAACCAAAGTTAAAAATGTTTGTCGCCTGTACCAAATGTTTGTCGTCTTTGATACAATGAAGTTTTACATCTGATAAACTTCATTGTATCAAGGACGACAAATATTTTGTTTCAAAATAGCTTATCTCTTTTCTCAGAACAGTTTATGTTATGTTTCAATTTCCAATTATTATTGATAATGTATTTTATTTTTAGGGCTTTTTCGTTGGACTACTGTATTGCTTTATGAATTCCGAAGTAAGTATTTTATACAAAATACATATAAGGTTTTCAGTTGTGCTAGAAGTTTTGGTGTGAACTAAAAAAAAATGTCTTACGTTACGAAGAATTAATAAATCATGTTTAAATTGAACTGTGTTGAAGTGAGTCATTTCAAGTATTAATATTGAACTATTGTGAAAAGTGTGAGAAAAATATAAATATTGGCGAGCCTGTTTTTATAATAAATGTTCTCAATTAAATTGATCTGGTTACTTATACACTTAGGTCATAGAAACAAATGTTTTAAGTGAAAAAAGAATTCATCATAGAATAAATGAAATTCAAATGTTACTAAATAACTTATATATTTAATATCGTAAGGTTTGTCATTTTTTACCTTTCTCAACTATAACATTTATAATAGTTATCTTAAATTCTATAATATTTATAGATTAATTTATGTTTATTGCGTTCCATTAAGATTTAATGTTACTTATAAACGTTTAATCCAATTAAAGATTATCCAATTACAGATTAATTAAAGCTCAGATTTTTTTAAAAAATGGACAATATACTTGGCCTATTGTATTTTTAAATCCAATAGTAACGATTTTAATTCCGTTTACAATATTTGAAAGAGGAATCTAAAGATTCCTCCTGAAGAATCTTACTATCATTTGATAAATGTTTGCAGTTTATGATACTGTCTGTATTCCACAGGTCCAGACCGTACTACGAAACAGCTACTTGAGAGCCGTCATACGACGCAACCCCAATCACAAATACATGAGAACCAGGAGCCTGCCTAGAACCTCCACTGCGTTTCTGTCTCATACAGAAGTCTCCATGACCGACACGTCTCGACACAAAGTTGCACCCCACAGGAAGAACCTCGTTCCTCTGCGAGAAGTCTCCGTCAACGGCAAGAAAGCAGACGACGACAAAGTTGGTGAAAGAACATATGTCTTCTAAACCAACACCTTCCTTAAAACAACCACAAAAGAGTTCTTCAATAAAAATTTGAAACTTGCTAAAGAACAATTCCGCATGCTATCCGATTGTTAACAAAAAGATCTGTTATATAAACCTATGTTTTATTGGAAAATGAACACTTAAGTGTTCTGTTAATTGTTTAACCTAGATTTTGTGATTAACATGCCAAATTAAAGAAAGGAACTTCTGCGATAGAAACTGTGGACGTTAAACAACATAACAACCTTTAAATGCAGTCCTTCCCCTCTGATAACACACATTTGTAGTAGATTCATAATTATCCATAATTCCCCGTGGAGGCACATGGAGTTCCCCATGGAGGCTAAAACAGGAGGAGGAGAAATGCCTTCTAGGGTATCTTTCTAACGTTCATCATACATTATGTCACACATATGTGGAAAACACTCCCACAACCAGCCTAACGATAAACACAGAGCAACTATCTCGTTGGGTATTTTGTATGGTCCTCATTTTGATGTGGAAAAAAAACCTATGACTTTTTCTATCGAAACAACCGAGATCCATTCTCATACACTGAAAATGAATCTCTAATTTATTTCACCAAAACAGCCAAGACCCACTTCCATAGACTCTACTCAAGCAGGCCGTGATGGAGTACTTATTTTCTCATTTAAGTTCTCGTGGGTGGAAAAGGAATCTCCAAACTCTTCCACAAAAACAGTCAATACCCACTACTGTAAACTCTAAACGCGACCAAGCTATGGTAAGATACATCATTTTCTAATCTATCATTTCCTTAAATGCCACAAGACAGTTTTCACTTCAATAATACTTTGAGATGAGAACTACTTTGGAAATTAACTGAAAATACTCAAATATGCACTGGAGAAGGAAGAAGGTTCAACTCTAGTTCATGGTTTAAGGAAGTGGTTTCCAAACTTCCCATAAATTACTCAGAGCTCTCTGAAAATCTGCTTTTCTCAAACGGACAAAGAGAAAAAAAATAAAATATTATATTCTTTTATTTATAAATCTGCCAACATCTTGAAACGAACTAAAGTTGTAAATAGGCAACTTGAAATTATGAAACTATGTATTAAGATCAGCCATACCGAATTACAAACAGACAATTAAGATAACGAAAGATATTATGAAAACAAAAATTACAAATGATTCTAATTAGACCTATGAACATGGTAAGATGCTATCAAAGTATTAATCCTTGCCTCTATTTTTGACTGGAATATGTTTAAATTACTTCGATTCGATATTTTCCAGAAGGATTTTTTTTAATTAAATGGATGCACTTAAAAATATGTTTCACTAAATATGAAGTGAGAAATGCAATTAAAAATATTGTGTTATAGCTCTTTGATGCAGGATTAATTGTAGGCATCTGCTTTTGTAGTAAGAATTGTTGGCAGCCATCTTTAAATAGCAGAAAAAAGTTTTACTAAATTTTCTTATTTTCTCTTCCTTCTGTATGCTTCCATCCTCTCTCCCCCCATATTTTTCTTAAATGCACTCCCAAATGTACCCAAGGCTATTGTCACTCCTTGATAGTTCCACTGTCCCCCAGGTGGTCGAATCGCCCATTTTGGGTAACAAGCTGTTTAAGGAAAAATCTTTTAATGGATGTTGTCTCACATTTATATATTTCCATGAATGTTATCATCAATATATCGAAAGAGATATATTACAGCCATTGACTTAACAGAGTAGCATGAACAATGGAAAATTTACCAAAGAATATGAATCTTCCAAATTAGTACTCCCTGAAGATCATACTTCTTCAATCCACTTGTATTTTCACAAATTGTTTCTGGATTATTACATTACATCGCAATTCAAACAAAAATGCTCACTTATATGGCTGATAATATCTGTTGAATAACATATAATCATTTGAAAAAGTGCATTTTGCAAGAGTTTGGTAGGAAGTTCATATGTTCATATAGCAATTCTAAGATGTAATTGTGGTGTTAATGAAACGATTTTTTTCTGGTCTTTCTAACAGTTTTGCATGTTACTAAATAAATATTTGGTGTTATTAATGTCATTGCTGTTAACAACAACATTTCTGTTAACAACTACATTAATGTCAACATTGCTGTTAACAACAACATCAATGTCAAGATTGCTGTTAAAAGAAATGTAACCATTGAAAGCTATTTTGAATGGTACATCATATGCTTGCTAATCATAACAATGTAACTTGTTCTATCTTATGCAAGAAATAATCATAAATAATTTTTAAGCATGAATTTTCTTAGACAGCCTAATTAGGTGATTGATTAATTCATTCCTTTTTGTAACTCGAGAAGAGACTGAATGTTATTTTTTATCTCTTTATGCATCATCAGTGAAATACACTGAGCCATCATTATCAGTAAACACTACGTTTTTGCAGATTATCACATGTACGAGCTTCATTTACGTGGACACTGTCATCAAAAATCAAATCACTTTCGACACTCGATGAGAGAACAGGAAATAGATTTTCTGCTACTTATCAAATAATAAAAAAAATAAATCTATCTATATTTAAAACACTATGTTCTTAACTTAGTAAGTATGAAAAAGATGTTATTCTGTTAACGAGAAAGATTCAAATTTCTTTTGCCATATTTTTCCGTGAAAAACCAGCAATATAGATGGCAAAAATTAATTCAGAAAAAAATCCAGAGAAAAATATCATAACAAAGCATGTATTGTATGGAGTTAATATTGTACAATATCGACTCAATTCGTCATAATTTATTTTCAATCCTTTCAAGCTTCATCGTGCTACAACACGAGCTTCATTTACTAGGACTTTCATCAAAATTAACTATCACCATTCGATGAGAGAACAGGAAATAGATGTTCTGCTACTTATCAAATAATAAAAAAATAAATCTATCTATATTTAAAACACTATGTTCTTAACTTAGTAAGTATGAAAAAATGTTATTCTGTTAACGAGAAAGATTCAAATTTCTTTTGCCATATTTTTCCGTGAAAAACCAGCAATATAGATGGCAAAATTAAATTCAGAAAAAAAATCCAGAGAAAAATATCACAACAAAGCATGTATTGTATTGAGTTAATATTGTACAATATCGACTCAATTCGTCATAATTTATTTTCAAGTTTCATCGTGCTACAACACGAGCTTCATTTACTAGGACATTCATCAAAATTAACTATCAGCATTCGATGAGAGAACAGGAAATAGATGTTCTGCTACTTATCTAATACATAGATTAATCCTCGCATATTTAAAGCAATTTTTTCTTAACTTATTAAAAGTAAATATGAGCAGATGTTATTCTGTTAACGAGAAAGATTCAATTTTCTTTTACATTATTTTATTATGATAAACAGCAATGCAGATGGCAAATGCAGAAAAAACCAGAGAAAAATATCTCAACAAATATATATTGCGTTGAATTAATATTGTACAATATCGATTCAATTCGTCATGATTAATTTCCAATCCTTTCAAGTCTCATGCTAAAACACGAGCTTCGTTTACTTGGAACTGTCATCAAAATTAATTATCAGTATTTAATGAAAGAACAGGAATTAGATGTTCTGCTATTTATGTAATAAAAAAAATAAATCCTCAAGCATTTAAAACAATATATTCTTCTTACTAATAGTAAATATGAGCAGATGTTACAGGCTTCTGTTAATAAGAAAGATTTTTTTTTGCCATATTTTACCGTGAAAAATTGCAATGCATATGGCAAAATTAAACTCAGAAAAATTCAAAGAAAAATATCTCAACGAAGTATACATACGGAGTTAATATTGTACAATATTGATGCAATTCGTCATGATTTATTTGCAATCTCTTCAAGTTTCATCAAGCTAATAATAATTAATATAAATATAATAAAAAAGGTAAAAATAAAAAAACAATAAATAAGAACAGGAAGTAGATGTTCTGCTACTTATCAAATAACAAAAAAATCTTCTAATATTTAAAACAATATTTTCTTAACTTATTAATAGTAAATAAGAGCAGATGTTACAGACTTCTCTGAATGAGAAAGATTCAATTTTTTATGCCATATTTTAGCTTGAAAAATAGGAATGTAAATGGCAAATGCAAAAAAATCCAGATAAAAATATCTGAAAGAAGTGTGTATTGTGTTGATTTAATACTGTACAATATCTACAATTCGTCATTTTTTATTTCCAATCCTTTCAAGTTTCATCATGTTAAAACAATTAAATATAATAAAATTAAAAAAGGGGGAAATGAAAAAACAATTAATAAATAAAAACTTGAATTACATTAAATTAATAAATTTGAATTCGAAATTTCAAAATAAATAGTTAGATAAAATTAATAAAATTATAATATAATAATTAATTATAATTAAATAAAATAGATAATTGTTTTTCAGGCCTCTAACCATCAGAAAATTTGACTTTTTATTACATAGCTCACAAATTTTTCTCGATCAAATCATATTTCTTAAAGAAAATACTCTATATATTGTTATAATTTGAAAAAACAATAGATAAATAAAAAATTGAAACATTAAATAAATAAACTTTAATTAAAAATAAATTATTAAATAAAATAGATAACTGTTTTCAAGTCACTAGCCATCAGCAAACTTGGCGTTTTATTACATAACTTATAAATTTGTTTCAACCAAAATATATTTCTTCAAAAAAATACTCGATATATTATTATAATTTGAAAAAACAATGAACAAATAAAAATTTGAAACACTAAATAAATAAACTTCGAATTCGAAAATAGATAATTAAATAAAAGAGATAATTATTCTCAAGCCACTAACTATTACATAAATTTACGTTTCATTACATAACTCGTAAATTTGTCACAATCAAAACGCATTTCTTACTCTATATATCGTTATAATTTGAAAAAACAATAAATAAATAAAACCTTAAAACATTAAACAAATAAACTTGAATTCCAAATTTCCAAATAAATAATTAAATAAAATAGATAATTGTTTTCAGGCTATTAACCACCAAAAACTTGGCGTTTCATTATCTAACTTATAAATTTGTCTCAACAAAAACATATTTCATAAAAAAAAAAAGTACTGTTATAATTTGGATATAAAAATAACAATCGATAAAAAGATTTATTTTTAAATTTAATTCTACTGATCTTATTTATTATATCATCTATTATCTGGATTGTGTATTTTATTTTCTTGAAAAAAACAACTTATGTTGAACTAGAATATCCGATTAAATCAATATCATTTTGTAATAAAGATAAACAAATATTTTCTTGTTCTTATTTTGAAATGAAGTGAGTGTACAACATAAATATTAAACTCTTCTGTAATACGATTTCATAATATATCCTCGGTCTTAATATATCCTCAATTCCCACCAATTGCATACTTTAGATCCAAAGCACGTAAGCATTAGTATGTATATATGCTTTGTAGAAAAATAAATTCATTAGATATCACGTTAAATTAAACAGGTAATCAAATCTTAACTACAAAAAATAAATATTTTTACCAGTAAATATTTTATGTTCACGTATTTACTACAATCTTTCTATAAAAGCCACTGTTCTGAAACCAATCAATAAATAAGTAAAAAAGAACTGGCTAAAAAAATTTTGAGCTTTTTTAAGAAAAATTCTTATCAATTGTAATTTAATTACTTAAAGCGGGGTTCCTTTTTTCTTGTTGAGTAATTTAATATTAATGCATATAAATAGCTAATTTCAATAATTATGAACTGTATTATATCAAGTTGTATCTTTTCTGGCATGTTTTACAGAAACCTAAGTAGATTACGATGCAAATATATGTATGTTTTGTGATGTGAATGTTCTAGTCTAAACACATGTATCCATTAGTTATGTTTGTCTTTACCTTGTTGTTGTAACGCACATGGATAAACCTGTTAATTGTTATACATTTCATTCAATAATTGAATGTGATATGATAAAATATTTGTATCTGCTTTTGACACAAAAGTAGTTCCTCAAGTGTTAAAATATTCATTCACTTTCAAACCAAATGCCATTATTATGTTTATGCACATTTCTTGTAAGTAGATTTGTTATTTATAGAACAATTTCAACATTTGCTTATTATTTAATAAATTTTATATTAATGTTTAATCTATCATTTAAGAAAATTTCTTTATCTCTGTATGAATATCTAATTCTATGGTGTCATTTAATACTATTTTGTACAGTGCATGTGTGTGGCAAGATATTGTACATGTTTAATTTCAGTGTATTTTTACAAACTTTAGCAGCCTAACTTGTTTCTATTTATCTAAATTTTACATAAATAAAAAATTTGACATGGACAAATTATGATTGAAATTTTTATTAGTTAAGAAAAGTTACAAATATTTTTAAATATTAATATCATTTATTAATTAAAATTTATTTCATTTTTAAAATTATATGTTTATTTAATCTGTATATGTTTGTTACAAAACTTTAATCTTACTATTATTATCTCATTTAATAATAAATTTCATATGGACAAAACAAAATTTAAATTCTGGTTAAATAAGAAGAATTAAAAAACAATTTTTAAATATTAATATCATTTATTAATTACAATTGATTTCCTTTTTAAAATTATATGTTTGGTACTGAGTAATCTGTATATTCATATTTGTTACAAAGCTTTAATCTTATTATTATTATTTCATTTAATAGTAATAAATTTGATATAGATAAATCATGATTCAAATTCTTATTAATTAAGAAAATGATAAAAAATATATTTAAATATTAATATAATTTATTAATTAAAATTTTTTTCATTTTTAAAATTATATGTTTATTACAGAGTAATCTGTATATAATTTTTGTTACAAAGCTTTAAACTTATTGCTATTGTCTTATTTTATTGTTTATAATTAACGATATTTGCATTATTTTTAAACAAGAAAACAATTTAAATAAGTTATTTGTTTTCGTTATTATTTTAATTTATTATTTCAATATTTTGTTTTCATTAACTGCAACTATAATTAACTGTTTCATTCATTTCGCTAAATGTTTAAAAACCACATATTTCATATTGTTCAGATATGCACTATTGCGTATATTTAGACAAACCATGAACGAATTATCAGAGAAAAAAAAATCATTTTATAATAGACTTGTTAACTATCCCTGGCCTCTGTGAGTAACTTTCTTATATAATTAAAATTAATCTTCTATTGTATTTTTTACAAAACATTTAAACATTCTTATCACATTTTCATTGTTTCACTGAATAGATGTATCTTTTTTTAATTCCGGTACATTTTCTATTGAATTGTTTCAGTATTAACATTAATTCTATGATTTTTTGTGTGAAAACTATTTTATATTTATGTAAAAAAAATGTATGATTGTAAATAGCATTTGTTACCTTTTCTGGACTTATTGTAATTGAGATGTGTACCCTGTAGTGAATTGGAATAAAATGTTATGACAAACCCTGACACTTATGTCTTATAATACACAATATTATACACAATAAGCTACTAATAGTATATGATAACCAGACGACATATAAGCTACTAGTAGTATACGCAAGTTAGCTTGTAAAACAAAGAAGTTCCCATGGTGCCAGTTTTGAAAAACGAATCAATTCTGTGGAAGTGCCACTCATCGACAATTAGATTGTATGAATTTTGTTATGGCCAAACAAAACAAGCATATTGGCTAGAGTTAATAAAGCACATTTATTCACAAATAATTATTTATTCAGAAAATAACATTAAATAATTATTTATTCAGAAAATAACATTAAATAATTATTTATTCAGAAAATAACATTAAAAAATTAGATTACTGAAAATTATATTAAAATTAGAATGTAGTACAAGAGAATTATACTACTTCTATTAGAGAATTACATTAAAATTAGATTATTACACATCTAGTCATCAAATTTAAATACAAATTTTAAAGAGATGAATTCATCGGCCTTTGATTTTGTTATGGCTAGTACAACTCTTATATCATTTGTTGTGTCTAACTTTCTTAGTGGGTTTTTTTTTTTTCCGATTGCAAGTATTCTGGTAAAAGACACCACTCACACTCGTTGGCGGTTATAAATAGGGTCATCATTTTTTTAAGACATCTTTACAATGCTTAGGCCAATAAAATAAAAAATTATTTCAATACGGCAATAAAAATAGCCAGTAATAATTGGTCAGCGTTATTTCTTAAATGATATCTGGATATAAACTTGAACCGAAAAGCATAAACCCTATCGGCTACTTTAACACGGAAGTAGTTAAAACTATTTTACAAATTTACAAACATTACTTGGAAAAGTATATATTTAACGAAAACCACATATGCAATGTAGACGCAACTGGAATAACAACCGTAAAACCTGCTGTAGTTATTGGGGCCAAGAGAGATGAATCTTGCAAAGCACGAACAATTTTACGAATCATTGTGAATCTATGTTTATTATTCCAAAAGCATTATTCTATTCATTAAATATTCATATTACTGTTACATCTAAGGTTTTACTTTGCATTATGTCTTGTTGTTTTTAATTTAAATAATAATCCGTATTTTATTTAATATTTATTTAAAAAATTCATTATCTTGATAAAAATATAAGAATTTAAGATTACAAAAAGGATCAACTTTTATTAATATTATCATTTTTGTTTGCAAGTATAAGTGTTTTTGAGATACAAAAGTATTTTTTCTCATTCACAAAATTTCAGGCCAAAAATACATGAGTGTATGAGTGAGTATTCTCCCACTTGATACGCGGAATTGCACGTCAATAGCATCAAATTATTCGCCAAATGAACTTTTCAGGAAATGAATTGTAGTAAAAGAACTGTTATCACTTCAAGCTTAAAAATTGTACTCAATGAATATTGAAAGTTGGACCGTGTAAAATCATTATTGCATTTAGTATTACAAAACTACTTATAGGTGCGTGGAATTCCTTCACTTACTCTTAATGTTCTTGGTTTAGCTTGCAAATTAATCAAACTATTCAAGTTGTTGTCATTATCTTTATATATATAATTCATCTGTAGATGTGTTTGTCATTGAACTCCTCCTAAACGGTTTGCGCGATTTTGATGAAATTTTTATGTGTGTTTGACAAAACATGGAGAATGTCTTTATGCTATCCCCTTTGTTGTAAGTCGCCTCAGATGGTGCTACAGCATTTTATCTTATATGCTATTCAAACGATATCCATGAAAATTAGTATGCACATATATTGGGACATGGAGAATATATTCACGATATGTAATTTTCTACAATGGTTTTTTTTTGGCAGGACAACATATGTCTGGTTCTGCTAGTATTATTATAATTTATATTTTATACATAGTTTTATATTTTAAAAAGTACGAATTGTCTTAAAACTGATAAAAATTGATAGATAGATTTATAACATGCATAAATAAATATATAATAATACATTTAAGCATTTTTCCATACATACTGTCGATGGACTTCAGAATCTAAAAAAAAAATCACATTGAAACAAAGTTATTTCTTAATGATTTCTTTTAAATTTCATTGAAAACTGGAATGGAATTTTTATTTCATGGACTTCTTCCTGAAAGATAAGGCATTAAAAAGATTCCAGATGTCTTTTTAAAAGTTCTTCCAGTGGATCCAACATTATCCAAAAAATTATTGCTACGACTTGGCGGTAGTTCCCTACTTTTACGAGGCTACTTTCATATTTTATTTCCGAATCTGTACCCTTAGAAAGGAACTTATAGAAATGTATTGGAGGTAGTTGCCTTGTAAACCTGGTCGTGGCTGGCTTTCATTTTTGATTTTACATCTTATAATTTTTTTTTCAATTTAGTTTAAATAGCAATCTTACATCGTACTAAAGAGTATAATAAAAATTTTGAACCACATAAATTTGTGATAAAAGTTTAACTGCAATTGTAAAACTTGATGGACAAGTTGTCAAACATGGCCTTCAAGAATTTCAATGCGATCCTTGAGCTGGTTTTATGGAGCTAATTATTTAAAAAATCAGGTTCATATAATATCATGTCAGGAGTAACGTCAAAGTTATTTCAATATTTATTGCTATGATGTGCATAAGGCAAGAACGCTTTTTCGGTAAGCTCTGTGATCGAGAAAAGCCATAAATATTTCGTTTTACACATATAATATATTTTTATTTCGTATTTAAAGGTTTAAGAAGTCAAAATATGCGGGGGCCTTTAGGCAGAATGGAATAAAATCTTGTAGAGGTAAATTGAAATTAGTCTGGAAAATTAAAATCAGTACCAAAACAAGTTGATGGATCTTAAACTAAATGGGGCCTGAATGGCCGAGTAGCTAGCGCTCTGGCTCTCGGTATCACAGGTTTCGGGTTCGAGTCCCAGCGGTGCCATGGACGTTTGTAGTGGTTCGGAATCCGGTCCTAATAGGATCGTAGAGCGTTGCGGGGGCATTGTTACTCCGCATCCGTGGCTGATCTTCAAGTGACACGCGCCCCCCTGGGTAATGCAAAGTGAGTAACGTCAGTGCAGCTCTTGCCTTAAGGCATACAAGACCAAGCTGTCTAAAGTGTTTGCCAGCTGCATTAGAACAAAAATAAATAAAATAATTTTCGAATATAACATACAAACCCTTATCCTTAGATTAAAATGAAAACTTTTTTAAATTTGAAATATATATTTTATTCAAAATTTTGGAATAACTTAAGTATTTAAAAAAATTTTAATATTTATATCATTAAAAAAATATTAATATTTTTTATCATTTATAAAAAAATCTTAATATTGTTTTCTTATTTTGGAACTGAATTTATATATCAAGCTTATAAAAAATCTCAAAATTTCCAAGCCGGATTTCCAGTGGCATCTCTACGACCAAACATATGGGGATGGCGGAATGAGTTAGAAAAGGCTATCCTTAAAAATAGAACTTTTCAACCAACATAAGAATTATATACAAAAGAAAAGAACTTATGTAGTGTTGTTGGTTCGAGGGTGCCCCACATTGGGAAGCAGATTATAGTGTTGTGAGTTGGAGCGCGGGAATGTAACTGAATATGGCTGGGTTGAGACAGATGTTTGAGAATTGACAACTTTATTTACACACGCACAAACACCACAAACATATAATTAGAGACATACAATATTTAACACATATAAAGACATATAATTATAGATTCATTGAAGGATTCCACTTCTAAGCTGAAAACCCGATAATAAAGTACGTACGGAATGCGTGAATTATACTTCCTCTCCGGGTGAGAGTCTGTAAGCCAACTAATACACAGGATTGTGTTAAATCCTCTCTGGTTGAGAGACTGTAAATGAAACGTTTCTCAGCGGCAGCTCCTGTTGCGCTGTACTTCCTCTCCGGGTGAGGGTCTCGAGGCTTACTGACCAATTCTCTTGAAGGCCACAGGAGGCATTTTTGCAGTGCGTAGGAGGAAGCACTAGTTAAGAAAAAAAAGGAAAATCGAACTATTTTCATCTTCCGAAAAATATCGATATAACTTAAGCCAAAAAAAAAAAAATTTGGAATTTAACATACAGATACAATGTACTAAAAAAATAATGAAAGCTGGTATTGCCATGCATGTAGCCTTACATGTAGTCGTCCTTGTATTCCAGCAAATCATAGTTCAACTGACATAGATCTTTAATTGTGTACTCATTAAAGTATTAGATATTATTGATAATTGAAATTTCTAAAGATTTCTACATAATATATTGTTTCGTTATTTTGTTTTGTTTTTTACTGAATTCTGATAAAAAAAATATGTAAATAATTTTTTTTTTATCTTGGGCAAAATTTAACTTAAGAACATTTAAGGGATAACTTATCGGGATTTTTTATCTTGCAATCTTTTACTGAAAGGGAAATTTTATATTTTTTATTTAAATTAATAAAAGTCACAATATGTTTAATTAAAAAAATTCTAGCTTTATTACTAATAGTTGCAATCGAAAGTTTTCACTTATTTCTTGGTACATTCCAAACACATAGACTTACAGTCGTCAAAATTGGCAATCTTAAGGTGATAAATTCAGTGACAAAAGTATTTTCTTTAGTAATTTCTAGTCTTTGTCTCATATTCTAAGGGATGTTTTTAACCCATAATTATTCTAAATGACCTCATTGGCGATATTTGGCGATGAAACTAGGGAGTTTTCAAACAAATCATCGGATGCTCAACTCATATATCTCTATTTTTCACCTACTATATTAAACACACAATTACTAATGGATAGCAAGTTAAAAATAATATATATCCATTCTTTTATGAAAGAATAAATTTATTACTCAAAAATTCGCTGAATAACAATTTATAGCTCCATTTTCTCACATTAGAAAGAACGTGAAACATGAAGCTATATTTTATTAACCTTTTCTTTGTTACAAAAGTCGTTTGCGGAACCCTGTTCTGAGTAGACACTGAAACGAAACATTCAACATTGCAAAAGTTCATTTTTCCTTTTTCTTGGCAATTTACCAAACAAAAAAAAATAATAATTATAAATAAGTAACAGATGCAGAGTACATCCTAAAAATAGATTAGTCATCATTCTATATGTAACATAATTCAGCCCGAAATGTAAAAACTATTTAGAATGCTTCATTCTTCTACCATTCATCTACAACATAAATTTCTACTTAATTAAAATTTAAATCGAATTATTCTTAATTATTTTTTGTTAACTAATATTTAAGAAAATGAAGTAGGGCACTTTTGGAGTGTTTGAGGCCATTAGGAAACACTAAATATTATATGTCTTATATTTTAAGAAATTATTTAGTAAATGATGGGGGAAAAAGGGATAAATTCCATAACTCCTCGTCCTTAAAGTTACATAATTAATAAAAAAACAGTGAAATTCAATGCAAAATGCAAACTTTTTGTTGTCATGAAAATTATGATTTAAATCTATTTACGTTTGTACGCAAACCCTTTCCTGACTCGTAACTCAGTGGCAACATGTACTGTTGGTGAGCATTAGGGAGGATCAATCCACAGCCGGCTTTGTTGTAAACACTGTTTCATCAGCATCAGTGGTGCAACAGCCCCATGGCGGGCCAAGGTCGGCTGCCTGCTGGCAGATTTCGGGGCAGAACATGTTTTCTTTTTACGGGATAGGGTTCTCAGCCCCACTTCCAACGCTCTACAGTCATATTAGACAGAGACCTATAATTTAAAGTGAATTCCGAACCACTACAAGCATCCATGCCACCGCCGGGACTCGAACCTTGTGGCACCGAGCGCCAGAGCGCTAGTCACTCGGCCATCTGGCCCCATATACATAGTTGCATATACAATACCTCATAGGTAAACAGTCATTACTTAAACATTTTTATCTTTCTGTTTATTGTCGCATCTGTGCTTATTAATATCACGCTGTCTAAAGCTAAATTGTCACATCTTTGGCATGAATTTACTACAAATGTAACCTACGTTACTGCAGACTTTACACTTCAGCTTTATATAATATATAATTTTGAAGTTATAAAGTTTATCTTTGGGGTATATATATTTCATTCAACAAAATCTATAAGTAGCTTTATAAAATTCCAGAGTTCAATGGTTGACTGAAGATTTTACTGTAAGCCAATATAATATATATATAAATTATACCATACATTCTTTAAGACACACACACATATATATATATTCTATTTACTTATAATAAACTCTCCAGTCAACGATTAAACTTTGGAATTTTATAAAGCTACTTACAGATTTTGTTGAATGACAATGCAGCTGTATTTGATTCCCGATTATTGAATCTCCCAATATTTAATCTAATTCAGTATTTCTTTTTTTTTTTTTTTTTTACTTTATTCAAAGTGAATTGTTTGACTTCTGTTTCTGTCTATTTTATTTTATTACTCTTCTATTTTCTCTTACTATTTTACTTATTTTAACTTCCACTGAAAAAATTCTTATATAAAATATAAATATAATATAAAATTCTTATATAAATATATATAAACTTGCTGTATATATATATATATAGCAAGTTTCTGTTAATAAAAGGAATAAATATTTAATTTAAATGTAGTTATACGTTTGAATACAAATTACGTTTTTCTCTAATGATAAAACAATGGCAACACTATGCTGACAAAAGTTTTGGATGTAAACATGCTTTTAATATTTTCTGTATGACTATGTCAATTATCTTTTAGTTAATTTTTTTGTCTTATCCCACTTGGTAGACAGCAACATCTAGACCGAGTCCAAGAACTCATGTGGTCTGATGAAAGGAGTTAAAGGAGATGCAGCTTCTGTTGTGATGGAGTACCCGTAGGTAGAAGTCTGACTTGGCCCAGTGACGATGACTTTTCACGCGATAGTTTGTCAACCCTATGCCCAACGCTATGGACCAGGACCTATGGTTTAAAGTAGATTCCGAATCACTACAAACATCCATGGCACCGCCGAGACTCGGACCCTGTGGCACCGAGTGCCAAAGCGCTAGTCACTTGGCCATCAGGACCGGCAGTTTTACTACTTAGGATAAATTATCACATTATTAAGTGTTGCATAAGAAAGTAAATTTAAACTTGACATAGTTTTTACTGACATATGGAGGGTATCTAACAACAAACTTTTAGAACGGTTAGGATATCCTTGGAAGAACTCAGAATCCTTCCTTGGAATCTCCGTCCTTGGAGTGAACTGCAATTATGAATCAATTTTAATTCTTTATTTTTCATTTTTTGTAAATAATAAATAGTAATAAATAGAAGCTATGTATGTATATATATATATATAGATGATGTTTGTAAATAAAATTTAAAGTGTTCCCATGAACCTGAAAGTGGCCCTCTTCTTAAAGCCATTATAGGTCTAGTATAGACCGAGACGTTACAATATAATAAATAATAATTTATTAAATTACTTGCCTAAAAAATAATATTATTTTAATTTTTCTATAATCTCGCTTCTTAAATCTGTATAATTAAAAATGTTATAAATATGCAAATGATAAATGTTCATTTATCATTTGTGAAGCACTAAATGTAATTTAAAAACAATTTTTTATGAAATTAAATTTGTAATTTTATATTTTTAGGGGTAAACCAGCTCCATATTAGAGTAAAATATTATTTTTACTAAAACATTTTCAATATTATATTCTCTTTCGAATGCTTCCTTATAAGGATTACTTAAGGATACTTTGATATAAACTTAATCTATAGAGAGGGTTAATTCTGTCAGAGTTAATGTCATTATTGCATTAAAAGAATAATATTCGAATGTTAAAGATATCAAAGAAATTAATTCTAAGGCGCCATTGTCAGTTGTAGAGTTAGCCATCCGGAAGTTCCAGTCAATAATCTCTGGAGATGTCTGACCCTTTATTCCTCAGATTGCTTCTTTGTCATATTTTCTATACTTTTTTAATTCCTACTATTAGTTCACACTATCTTGTTCAAATTTTCAATCGTTAATAAATTACTTTTTATTCATCCACTCAAGTTCAAATACATTTTTTTGAACTTGTAGTAGATGACACTTGATGTTAATACAGTTTTTTCAAATATTAATTCATTAATTAAATTTAATTAATTAATTTTAGTTTTTTTAGATTTAAGTTGCATGTATCTACCAATAGATGGCGCCAGATACAAAAGGAAAATTTCAACTTAAACATTTTCTTTTTATATTACTTGTTTGTATATATTTTTAGAAAACAATACATTGCAAGTAGCGATGATTCCACTGTGTCCAAAAAGTAAGACCAATTTTCAATTTAAAATTCCCGGGACTTATGGAATTTTAATTTTTTTTTCTTTTTTAGATTGCTGGCACTGTCCTTGATATCTGTGTGAAACTTGACGTCAAAATATACATTAGTGTTTGAGTTACGCTTAGCTTTGTGTAACTGATTTCGGAGAATTTTTAAATGTCTGAATTAATTGAGCAAAGAACTTTCATTAAATTTTGTTTGCGGAAACTTATAGAATGTTGCAGAAGGCATTCGGTGAGCATTCCTATATCGGAAAGAAATGTTTACAAGTGGTATAAACAGTTCAAAGAAGACAGAGAACGCATCAACCTCAACCGACGAAGCTCACGTCCAAAAAAATTAAAGATTTGGTACTTACAATCCGTCGATTTACAATCAGAGACCTAGCTGATGATGTTGAAATTTCAAAAGGATTGGTCAATTCCATTTTGAGCCTCAAACGCGTCAAATCTCGATTGGTACCGAAAACACTGAATGCGCCAGCCCACACTGCATTCATTCTTCGTGACCTTTTCGCCAAAAATGAAACCCATATCGTTCCACAACCACCGTATTCACACCGTACGACTTCTGGCTATTCCTTAAACTCAAAGCCCCACTACGGGGGCACCGTTTTGAGTCGACTGAAGAGATTCAACGTGGATTGCTGTGCGCTTTGAAGGTCATCCCTGCCGATGAGTTTTTAGCATACATTGAGGATTGAAAAAAAAAATGGCATAAGTTCATTGTGTCCGGAGGGGATTACTTTGAAGGCGATGAAATAAATTTGGAAGAATAAATAAAGAATTGGTTGAATAAGAATAAAGAATAAAGTATTAAAAAAATAATTGGTCTTACTCTTTGGGCACAGTAGTATATATATATATAGAGAGAGAGAGAGTTGATAGATAGATAGATAGATAGGTAGATACAGATAAATAGATATGATGCAAAAGTAAAAATTATGAAAAAAGAATTTGACTGTTGACAGTCAATTAAATTGATAAGTATTTTAGAAATAGGTTTTATGCGATGGTCACTCTGAAATTTTTGAGATACGGCTAAATGGTACAAGTTTAACATACAAAATTTTAAGAGTGTTCAAAGTAGTCCCCTCCAACATCAATGCACTTTTTCAGACGATTTTTCCAAAGATTAAATGCTTCACGCCATCCATTTCTTGGAATTGATGAAAAATATGCTTTTATAGCTTCATCAATTTCATCATTGGAATGAAAACTGCTACCACGTAAATTTTTTTGAGCCAAAAGTCACACATAGCAAGATCAGGGGAATAGGGTGGATGTTCTATCACTTTGATGTGTTTTTGTTTAAGAAATTCGACTGTCAATCTTGCCGTATGAGAAGATGCATTATCATGGTGAAGCATGAATCCCCTTACATTCATTTCTTGAAGAATTTCTGGAAGACAATTAGTGATGTAACAGTAAGCTATGACTGTCTTCTGTCCCTCCAGCTTGATGGCTTTGACCAGTCCCGTACTTCTGAAGTAAACGGCATACATTACTTTTTTCATTGCTCGTTGTCTTTTCACCATTGTTGGTTTGGGGCCCTCTTTAAAGACCATGCTTTACTTTCTTGTCGTGTTGGAACGTCAAAATACGGTATATAAGTTTTATCACCAGTTATGATTTTAGAAATAAGCGTTTCTTCATAGCGTTTTTCTATTTTCTATTTTCGTTTTTCATATGCAGTTCTTCATGAATAATTCTATGTATAGCTATTGATCCGATGTTAAGTTTCTTCTGTATCATGTGTATCTTATGTATCTGTAGTGCAGCGATTATTATCGACTAACATTTTTCGTATGGCCGACACATTTTCTGGAACTATAGCTGATGAAGGTCTTCCTATGTGTTCTTGATCCAGCAGAGAACTTCAACCTCTACGAAATTCTGTAAACCATCTAAATACTGTAGCACGAGATGGAGCTTCGTCTCCATATGCTAGTTGTAGACGTTGAAGGCATTCTTCTTGATTTAACCCACTTTAAAATCATAGAAAATCACAGCGCGATAATGCTCTCGCGTCAATACCATTTTCCTTTTTTCCAAAATCTATTCTACTTCCACGACTGCTAAATTGCAATTGTTGCCACAAATTATCGTCTGCGGCCATAAAAGAGTTCAAATTTACAAATTTAAAGAATATTTTTTTTTCCTACGTTTGTCGTCTTCCACTGTCTCAAAAAATTTCAGAATTATCCTCGTATTTTTTTAGTGATCAAGTACAAAAATGGTTAGTCAAGTGCTTTCTATCTATTAATATTTATGGTTGAAAATGCCTGTTTGTAAATATAACTTCGATCCAAATAAACTTGAGAATTCCCATGCCAATGTCTGGCAACGATCACAGATGATTGGGTGAGGACAATTTTAAAATGAAATTTTCTTTTTGGCAATGCCATAAAATATTTGCTTAATATTTGAAATTTTTGCAGATGACTGGTGTCTTAGTAAATAGAATTGTTTAGTGATAAGAAAAAAAAAGAGGCCAGATTAAAGCCTTATTGATAAAGTTCTTATCTTCTAGTTTACAACAAATTAGAAAACATTAAATAAAATATATTTTTAAATGTAAATGTTTTCAATAAATTAGAATTCGAAAACTTTTCGTTCTTTCATCTTTAAAAATTCTAAAATTGTTATCTTAAAAATAATATCAATCGCATATTTTATAAAATAAATATGGCATGGGCGAGTGAGTCACTATTACTTTCACGTTTGTTGAAGCAGCCAAACACCAGCCATTTTATTTAGAAATAGTCTGAATGTCTGAACAGCCTGATTAAGTCAGATTGTACACATCTGGTTAGAAATTATCATTTTTATAAATATTTTTGATTCATTTATATTACATAACAGAAAAAAATTTTATATTTTCTTTTCCATAATTAGCATATTCAGAAATTTAGGAGTCGTAAATTAAAAATTATGATAGAAATATCTCTCAAAATATTATATTGTCTAATTAAGTAAATTTCAAATACATTTTTACCATAAAAAAGACAAGCGATACAATTATATTATGTTATTTTACATAGTTCTGATTTGCATGTGTTTAAAACATTGCAAAAAAAATCAAAATTTTGTATTATGCTTAAAAATAGATATGCTTTTATTTTAAATAAAAGGATTTAAAATAAAAGCAAATTTCATGACTTTAAACACTTAACATAGCTTATTTTAACAATTTTCTACTCGTTTTCGATATTTAAATATGCAATTTATTTTTTATTTCAGTTGAATGATTTATTTTCTTTCCTTTTTTACCATTTTATTATAATTTTAATAAGAAATAAATCCGTTTTTATTATTTTCATAAAAACATTTACAATCAGCAATTTTTGAAATACTGGAAATCATATTAAATATGCACCAAATTGCATTAGTTCAGAAAATTAATTATATTCAAAAATTCCTTCTAAAGTTATTAGATATTCTAACTTAAAAGAAAGCACAGTTATTTTGATAGAAAAGTTTGTAAACATAATTTATGAAATCAAATTAAAATAAAGCATTTTTGAATAAATATTTTTAAATAAATACATAAAAACGCTTATGAACAACAATTTTTGAAATACTGGAAATCATATTAAATATGAACCAAATTACAGTAGTTCAAAAAACTAATATTCAAAACTTCTTTCTAAAGTTATTCAATGATATGTAAACATAAAAAATAAACATTGTTATTTTGATAGAAAAGTTTATAAGAATACTTTGTAAAAACAGATTAAAATAAAGCATGTTTGACAAAATATTTTTAAATAAATACATACGAACGCTTATGATCAGCAATTTTTGAAATAAATATGCACAAAATTGTAATAGCTCAAAAAATTAATTAAATTCAAAAATTTCTTCTAAAGTTATTAAATATTCGATTATATGTAAACATAAAAAATATACACTGTTATTTTGATAAAAATGTTTATAATAATATTTTGTAAAAACAGATTAAAAAGCATTTTTGACAAAATATTTTTAAATAAATACATAAAAACGCTTATGATCCACAATTTTTTAAATACTGGAAATCATATTAAATATGCATCAAACTGTAATAACTCAAAAAAATTAATTATATTGAAAAATTCATTCTAAAGTTATTCGATGATATGTAAACATAAAAAAATAAGAATTGTTATTTTGATAGAAAAGCTTGTAAGAATACTTTGTAAAAACGGATTAAAATAAAGCAAAACTAACTAAAACTTTTGAGTAAATTTTTTTTAATAAATATATTATTATTATTTGCTATTTAGCAGGAAAATAAAAAGAAGTCCAAAAACATTCACCATTATGAATTAAATAAAAAAAAAAAGTAAAACTAATCATTCGTGCAACATAAATAAAATAATTTAGTCAGAAATAAAAATAGAAAAAAATTATTGAGTAGTAGTTTTCGAAACTTTTTTTTTGTTTGCTGCAAGAAACAGAAAAATGTGTTTGTCGTTTTAAAAGCACCTGGTCATTGAACGCTTTTCCTTTACATGAAATACTCATCTTCCATCTGCTCAAACATGAGTCAGATTTGTTTAATAACCTTTCGAGTAACGGTCTGTATGCAGAGCAAATATCTAACATAGCAATTCAAATGCTTTCCTTTTCATGATCCAATTATTGTGATTCAAACGTCTTAGTCATAAATGAAGAAAAGCTCCAATCTTTCGTTTTGATTCAATCTGTTCAATTTTAGTTTGAATACCTTTAAATTCCTGCAAATAATTGTACGCTCACTATATAAAAATGTTTTAGAAGTATGTCAAGTATTACAGTAAAAACATAATGCAATATAAATTAAAATGAAACACTACTTAAGTTTATTTACGAAAAACATGAAGAATTATGAGAAACATGAGCTTGAGCAAACTCTCATTGCCACTTCAAGGCCTTGAAGATTTCCTCGCTTTTTGTTGAGAACATAAAATCCTAATTCACATAAATATGTCGTTGAAAATTGTAACAAATTTTCAAAGCTTTTTGAGATATTGACACGCATTCGTCTTTTATAGGAATTCAAAAAGTTTCAAGAGACAATACCTATGTTCAATCCTCAATCTGTGTATATAACTACTAGTTTTTCTTCAGTTAATATTAGATGACCAACTCCACAGAGCACTACTTACAGAGGGTGGAGTCTCATAGGTTGCAATGGAAATATTTTAACACTGAAAATAACGTAGACGCTAATGCTTCTAATAGCCAACCATGGATGACACCGCTCCTAGTTTCTCGGAGCGAAATAAAAGAAAATAAAAATAAAAATAAATAGAATAAAAATAAAAATAAATAGAATAAAAATAAAAATAAATAGATAAAAATAAAAATAAATAGAATAAAAATAAAAATAAATAGAATAAAAATAAAAGAAATCAGAAAATTAATTGTTTATAATGAAAGCTAACAGGAAAACTGATAGGAAAAGAGTAACTATATTTATTTTTATATCCGGATGTATATTTTTCTGGAATATCGTAGGACTCACTTGAAAATCTTCTAGGGCGACCTTTTGAGAACCATTGATCTAGTAGATTAAAAGTAAAAGTAATCTGCAATAATTTTAAAGTTCTTGAAAGAACATTCGTCTATCTACTGTTGCTTCATTCTTATGAAAGGCAATCGGCAGCCAAGTGTACCGATTACGGAGTTTCAATATGGTATTAAGTACCCCTAAACCTCTACATCTTAAATTAATTATAAAATTTGCATAAAATGTAATTGTTTAGATTAAAAAAATGATAGAAAATTAAAAATTAAATTACAGAAAAAATATTTGAAAACCATCTCCTATTATGAGACAATTAAAGCAAGGCGATTTGGAGGAAAAAAAAGCAAAAGGTGTCGGTACATTTAAGTGACCGTTACATGATTCCCAAAAAAGAGATTAGAAACAAAAACTTTGATGGACAGATAATCAGATATCGTACCAGATTCCATCTTATAAAAATATACAAAACACAGTATAATAAAATCTTCGAAATTTTGTGAAGCATTTTTAAATATTAATAAATTTCATTCGTTCTTACAGATTATCTATAAAATAAATAATCTACAAGAACTAAAACATTCTTACGGAACCCTCACCAGAATAGTTTCAATAAACCCATTCTTATCAAAAATTTTAATTATACTTCATTTATTACTCATACTTTCAAATTTTAATTAATACGAAAAATAATTTTATCAAGTAAATTCCATTACGAATTCTTTTCTTTGTTCTTATTAACTAAATTTTTACCATTATTCTAAACTTTTTCCACTTTCTAATTTTCTAATACAATTTTTTTTGTAACTAATAATAAGGCAGCTCATTTATTAACAATATTTAAGTTAAATCCTTGAGTACCACAGTTAAATCCTCTCGTACCACAAATATTATACGAGACTTTCAGGAATAACAAACAAATAAATAACATTTTAATTAGCCCATCAAATTACATCAATGATATAAATTAAGAGCATTTTACATTTGTATAAATTATATAACTTTCATTCGCAGCTATATTTTAAATTTTAATGAGTTATAATGTTTAAGAAAGAATGTGCTAAAATTAAAGTGTATAATGATTAAGCAAGGATATGCGAAAACGATAAAACTCATTTCCCAAAAATTTGAATACACCGATTGCATACCTGTTACTAACGGCAAATTCTTATCAGTTTAATGTACAATAAATAAATTGCATTGCAATATATTCATAAAAGGTTATTCATACATCTGTATTAGACGAATTCTGTAAATGTTCTTTAGAGGATAGCTCTAAGAAAAGAAATTGTAATTTTTAGAAATTTTATGACGGAATAAAAAGCAATTTAAAGATGTAATTTCAAAAATAGTTTGAAAGCCATAAAAATTAGATTTCAACAGACCATGTATTTGCTAAATCTCATGGGAAGTATACATCAGTTATCGGAACGATATCGATGAAGTATTTTAAATGAAGAAATTTTACATTCCCAAATCAATAGATTATGGTGCAGAAATTAAAAAAATTGTTCGAAGAATTTTTAGAAATGAAGCATTCAGTGTTAAAATTCCAAAAAAGATTCTGGTAACTTAAATCAGACATCCCTTCAAGCATAAAAATGAGATATTTAAGTATGCCATAAAAAAATATATCCTTCTTACGAATAAAAATAATTAAAAAATTTCAATTAAAAGTTTAGTTCATAAAAATGGTGAGGTGATGTAATAATAAAGAAGCGAAAGCAAATATCTAAAATTAAACATGATGGAGGTGGATTGGAGTTGTATGTCTTCGTCTGGTATAGATGGTGTTAGTTATTAATATTATGTCCACACAGTCCACAGTCCACAATTTAAACGTGCATGATCATCTATAGAATATAGGGAGAAATATTCGAAATTATAGCATTTTTAGTCAATATCATAAAAAAATACTTTAGCTGAAATTTAATCGGATTCCAGATAATCAAATAAGGTAGCACCTGAAATTAATAATGCCCAAAAGGTTGTAAGCGCCAATTATTCAGAAAAATGTGGTATTGATTTATTTTCAAATGCAAAAATTAAATACATTATTTTGTTTTTAATGTATGTAGATTTTTGTAATACAATTATTTTCATTAAAATTAGTTATTTATTTGACATATTTTCGTTGTTGTTTTGTTTGTGTAACGTAACTGAAAATATCAGAAATTCTGTTCAAGTAACTTTTTTTCAGAAAAGAACCAGTCAAAGTAGGTTATTTGATAAGATAAGAAAAATGATCCGGATCAAGTTCATATAAAATAAACACTTAAACAATAAAAAAAAATATTTTATTTACTGTTTCCAAATTTATTACAAACTAGGAGATAATAACTTTTATTAATAATACTGTAGCTTGAATATAAGGTTTCTATCCAAGTATCTACAATTGCACTGGTATCGAAAAATTGTGACTGAAAACTTTCTATTGATAGGACTTCAATGAAATTTGTCAAAAATAATACTCAAGCAGTGCTTTACAAATTAAGCACACACACACACACACACAAACCAATAAACTTATTTTTTGTCTTGAAAATACACAATTTGTAGAATAAAAAAAAAACATTATATCTGAATTCAATGTACGATTAATTTTAATTCTGTGTGTAATCACAGTTAAATGATATAAATGTACTCTGTTTAAAATGATACACTTTTTAACAGTTAACATCAAAACCCATTGTTATGTCAAGGCACTTCGATGACTTCACAATGTTGTAAGTACTGGATTAAATACAGCAATACGCCTCCTTAAATGGTCCCTAGCAGGCCCAGCGAGTTTAAGTTTCGAGAACATGCTGTCCAAACTCATATGCACCATAGTCTCCTCAAGAAGATAATTCTCCACCAACAAAACTTTATGCAATCTAGCATTATCGCCTTGAAGGTTAAAGGACGATTAGTTATACTTGCGTAACTACGAAAAATGGGATCAAGAATGTTATGACAGGGATAAAATCAGTTCCAGGCTCTCACCAAACCAACAATTTGCTTGAGTCCATTTGAGTAATAGACAAAATCGGGACTCGTCAGTAAAAACCTCCATTAATTTGCACTTCAACTGGCATGTGTGCTTGCTTGTCTAAAATATGGCTCTGTTGAAATTTCACTGAGCAGTTTCTACTTGCAGAAATTACACATGCATTTAAAGCCTGTTTTCAGTCACGACGTTAAACAACAGAAGTTTCGCACATCATATTCCGAGGCAGCATTACTTTTTATGTATATTGTATAATTTTTATGAAGTTTTACTTATTTTTAGTCAGCATTTCTGATATCTCCTTAATTTTTGCAGATCATTAAATTTTCTTTATTTCTTACCTTTAATTCAACTCAGTTTCTATTTTTGTTGTTATCAAAACATTATTCATCGGCAAAATAATAATGACGCGATTTATAAAATTTCTAAATGCATATTTCCTTTTTTAAAAGTGTTTAGACAATTAGCCACAGTCATCACCATGCATGAATCTCAGAATCACATATTTGTGATGTATCAATTAATAAAAATCATGTAGCTGAATATTCTTGTGTTTGGTTACTTTAAAAATATAATTAAATACTAATTATATTTATATTTTTAATATTTACAATTAATAAAAACACTTATTAAAATAATATAATATCTTACATCAAATTCTTCAATTACCGTTTTGTGGTCTTGTTTATCTTTCATTGCATTTTCTATCTATCTATTTATATATAATATGATGGATAACTTTCTAGTTTCGCATGTGCCTGTGCATCTTCTCTATCTAAAAATGTTTTACAATGCTTGTCCATTAAAAATAATTTAAAAGTTATTATAAATTTTTAAATAAAAAAAGTTCCTTTTCAAATAAGCCACAAATAACTAGTTCAATAAAAAATTTTAAATTGCGAACGAAGTCATTTTACTTATTTAAATTCAGACATTCGTATCAGAACGCTTCCTTTTTAGTAGTTTTTTTTGGATTAAATATTCAGTGCAGCAACTGAAACTGCATTCTCATTGAAAAAAATTAAAATAGCATTAAAAATAAATTTCTTATTTCCCTTTCTCCTCTTATTCTGCATTACAAGCGTATTTATCTGGGTTCATAGAACAACTCTTAACCCAGCTGTCCTTTTTCATTGGCTTATACTCTTCTCAAGGTTAATGACGCCAGCGTGGCATGTTTAGCAAACAAAACGGAAGTCTTATCGCTAGAACGAACGAAACAGATGTTATTCTGATTCTACCAGTTTATTTGGTAACAATTTTATGCTACTGGGTTCCCGTTATTTTGTAGGCTTGTTTGATAAGTGAAAAAGAAATATTATTCAACGTTTAATAAAAATTCATTCCGAAGTATCGATAATTCTTAATCAAATTCTGATTTTAAAGAATTCGTAAATAGAAAGAATTTATTATGGCTGATGCAGAACAAAAACCGGCGGCTCCTACTACCACCGATGTTTCGATTTTGGAACGCACCGTCTTCGTTGAAAACCTTCGAACCTCGGTCGAAAAACTTGCTAAAATTTTGAAGCCGGTTTATTCTGAAAAGTTTGGTGACAACGCCATCGTTGCTTTAGTCCGCCGTAGAGATGGATACGAAATTACTTTCACCTCTGTTGAAGCTGCCAAAGATTGCATTGAGAATGGTTTTAAGGTGGACAATCGCCAATACGATGGAGTCAGCATGGTCAACTCCGATCTTCTAGTCAACTTGAATCCTGTTCCTGCTTATGTGGATGATGTGTCCATTGCAAAGAAGCTGGCAGACATCGGCTGTGCATTTGTTGGAGAAATCAAACGTGCCCAGATTGAAGGTATCGATACTGGACGAAGGAAGGTGATTGTTCGACTGCCCAACAATATGAGGTCCTTGCCCAGAGCCATCATCGTCAAGGGTGCCAATGGCAGAGATGAACGAATCGAAGTCTTTCACCGAAACCAGAGAATCAGGAAGAACACTCGATAGACACTTTAAAGTTTTAGTATTGATTTTCAAATCTATTGTTTTTATTTGTTGCGACTGATGCATCTATAAAAATAAGTTTCGTTTATCTAGAATTCTCTGCCATACCAGTAGTATTTCTTAAAAAGCAAGCGATTGTAAGTTGATTATTCCGAATTAGTGATAAAAGTTAGACTATTAATCTTAAAATTTTTATTATCTCATTTATTTAATTTTTATATTTTTGGAAAGGAAATGGAATAATATTCTGCAAAATCTATTAGTTTAAATTGAAAAATTTTCTGTAGACTTAGAACTAATGTTTTAAATAGAGTTAGAATGAAATTAGAAAATAAAATCTCAAAATAAAAAGTTTTTAATTAACTATATTTTTAAAATGGTTTTTTACTTTTATAAAATATAATTTTTTATCATTTAAAAAAAATGTGTGCAATTTAAAGCATTAACTACCATGAGCAAAAAAAAAATATTATTTTGCATTTTGTTGCTCAATTTTAAATTTATTTTTACATTTATGTTGTGTTTTTTTGTTAATTTTGATGTTTGATATACATTTTATACTTAAATGTTTGTACATATTTTTAATTTGTTTTTGTTGTCTATTTTTAATATTTAACGGAATTTTACAGAAACGATTTAAATTTAATTTAACAAAATTTATTTATGCTATATAGAGTTTTGTAAACTAAGAGCAGTTATTTTATAAAATTATATTGTTATAATTTTCTGTTTAAATTTCTTGTATAACGACGCTTTTAATTCTATTTCGTTGCAATATATTTTATTTATAGAAAATAATGACAAATTCCTTTAGAAAATTTACTTGAAAATATTTAATTAGATAAAGGCATGTAATATTATGTTGGTATTGAGTTATAATTACTGTTTTTTTTTTTTTTTTATTTATATGTGATATTTTTATTACTTTCTGTTTTCTTACCTAAAGCTTTGTGCAATTTTAAAGAAAAAGATTCAGTTTTAAAATAAAAGTTCAAATAAGAAAACTTTTCTTTTGAAAGTTTTCTAAAGTAAATACCTTTTTATAGTATGTTACGAATTTTGTAACAAATACCTTTGTATAGTGTGCTACGATTTTTGTAACATACTATAAAACGGTCCTTAAAAATTTATTTCTTAAAATAATTGAAACTCAATATCATTTACTTTACTTAAAATGTACTTAACTGTATGAAAAGCGAAAACAAATATCTAAACATATTATGTTTTTTAGATATCAGCGTCATCTTTAATTTCGAATTTTGATAATATTTAGAAAATTATTTCATTTTTATCTCATTTATAAAAATCAGGTCAACAAAATATAAAATATTTTTGTTTCGTTAAAAAATCTTAAACGTTCTCAACTAGTTCCAGTACAAAATTTTAAGCTATTGTTGTTTGCAAAATTATAAGCTTGTTATTCAAGTAGTAAATTATCTGTTTTGTGTTAGAAATTTTTAATAAGTATTTTCCTTTTTTATATATCAAATCGTATTTCAAACATTTTATTGTCTAATGTTTGTAGCGTCTAGTGCATCATTCGCAACAAAAGTCCATGACTTGAAAATCAGCTGCTATGCCTGATCTGGTTGGATGTCGTCTAAACTTGGCTTATGGATCCCACTCTTTAAATAAACGGTTGTGGTTTTGTTTATTATTATGATAATTAATAAGGTTTTTCTAACCTATAGGCTACTGCTAAAGCCAGATTTTCTAAGGGCATTTAACAATGCCAGATCTCATCGACATTTAAAAATGTCTGAATCAAGAGAGCAGCAGATTTAGTAGCATATTGATGGAAATATGATGTGCTAAATGCGCACTAGATTTTAATATGTAACTAAATCAATAAAGAATAATTCCTTTGTTTTTTTGATATTTTTTTACTTGATTTTGTTTTTTATTTGTGTATCAATACAATTTATTGGTATGATGTTGATGTTCTGAAAGAAATCAACCTTACTCCAAATTCAAAATATTAAAATTCATCTTTTTAAAACACTTAAAATAATAATATAAAGGAATTTATTTAATTCCTTAAATGTATTTTAGAGAAGGTTTTGTTTTGATTAATATTATAGGGGGAAATGAGATAAGAATTAAAGTTACAAAAACCTAAGTATTCAGCATGCCAATTAGAATGATGTTGCAATGGCTATAATGTTATCATATTTAAGGAAAATTGATCCGCTTTTCTTATTAAATATAGTAATTACTATTGCGATACTGTAATTATGAGATTTATCACAGAAATATCTATGTGCAAACCCATTTGCCCCAGTAATCATCACTCTCATACTTAAAAAAAATCATCTAAAAATTTTACTATGTAATATAAAAAACTGAACCGCCTTTTTTTAATATCAATTATTTGTAAAGTACAGAAAAATAACATTCTAAATATATTTTTCAAACAAAAGATTTTGATATTATTTTAGAGATATTAAAAACAATCCATCATGAATACTGCTTCATTTTCAAAAAATCATAAATTTAAATCATATATCATCACCAAATAAATTTAAATCATATATTGAACATTAAATCGAAAGAAATTGTTTATTGTTCAGATTATAAAAAAAATCTTATTCTGATAAAGTGTAAAACCAAATTACTCTCAGCCAATTTTTTCTTTATGATAAAATTTTTAATTAAATTCGTACGCAATCAAAAGTATTCTCTATTGTTATTTTATTTTATTTATTTTACATTTATGATGAAAGATTTAATTTTTTTTTTTCTCCCGACCGAAAACTAAATAATTATTGCATAAAAGCATGGAAAAAAATTTAGCTTCACAATTTTAATTATTTGTTTAAATCATTAATTTTTCTAAATTGTTAGCGTTTTAAATTAATCACGTTAAATTAAGTCAGTTTATTATTTTTTTTTTCCCTTCCTCCTTGTACGAAATTCTAGTATAGCTAATTAAATTCATTCGCAGGATTAAAATGACATTATTTTTGGATCAAAATTTTTTATATTTGTAAGACAAAAAAAAATCTTCATCTGAAATGACAGACTAAAATTTGAAATTCACTAAATGCGTAATTTACTTAAAAGCATTCATTGTTATTTAAATTTTCAGCATTCAAATAGAAACTGTAATTTATTACCAAACTCGACTCGACCCAGCAGGGCAAAGTGTGTAGGAAGCTGAAGTTTAAACCCGCTTGTGGTGTCCATTGCAGTCACTATTTTCGGAAATGATAAGATTGGGGGCAATATTCTATATCAACGGTCAGATTTTCAGGGTTTTTCTATTATGGACACACAAATGCGAGAAGTCATCCTATCAAACAATGCTCTTTCATTATCACTCTTCGGTGGTATTACATAAGAGAAACAGGAGACCCATCCCAAAACCAAAAATTAATAATAATAATAATTCCAATAAAGGCGAAAACTAGGGGTAAATATGAAAGAATTTTTAAGAATTCCTACAATAAAATTTGATGAGCAAATTTTTAGTACAATTGCATCCTTGATTGACAATAAATTGCTTTTTTAAGTCAGTTTTATTTGTTTGAGAACAAAAAGAAAAACAATTAGATTGTTTATTTGTCAAAATTTTAATTTTTAAATAATTATGAATGAAGAAATTTAAAAAATTATAATTAATAAAGGAAATAAAAAATTTCATTGTAGAAGAATAAATATAGAAAACGTTCAGTTAGCCCACAGATTTTCATTCGAGAGGTCGTGTATTTTTCGCAACCCTGTGCCTCTGCCAAGATTTATCTCAACAGTGGAGTCCTTTCACAAAACTCAGATTATCTATTTTTACTTTAAATAATCTATGTTAATTATTAACTAATTGTAAGTGTAGTTGTGGTTGTGCTTGTAAAATAAAATTGTAAGCTCTGCAACATGGCTTAATTACTATCTCAAAATAACCCACTACAAATAAGTTCGTCCCTGAAAATATTCCAAGACATTTTTCTTCGCCAGATTAATTTTAAGATTCAGGCACCAAGCGCCGGAGAGCTAAAAAATCCTTATTACTTCTACTAAATTTCAATATAGGCTACTTAAACGAACAAATAAGTTTATTGATGAATATTTACAATGAATCACAAGCTAAAATGAAACAATTTGAAACTCCAGCATGCCCTCTCGAACATTTCATTGAATTTCTCCAGCACTCTGATCTCCACCCGATCTTCCTTTCCTCTCATTGATCCTCCATATCTCTTGAACTCTAATCCTGAACTCGCTACTTCGAGTACAGGTAAAGCTAGTTAAATCTCATGGATCATACTACTGTGTCCAAAAGGTAAAACCAATTTTCAATTTAAAATTCCCGGGCATATGGAATTTCATTTTTTTTTTTTTTTTTTTATGTACTTGGCACTGTCCTTGATATCTGTGTGAAATTTCACGTCAAAATATTCATTCAAAATATCATTAGTGTTTGAATTACGCTTAATTTTGTGTAACTGATTCCGGCGATTTTTGAAATGTCTAAATTAATTGAGCAAAGAACTTGCATTCAATTTTGTTTGCGTAAATGTATAGAATGTTGCAGAAGGCATTCGGTGAGCATTCCCTATATCGGAAATAAATGTTTAGAAGTGGTATAAACAGTTCAAAGAAGGCAGAGAACTCGTTGAAGACGAAGAGCCCTCTGGTCGACCATCCACCTCAACAGACGAAGCTCACGTCCAAAAAATTAAAGATTTGGCGCTTGCAAACCGTCGATTTACAATTAGAGACCTTGCTGAGGATGTTGGAATTTCAAAAGGATGGGTCAATTCCATTTTTGGCCTCAAACGCGTCAAATTTTGATTGGTACCGAAATCACTAAATGCGCCAGCTCACGCTGCATTGATTCTTCGTGACTTTTCCCCAAAAATGAAACCCATATCGTTCCACAACCACCGTATTCACATCGTGCGACTTTTGGCTATTCCCTAAACTCAAAAAACCACTCCGGGGACACCGTTTAGAGTCGATTGAAAAGATTCAACGTGAATAACGTCGCGCATTGAAGGCCAAACCTGCCGATGACTTTTTAGCATGCATTGAGGATTGGAAAAAAAGTTAGCATAAGTGCGTTGTGTCCGGAGGAGATTACTTTGAAGGCGATGAAATAAATTCGGAAGAATAAATAAAGAGTTTTTGAAAAAGTAATAATTGGTCATACTTTTTGGGCACAGTAGTAATAACCCCGAAAGGGCTTCGTCTCCTGTAGTTGCAGGTTCAGTAAAGTTGGCAAAACATGTAATCAATCTGAAAATATATAAAATACAATGGGGAAAAGTTTTCAAAATCAGAAATTTAAACTAATACAAAAATTTCAAAATTAAAGTAAAATTTTGCGAGGCCTTTTAATATGAAAATATTGGACGTAGTAATCTATATCCTAAATTGAAGTATTCTCATAAATGTTCGTTTTATTGAAAAATTTATGAGAAATGCAATTAAAAGTTGAAGAAGGTTAAAAACTTTGTGTGGTTCTACATTACACATGTACAAATTCGCATTTGTAATTTGCTGCATGGTAATATTTTGGAGTGAATTAGAATCTGTAGTGAAGGCCCAAATAGGGCAAGCATAAATTTTCTTCATCATAACTGGCTCGACAGCCCGTTGTGGGCCTTGGCCTTCTTTAAAAGATCCAGCCAGGCTGTTCTCCTCTTGGCCGTGGACCTCCAGTTTTTGATCTCAGTAATATTAAAATCAGAGTCTAAACAGTCGACCCATCTCTTTTTCGGTCTTCCCCTTGGTCGAGGCATAAATAATAGTGGATCTAAATACTGCTTTATATAAAAGAAAGAGGAAAATAAAGAAGTTTATTTTCTCTGCTCATCTGCTCGCTACTTCACCCACAGCTCACCGCTTTTATCTCGTCCGCTCTCTCTAACTCACTCTTCTATTATTTTCGTTTTTCTCTTTTCATTCCCTTGCGATAGTTTTTTTTCTCCTCATTTACCGTGAGGGGCTTTTTCTCCTCTCCCACAGCACAATAGCTATTTGTTTTTATCCTCTCATTTCCTTACTGCAACTTGTTTTTTCCCTCAATCCCTTGCAAAAGCTTCTTGTTTTTCTCCTGCTGGGCGGGAAGCTTGTTTTCTCCTCTCACTCCCTTGAGGAAATTTCTTGTTTGTTTTCCTTCTCTCTCAGCACTTTCTTGATTGCTTTTCTTTTTCTCTCTCCTGTCTCTCAGAAATTTCTTGTTTTTTTTTATTCTCCCAGCACTTTTTATTTGTTTTTCTTCAATCTCTGTCACGAATTCCTGGGAGAAGAAATTTCTCCCAACGAAGTAAACTCTACCAAGACGATGCACATGCATCGTCTTAGAGACTAAACTGTTTACATAGCCTTCTGATGCGACTAAAGATGCGACTTGTGAAGAAATTGCCTAAAGAACTTACACGACGCAAATACAATGCACGTCAGACAGAGCTCTTTACACAGAAAATACAATTCAACAATGTAAAAAATTAAAAAATATATAAATATATATAATATATTTATAAATAAATATATAGATACATAATATTTAATATTAAATTAAAATATATAAAACGACATTAGTTAAAAAACATAATATTCAACATTTTTAAATCAGTCATCTCTGATCATATCAAGTGCTGTTAAGTGCATAATCTGAATAAGAATTACACCAAATACAAAATCATATTAAAAAAAATATATTTCTCTCATGATGCTTTAACTAGACATTATACATATGGAAAAAAAAGCAAATACTACATGGAATACATAAAAACAACTCTATCAATCAATTCGACAAGATTTCATGTTATTAACATGAAAAATGCTTATTATTTCATGTTATTCTGAAAACTGCATCTGCATTATCACGTTTATCATCTGGTCAGACTTATCCCATAGCGACGACAGCCTCCCATATCTTTTATTTTTAAAGGGTCCCATTTTTTTCTTTTGAAAGAACCTTTCGTGGTTTCAAGACATCGACTTTTAAATCTGTGACCTCAGAAAATTTTATCAACAGGGCTACAATCAAATTCCAAATTATTAATATTATAATAATTATAGAATATATTTCTATCGATCGAAAATATAATTTGTTCTTCTCCTATTGAAACATATATAAGAACATATATATCAATATATAAGAACAAATTAATTATCACCTATTTAAATTATTATCATTAATTAGTAAACTTACAAATTATACCCTTAAAAGATTTAAAAGCAAGTATGCAATATATGAAAATACTGCATTAGTTTTGTATACTTAAATATATTTATACATAATCTCTGTAGAACATTTGTTCAGGATGACAAAAATTATTAAAATCTCAAGCCATCATTTTCCGTAAAGGACAAGCCATCATTATCCGTAAAGGACACGCCAGACAACCATATATTAATCTCTTCCTTTTTGATCAACAAATTGAATGGGCAACTAATATTAAATATCTCGGCTTAATTATAGACAATAAACTTACGTTTCGAGCTCCTATTCAAAAAATCAAAGAAAAATGTTGGAAAAAATTTCACTCTCAAAATTTTCTCACTCTACCACTCATTAATAAATTTTCTAAATTAACTTTGTCAAGCAAGCTTCTTCTCTACAAACAAGTTCTTAGGCCTATCCTTACCTACGCTGCCCCAATCTGGGGTCTAGCTGCACAATCTAACAAGAAATCTGTACAAATTATTCAAAACAAACTTCTTCGTATCATCACTGGTGCACCCTGGTTTGTCCGCCACTCTACAATTCATGAAGATTTAAAAATTGATTCTATTGACAACTATATTACAAAACTTTCTAGACATTTCTTCAATACCATTGCTACTCACTAAAACCCTCTCATTAAGGCACAAACTATATTTATGCAATTGAATGGAATATACAAATATCCTTTCTCTACTTCTCAATGGAATCGAAGCCTCAAACCACCATAATTTCCTGCTCACTTATCGGTTTTTAGATATTTTACTTCAATGCATCTCAACTTGTCATCAACTTCTACGTGTCACCAATATCATCACTGAAGGATATAACAATAAATTTTTTACAGGAGTGTCTTTCTAGATGTCAAAAAGGCTTTCGATCGACTGTGGCACAATGGACTGATCTACAAAATGATCAAACTTCAATTTCCAACTTGGATCACACTTATCATTACAAATTATCTTAAGAATAGAACCTTTCAAGTTCGACTTCATAATGAATTCTCCAAAATCGGTCGTATTTGTGCTGGTACACCTCAAGGAAGCGTGCTAAGTCCTATTCTCTACAATATCTTTACCTACGACTTTCCTCAATGCACTAACATTTCCACTTGCCTATTTGCTGACGATTCTGCTGCTCTTGCCCAAGGTGCTTCTATTCTTTATGTCATCAATACTCTTCAAAATTTTCTGAATATCCTAGAGGA
>BPLQ01001231.1:129837-148421 GCA_021605075.1 Caerostris darwini
TTGTTGACGGATTGCTTGAACGGAGGAAACCTGGTATCTTGCCATAATTTTCGAATTCTGTTTTTTTCCGCAATTTTAGAGGTGATTTCAGTCGGAAGTTTTTGGTGTGGTGTACTGAGTTCTTTAGATTTGCTAGCAAGGTTGATAGCAGAAGTAACAGCATAGTTAAATTTATCAATTAATTTGTCAATATCTTGAATATTGGAGATGACTGGATTACCAGGAATGCTTTGAGAGAGAATTTTAGTAAAAATATTCCAATTGGTAGTTGTGATTATGCTATTGAGGAAGGGCGTAAATGAATTATGAGAGACTTCAACTATCACAGGGTTATGATCACTGGAAAGATCATTGATAGAAGAAGCAGGTCCGGCGTTTAAATTTTTAAGAAGTGCGATGTCAAGAGTACTATTGCAAGGATTGTGAAGGCAGAAATATGTGGGATCATTAGGAGCAATAACATTGAATGCATTAAGATTTGTCCAATCGAAGAGAATAGAACCATTTATGTTGCTGCGTCCATTATTCCATGCAGGATGCTTGGAATTGAAGTCGCCAAGTAGAAGTACTTGTTGATTGGAGTTCGCTATTGTATCAAGTTCTTGTGTGAGGAATCTACCAATTGGAGGGCGATAAATGCTAGCAACAGTAATTTTTAGGTTATTCTTGAGGTTAATAACGATAGCAGAGTTTTCAAAGCTGGTTGTAGTAAAATAAATTTGATGATGATTAATATTTTTATGAATGCAGATAGCAGTGCCTCCTCCTCTGTGGGTAAGACGATCGGAGCGATAAATGATATAATTTGGAATTTTGAAGGAATCGCCTGGCCGAAGATGTGTTTCTTGGAGAGCAATTACATGAGGTTTATTTTCAGATATAAAATTTTGTAATTCATTAATTTTTCCTTTCAGACTATTGGAGTTCCAAGTCACGCATAAGATAGAATTATTGGTCGATCTATTGAATGTTATTGACTGGTTGATTTTGAAGAGCAGTTATTAAGACAGAAAGATTTGAAAGTACCCCAACTAATTGTTGCAGAATGAGTGGAATTGGAGGCGTTTCCGTGGAAGCCTGCAGAGTATTGGAAGAAGTAGTATGGTGAGAGGTCTGGGTAGGAAGAGTTGGAAAGTCATCTGAAGAAGGAGGAAGAGTTAGAGAAGCCTTCTGATGTACGGGAAGAGACAATTGGTTGAAGTTCTCAGGCTTCATTTGTTGTGCTTGTTTTTTAAGTCTCTCCGTCCAAGCGTTGACCGTCGGGGGAGGAGCAGGAGTGAAATTAGCAGGGTTTTTAGGACAACCCGAGAAATTTGCAGTATGCTCTCCAGAGCAAAGGGCGCATTTGGGAGCTTCATCTGGCCTTTTGGTGCATTCTTTGGTGGCATGAGGTCCAGCACATTTGAGGCATCGAGGGTCTCTTGTACAGAATTTGCTATGGTGATAGAATTCTTGACATTTATAGCATTGGTTGGGTCCTGATTTCTTCTGAGGGTTTCAACTTTGACCCTAAAGTAATATAAGGTGGATAGGTCGAAAATTCTTTTATTTTGTTCATTTTTTGGTAGAACAATTAGGTACAGAGGTAGATTGCCGGTACCAGCACGATTACGAAGTGGAGTTATGAATTCAGGATGAAAGTTGCGAATTTGGAGTTCCTGCATGATGACATCAATTGGGAGATCTGAAGGCAGTCCGCGAATTACAACTTTAAGTTGCTTTTCTTGGGGCAATTCAAATGTATGACTTTTAAGTTTCAGGTGATCAATTTGCTTCCGTATGGATCTGTAGTCATCAGGCGTGGTTGGAAAAACTTTTAATTTACCTCCAGAAAGGCGTCCTTCAATCTTTGAATTTGTAATCTGGTTGAAGTTCTTAAGAATTTCAGTAGAATTTTGTATGTTGTCAATTATAATTGGAGGAACATATTTAGTAGTATGGGGTGCAGGACAAGAAGAAGCAATATTATGGTCATTAGTGAGATCTGTGTCCATACTGTTTTCGTCCAGATGTAATTTATCAACATTTGTTGAAATGTCTTCAATTTTAGCAGGAGGTATGTTGTCTGCATCACTAGGACCAAGACTTTCATCGGGGTTAAGGCAAGCAAATTTGGAAGATAACTTGATAACAGTGGGATCACTGGTATTAGGCCGTTTAGCTAAATTTTTTCTTTGCTTTTGTGTGATCTTAAGTTTTTTCTTTTTAGTAGGAGTAGTTACCGAGTTGTTTGAATCATTGAGTTTCAGCAAGATCAGACTCATTTGCTTCCTTAAGTTTTTATTGGTAATATTAGAAAGCGTAAGTTGTATAAAAAGATCTAAATTAGGTATTTGAGATTCAATTTTTAAGCAATTTTCAATGTTGTTCAGATGATCATTGAGGTTTTCGCACTCAATGAATGAAGAAAAATTGTTAATGCTAATATTAAGTTGATCAATTTCTTGAATAAAGTTAAACGCTGTCGGGTTAGTATTAACGTCAATTAAATGAAGCATACTGGTTGATTGGTCAGCAGGGGAGAGAGACATGGTTGTGCTGTTTGAGGAGAGCGAAACTCCTTCGACAACAGCCATAATAAAATAAAATAAACAAAACCAAATATTTAAAGAAACTACTGACTAAAACAGAAAATAAATATGCACTTTACTGAGTAAAGGCAGTGAGAAACGCTCGTAGCTAAAAAAAAGCCCGAACAATTCTGCGCCTACACAGTAAAATACAGAAGAAAAAAAAAGAATTCTAGAATTTAGCTAAAAGTTCTAAAAAAGAATTCTAGAATTTAGCTGCTCATTTTATACAACAAAATAATAACATAGAACCAAAGAAATCAAATAGAGAAAGGTAATAATGAGATTAAGACAGAATAAGAGAGGAAAAAATCACATACCAATGAGGAGAAACATTAAAAAACAAACAGATTTGAGGGAGAGGAAAAAAAACATGACCGCTCAGCTCAAAGTCCAAACGATAATCTCAGAGCGTCATAATTACGATGAGTTAATGTATTAGTATTTTCTTTAAAAATTCTTATTTAGTTGCAAAAAATCAAGCAATTAATTATTATTTTTTTATTTTTATAAAACGCTGCTGAAATATAAATTCAGTGCAATATTTTTTAACTCAGTACTTAACTAATAAACAAAAATGTAATGCAACTGAAACCATAACTGTAACGAATACTACATATTTGTCCTTTTTCGCTACTATTGAAATTTTAAAGGTTATTGTGTTGTTTTGTATATTTTAATTAATTGAAATTATAATGGCTGCCGAAAAAATGAAAGTTCATGCCGCTGATCAGCCTCCTGAGGAAGAGGAAGAAGATTTGATTGATCCAATGGAGGAGATAAGGCAAAATTGTTCTGAAAAACATTGCGGTAACTTTTTGGAAAAATTTAATGAGTGCACCGAAAGAGTTACTAGTCGTAAGAAAACAACTGAAAGCTGTGCTGAAGAATTGATAGATCTACTACATTGTAGGGATCATTGTGCCCATAAAGAAATCTTTAAACACGTAAAATAATAAAATCCGTAGGTATGCATTTCAAAACAATGTATATAATCATTATTTTGTTACATAATATGTGTAGCGTACAAATTATAGGCAGTATATATATTCACAAAAAATATTAACTTTATAGTTATTTTAATTTAGTGAAAATCTAATAACTGTATTTCTTTGTCTCATTTTTAAAAATAAATTTAAATTTTCATTTCACTCATATGTTCGTACTTTTACCATAACTTGCTTGCTGCAGACAGGATAGCCTGTTAATATATCTTATATTGTCAAAGAAAAGATATTTCCGAATCGTTAGACCTATTTTAATATACTTTAAATAAATAAGAAACATTAAAGGATTGACTAATATTCATTTGCATTCTTGTATTTAAAAAGTAATTTAATTTCTTATTGCATTAATTAAATATGTCATCTTAACTATATATTTAAATTTTATCAAATATTCCTATAATCTGTTTTTATAAGACATATATCCAGAATATTTTGTCATAAATTTTGTTCTTAATAATTATTTTTATTTTTAAACAAATTTAAAAACTATTGCATTCAAGATTATCTTAAGTAATTAAGGTAAAATTAATTATAATTTTTCTTTGTTATCTTATTTCATTATCTTCATTTTATTAATTTCTAAGAACAGAATTTATTATTTTTTTACTAAAAAAATGTAATGTTACATTACATTTATTTTCTCCAGTTGTCTTTTTAGTTGTAAGTTATCTAAAAGTGTCTTAACAGGAATACTTGAGCTTTACTCTTATACTCTGCATTATTATTCAAATTATTTTTGAGATCTTTTTATTTAATAGAGTAATAAGTAGTTAAAATTTGATGCTTGTACTACGAAAATTTTGTTTCTTTGCTTTTTAAAAACTTTGCATCCTTCTTTGCAGTAATTTGTACATATAGTAGTTCCTTGCGTTATTTTAAGAAGAGTATTTCAATTTATTGGTAATTTGACATGACAGCAGACTTTGGATTCTTCCAGTGTATTTTGTTAATACAAAAATATTGCATTACATTAATGTTCAATTTGTTGATTTTATATTTACTAGAATGACAAAATACTTAATCAGATATTTATATTGTCTATATGGGTTCAGAATGTGTGTAAACACATTAACTATGTACTTGTCTTAGTTAAATTTTTATTTTGACATTGATGCTGAATAAGCCAGCAAAATTGTTAGTCAGATATGACCTTAGCCCTGAACGTGCCTGATTAAAGAGAGTTTACTGTACTTCAAAATTTTCCTAGTATTGGTATCCTAACTGCTATGTAGAAAAAACACCTTGATATTGAATATTTCTCTAAATGTAAGTGATGAAATGTCAAGGCCATAGTGAATATATAATTTTAATAAATAAATATGGGCCTGAATGGCTGAGTATCTAGCGCTCGTTGCCACAAGTTTCGGGTTCGAGTCCCGGCGGTGCCATGGTTGTTTGTAGTGGTTTGGGATCCACTTTAAGCCGCAGATCCCGGTCTCCTATGATTGTAAGAGCGTCACGGAGCAGAAGTCAGACTTCTACCTACGGATGCTCCATCGCAACAGAAGCTGCACCCATCCTCCCTCCTTCCATGAGGGATACAACAACAACAACAATAAATAAATGTATTTGTTTGTGTGTGTGAAGAATTTTATAAACCTTCTAGTTTCTTTCACTTAAGAGAACTCTGTATATCTATTTTTCCATTCAGCTTAAAAAATACTAATAATTCTTTTAATATACATAATTATGCATATTAGAAAGGATATTGGCTGAATTACGTTTTTATTCTGTTAAAAATAATTGAAAGGATACTTAGTGATTAAGCTAAATTTGACTGTTTGTTTTAGCAGATGATAAATTTATAGATCTAAAAATTAAGGAAAATGTTTTAATTATTTTTTTATCCTTTATTAGATGTTAGCTTAGTAGTCGTATGCATAGTTTTATGCAGATCGACTTGTATTGGATTTCCAAGTCGCTGGTAGCATGTCTTGTAATCATTACTGTGAAAGTTTTAAAGTTTTATCCTATACAATGAAAAATGGGGAGCAGTTTTCTTTTGAAGCCTTGCAAGATGCTACTATCATTTCTGATCGGAACTAAGAGTGAAATTAATTTTCTACATCCAAATGTTTTAAAACAAAAGTTATTCTATTAGCCATGATAAATCATTTCATTAGTTTTATTTAATTCAGATTAAAGGGATAAACATTAACAAAATTTTATATATTTATGAAATTTTATGTATACTGTCATATTTATATATATATATATCTTCTGCGACTTAAATATAACTATTTTTATGTTGAATGTTTGATATTTATAAGTTTCAACGAAAGAAAATTTCCAAATAATTGCAAACTCTACATTTACCTTATTGATTCCTAGTATTGCTTAAAATATCACAAGTAATTGTTTCAATTTTTTTTTTTTTTTTTTATTTATTTTTTTTTTTTTTTTCTCCCGTAAAAATTTATATTTTTTTTAATTGATATCTTAAATTTAGTCATGAATTTTTATATATTTCATATTTTTTTAATCAATTTAAGAATATAAAGTAAATAGGGTTTTATTAATAAATCAATGAAAAATATCTCTAATCATTTCCGATTTTTAAAGTTTAGCATTATTCCTAAATAAACACATATTCAATTTGAAAAATATACTTGATTAAAGAATCAATTAAAGAAGGGATGTGTTAATTAATATAATATGTAACAACACTATGTATGCTGTTTCTTTTAATTTACAAAAATGTTATATTCTATAATAAATCTAATAAATTTTCTTTCTTTCTAGATTTACTTCATTAATAGAACTGTGACTTATGCAAGATTCTTGGAAAGAATGAAAATAAGTTCAATTTATTTATAGATAAATTATTGAAAAGTTGCTGGCTTTATGTTATGTTTTATCAACATAAATAGTAAAACAGAAAATGTAATAAATCTCCTCATAGTTCACAAGTTTTGTTTCCCGATTCAAATAAATGTTTTTTTCTATTTAGTAGTAATATTCTATTTCTTTACATTTTATTAATCACTTCTTTGCATCATCTTATTGCTTAACTTCTAAAACAAATTTAATTATTCAATACTATATAATTAAACTATATTTTTAACTATTTATTTATATTGCCTTTCATTTTGTGATCCATCCTTTTTAGTCATCATGATTTTTTTTAATCCATTCATTGTACCTTTTTAGATTTCTGTTTCAACGAGTAGCTTATTTCCGGCGACATATTCGTATAACATTTCCTATGTCTATTATTTGCCTATTAGTAAAAATTTATTCGGGTTTTGGGGTTGGTCATTTCCTATGCTTAATGTTTGCCTATTAGTCAAAAATGGCTAACGTACAGTCATTCTTTTGTTTCAGATCTTTGTTCATCATTTTTCTAGATGATTCATTTTAAAAGACTATTCCTTTATAATTGACACCTCTATAGTTTTTAGAACTTTTTATTTCTTATTTGATATAACAACAAATAAATAATTTTTAAGGGAATTTTTAAAAAAAATTGAATCCATTTGAAAATTAAGTCCATTTGAAATTGCATCTTTAGCCTTTTATCCTTTGAAATCACCTCAATCACAAAATTTTTGAACTAATTTAAAAAACTACAGTTAATTTACTATATCAATGCCTTACTAGAAAATTTTACTGTTAAAAAATTTTAATTTTTAAGTGATTTTTGGATTATATATCATATATAAAAATATAAAAGGGAAAATAAATTTTTCTCTTTAGAATATGGGCACACTGGGATGCTTAATTTGAATTTTGAAAGAGGATAGAATTTACAAAAGGGCTGTATTTTCTATAGGAGGGCTATTGGCATATATACATATGTATATTAATTAAGCATTTCTTTACTTAATAAAAAGTACAATTAAAATATAATATTACATTATGCATTTTGGGTAAGAAACAAATTATTTTTAAGACAATTTAAATTGAAAAATGAAAGTACATTTTTTTCGATAAATAATAAACTGAGAAGTATGAAATTGAACTAAGAAAGAAACTTATATGAAATATAATATTTATATATTGCTGAAATTCAGTTAATTATTAATAAAATGGCAAATTCACATTTCAGTTTTATAATTTTTAATGACAATCTTCAATTTGAAAAGTTATACAATACTAAATGTGTATTTAAAGCAGTGGTGTTTGAGAACACAAAATTAGTGAGGAAAGGACAAGAATTTGTTCTCCTAAATGGATACACAAAAATTTCATCAAATGCACAAATTAATAAATGTGCAACATTTTTTCAAAAAGTAGAGGCAACTGTCCCATCCACCTCTTGTCTCTCTGAACAGTTTCATAACTATATGTTTATACTACACAATTAATTTAACCATAGAAATAAGATAAAAAAAACATTTACAATTCCATTTTTTCCTCTACTTGGTACTTTCTACTCTACTCTACTTTATTTTTGTAAATCTTCACTAATAATCACGTTATTTAATTTAAATTTTCAGCAATTTCATTGTTTTTAACATAAATTTCCTTGTGATATTTTTTTAAGGTATCCTAAAAATTTGTCGAGGAAATTCTGTAATTCTAACCATCTTCATTAATGAAGCTAGGTTAACTACAAATACCCAAGAATTATCCTGATGCAACTAGTGTATGAAGGATAATGTGCCTTATAACACTAGTTCTGTAATTAGTGTTATAATGCAGAATATTTGAATTTGTGTATCCTTTATTACGTTGGAATTATTACATCTGTATCTTTGTTCTTTAATTGTGTTATAGCTATTATCACTTTCAATCTTTTTTTTGACAACCTCTTTTTTCTGTGTTTCTCCAGATCAGTTATAAAAAGTACAACTTAATGCCTAAATTGTCTAGACAAGTCACTTCAAAGCACCCGTTAAGGAAAAGAAATAATAACAGCCATCCAGAAAATATTCTACTCTGAAACAAGAAAGCTAATATCTCACCTGTTTCTTTATACAAGACACAGAAAAAATTAGTATCTATCAACAGTGTTATTGTTTGACCAATGTGTTCTGTTTCTCTAATGACTGATAGCAACATAACAGCTATTATATGATCATCACACAAAAAAACAGTGACTACTGTTCTCTCCAAAACTTAAATATACTGATTAGGGCTACTGACATGCACATTTCTACATCACTGATATCAACTTTTTTTTTCCAGATTGTTTTTAATACTCGATGCTAAGTAAAACTTAATCCAATGGATGAATTAGCCAGAAAAAACAAAAAATAATATCTAACAAAAAAATTAAATTCTAAGGATATCCTATTGAATAAGGAAAGATTCAAAGAAACATCTATTACTTCAGAATCAGCATCTATGTCATTGAATGGCTCTTCAGAAAATGGAGATTTGTACTATTACAAAAATGAGATGATTTTGGACTAATTATGAAATCACAAATTTTAAATGTCAATTTTCTACCTTGTGACAAGTAAAGAGGCAAATTTTTAAGTTGATTTTTTTATTAATTTATCATCAATATGCCCTTTCAAATAGTGCAAATTTAACTAATTGTTTGAAAAAGTCTCTTAATATTTATAATTAATAATGCACATTGTTTTCATAGCATAGCCAAAACTGGCACATGTCGCATTAAACCACATCAGTCAACTTTAGAAAATAAATTATACTTAATGAAATACATGTGATAATAAAATATTTTATAATTTAATAAAAACAGCATAATCGAACATTAAATATGAATAATCATTGTTCTAAATTTATTTATGTCTATATTGGTTGAAATTATTTATTATTATTTAAATGAGCTTTTACTTAATGCTTCTTAAGGAATTTCTAGTTATGAAGTTTTTTATTTAAATTTCTTAAAAAATTAGTGCTTTATCTTTGCATACACGCAACATTATATTGTTCTGAAAGCTATTGACGAAGAGATACCATTTTAAAGTACCTTCAAACTGAGAGATTGCATTAGCATATTTGTAATGTTAGTAATCAATAACTTAAGGAGTGTCCTTTTAAATTAAAATTAGGCAAATAAACAAATTGTTTAATTATCCCTCATTTATCATTATTAATCATTTGTTTTCACCTCACATTTATTAATTTGAATGTAATTTAAGAATTCCATGATTTTAAAAATAGCAATTCCTGAAAATTTGTACAAAATTATTGTTTTTAAGGTGTATTTGCTTAATTATGTAAGATATATTTAAATATTGTCAATAATGACATGGAGTAGAAATGCCTACCTGTAGATATCGACGCAATTTATAATATAAATAGCTAATCAAATTAAAAATAAAATAATTTATTTAAGCAATTCTCAATTGGATCATAACCTTTCGGAACTATTTTTTACTTTAAAAAAAAAAAAAAAGACTGCAATACAAACATTATTATAACTACTATATTGATTTCATCAAATTTTAAAAAATTAAGAAATTCAATAGAGAAATTATAAGAATAATTGCAATTTTTTTAAATAATGCGTAAAATCAATGATTAACAAAGAATATCATTCCCTACTGATTCATCATGGACATACACTTGTAAAAAATAAATATTTTATTTCTTTCAAAATAATTTTTATTCTTTATAAAATTGATTTTATGTAATGCTATTTTTAATGTGAAATTAATTTGTAAGAGTTTCTATTTCACATATACTGCATGTCTCATACACTGTAATTAATGTTTCGCACAGAAATTTGATTTAAGTTTGCCACATATATTGTTTCTGTATTTTCTAACCATAACATCAACTTTTTTTATTAAAAAATTTCTTTTTTTATAAATAAATTCATCGTTTTTCTAAAATCTAAATTTTTGGGGGGTTTTCATGAAGGATTTGGTGTCAAAAAAATAAAATTCATGTAATTCTACTTTTGAGAGTTTATTACCAATCACCAGGTCAAGCAACATTTTTCATACAAACAACTGTTTGGTTTAACAAAAAGTAACGACATTTTACAATACATTTGTAAACAGAAAGAAAAATTATTTTTTTTGCAGTATGTAAGTATAATATGAGAAGATTGCCTTACACAGTTTTATCACAAGTTCAACAGATAATTTTACATATAAGTTTTACTTGCTTATTCAAATAAGCCTAAGGATATAGCTCTACATTACATGTACTTTTTAAAAACTTGGTGCTAAACTAATAGAAAAAAATGTAAATTTTTAAAACAGCAACAATACAATTAGTTTGTAGTTGTCTTATTAAAAAAATATACAACTTAAAACAGTTAATAAAAGAAAGTTCCACCTTTTCTTTTTTTCCCTCTTATTAAGAAAGCAATTTTCTTATACATTATTCTGAAATCAAAAAGGTAAGTTAGACCTTCAACAAATGAATTTATTTACACTGTAATACTTTTTATAATATATTCTATAATAAAAAAAATGTGCTTTAAATATCACATGTAACAAAATTATAGAACTAAAATAATTTTAATATGATAAAAGTACACCAAACATATACACACAAAAAAAGAAAAAATACAATAAATTTTCCACTAAAAACTGAACATGTTAAATTCGTAACAAATAAATAAAATTTGATGAAGTGCACATAAAAACAATGAAAATATCTCGCAAGACAATTTGAAATTATCATGCATACCTACATCCTGTTCTCCATACATGGTAGAACATATGATAAATATTTTGCCCTTTTACTCTTAATTTTAATTATGTAGAATATATAAAATGATAATTTAGAAATACTTCACACATTAAATCCAATACTACTTTTTTTTTTCTCTATAACTATTCATATAGAAAGTTTAATAAAATTCTTTCTAACACATTGCATTCAAATTGTACAGAAAAAGAAAAAATGAACTATAAAAGCCATGTCATCGTCATGCAAATATTCATATTCTTAAGAAAATTTTTACATCAAAATAAATACATTCTATTCTTAAATTTTCCAAATTACATACAAAAAATTTAATTTATTATTTTTACTTCACCAGAAAAATATTTGAAATTAATCAAAAGATGAATGAAAACATTTCATGTTAAACATACATCTTTTTCAATAGAATTTTAAATTTTTAAACCAAAATAAGATTATACAGTAAAAAAAAAAATTTTTTTTGAAACAAATAAATAATTATAAGCAGTTTATTTATAAATATGAATGTAAATGTTTACAATACACTAAATTACTACCAGGTTTAGATATAGGGTTTTATATATATATACATATACATTATATAAAAAACAATTAAAAGTAAAATGAATTCAATTATTTAAAAAAAAAATACCCAATGCTATTCACTAAATTACATTCCATAACAGAAATAATTAAGAAAAATTAATTAATTATAAATAAGTTTGATTTATATCAAACGAAATTGCTCAATAATTTAAAGAAAAAATAAATTAAAACATTCGGCAGAAATAAGAGAAAAAAATGAAGGCAAATTTTATAATTTATTGTACTCAAGTAAAAAAATACTTTATTAAAAGTAAATTTTTACAGTTTTAACAAAACAATTCTTTAATTTCAAATGAATACTTAAATTACATGTTGCTTAGTAAGAGCTAGACTAACAAAATCCTGACAAAGAAGAAAAAGTAAAATAATATTGAATTTAATAAACATTAAGAATCAATATATAAACAAAACATTAGTTGTAATTGATAATTAATTATAAAATTGTATTAAATAATAGAAAATATCAATATTTGTAAGAAACAGAAATTAATTCCTCACAAGATAATTTTTGCATTGAATATTGAAGAATAACACTTTGTGGTTCTCTTTAAATGGCATCAGTTTGACATTTGAAAAAGTTCAACCAATAAAAACATTAAAAAATTTTCATAAAATAAAGTAAATGCAATACCTCTCTTTATTATGGCACATTCAGGTCCACAGCCATGTCAGACGAGCAATTTTATTGGATTATCATGCATTAATATAATTTTAAGGGGGATATCAAAGATAAAACACACTATATAAAAATTTAAATTATTACATATTAAATAAGAAACATTATACTGAAACCAAAACTGACAGTTATGATCAGGGTTGCAATACTGCAACTCACTTGGCCACTGATTATGTAAAATTTAGCCAAATAATAAAATCGACAACTTATAAATTTATGAAATTGCCTTTATTCAATAAATTTTAATTTCAATAGCCTAGATATTAATTTAAATGTTATGATGAAAGCAATGTAATGATGCCACTCTGAATAGCAATAATGTGTTACCATCTCATCAAGATCAAACAAATGCCCAAATCTATATGAAAGTAAATAGGTGTCTACTTATAGAAAGTGCTGAACTATCGAATGCCAGATTAAAGAGAGGTTACAGTATAATGATAAAGCAAATGAGAAAAATTCAGCATGAGACAAAAACTACCAATACTTTAAAATGTATTATTCATTTGTCACAATTTTTTAAATAATAATAAAAAATGATTTTATTAAGGTCTTTATATGAAATATTTAAGGAACTTACTTCAAAAACTTCTAGACTAGATACTAAAATATGAAATAATACATTTATACACTACAAATTAACAGAGATCAAATTCGTTTTCATAAGTATTTTACTTTGGTACCAAATAAGACTTTTAAATTCACTTAAATACCTTTTTTAAAAAAATCCTTTATTAATATAACATAGGAAAATAAAATCACTATTTATGTTAAAAAAATTTATTAATCATTGTATTTGAAATTAAATGTTTAAAAAACAACTGCATGCAATAATATTAAAATGTGTTCTCATTTTAAATTAAACTAAATAAACTTTTAACACATTGTTAGAAAAAACAAAAAATAATAAATGCACACTTACAATGAATGAATAAAATATACACTTTTGAAATGAAACAACTATACATATAAACAATGACAATTTAAATATGCATCTAACATTACTTTAGCACATTCCAAATACTAATTTAATTATCTAAAGAGCAATTTAATAGCAATAAAAATAATTATAAAAGATTAATTTAATTCTTGCTATAAAATTTCACAATACTTGGTTTTTATTACATAATAAAAGATAATCACACTTTCAACAGTTATATTAACCCATTGGTTTAGTTAAATTATTATACATTAAAAAATTTTACATTTTTAATATTACTAAAATTAGCTCTTTTATCTCATGAAAATTGATTGATTCTAAAAAGTGAATTTGAATTTTTTACCTCTTTCAAATATTTCCCCATCATAAGAGAAAAAACATTTTAAACCAATGGATTAATAATAACAGAAATCTAATTTAACAGAAATTCTAAATTAAAGCTGTTCTACAAATTGCTACAAGAACATTAAAATATAATTTAAAAATGGAAGCATATAAATAAATATGAGATATTTGCATTAAAAAAATGGTTATATATATTGCATGTCAAAATTATATATATTAGATGAATAATTGTTAATTACAAATACAATTAGCACAGATATTTCTTTTAAAATTGCATTAGATTGATACTACGCCATTCACAAAGTTAAAAGAAATAATAAGAGCAAATATTCGAAACATCTTCTCTGCCACATTCAAATGGTGATTCATCTATATAAAAAGTATAAAAACATGAAAGGAGTCAATACAGTCAATGACAAGCTACATATACATATACTTCCCCATGCCCTTATTTTCAAAATGTGATGTTTCAAAATAACATTTGGTATGTCTGAAAATCTATAATGGTCCATTCAGTGTTCCAAAAATAGCTACTTGCATAGATCCTTGAGTTCACTTGCTTTGATTCTTCCACAAAAGAAGAGTTTAAACAAAGGTCCTTGAGTTCCTACATGCATAGAATTCTTCCAAAAAAGAAGAGTTGAGTTTGAACACATGAGTACAGAGAAACCCCCTCAAATGAAAAAGGAGTGAATCGATAACTATGTTGGGACAGTACAAGTTGTGGGCAATAATTTGTTCCCCGTGAACCACACTACAAAACAAAAAGTTGTTGGAGCATTACCGCTTTCGTCTACAAGTACGCTTGTGTTCTTTATGCCAATGGACTTGTTGACAATCAACACTGCAGTATGAGGTATTCCAACAACAATGGTATATGGCTTCTGCCTCACAATTGTAACACTGAAAAAATCCTTAATTTTATCATATATTCATTGAATTTCACATGGAAAATATAAACATGAGACATCATTAAGACGTAACATTAAAAAACACATTGGAAAAAATTTGCATTCTGTTTTAAGAAATATGTTTATTTTAACAAAAATTTTACTGTTAGTTACACAAAATTTGCAAAGTTTAAAAATCACTAAAAGGAAATACTATTTTTTAGGCTTATTGCTGGACAAAAATTATAATTTAAGCGATCAATTTCTACAAAACACAAAACTAAAAATAATAGCTCTAGGCTTGTGCTAACATTAACATAGCCGTTAATTTAATTATGTTTACAAAAGGAAGAATTAATGGTTAGTTAAATGATTAACAGCTTCTGCACTAAGAGTAGCATTAATTTTAATGAAGATTAAATTGAATTCTTTACAAAAGAAGCAGTTGATATAAGTGATTGTTTTAATGCCTTGTTAAATTCAACATTTCGGAGAAGGAAAGGTTGATATTAACATAGCACCCAGAGTTGCTTCAAATTTAACCCCATTAAATTCAGCACTTACACTCACATTGTTTTATAACTCCAGATAAACTTAGCATGTACGAAACTTAAAGCATTCTTTTCAAATTCCACTTACATTAATAAACATTTCTATTAGTTTTTGCTGGGAAAAAAAATTTAGAACTGACAGAGATTAAAAATTCTATTCTTTTCTTTTGTGTTAAAAATTACTAAAGAATTAATTTTTAGTTTTTGAAATGTAATGCTTTTAAAATCTTTTTTTTTTTTTTTTTCCAATTATATCAAAATTTGAAAAATATATTTGATTATATATTAAATATATACAAAAGCATATTGATTGGCCTCATATTGGCCTAAATATTGATGGCCTCATGTCCCACTTACATATTTCATGCAGCAATTACTTATTTTTAGCACATATACTAAGTAGAAATTTTAATTTCCTGCACATACACAAATTGTATACGATAGCTGTATTTATAAAATATAACTCAAATATTTAATGAAATTCACCCAGTAAGAATCCTGTATTTCTCCAGGATTGAATTACTCAAAATAAATATATTCTATGCTTCATTGTGGTTTATGTAAACCTAATCTACAAACTTAAAATGGCATTAAAATTAATTTATATTAGCATTAACAGTTAACACAACTCTATAATTTAAAAAAAAACATTTACTAAGTAAATTATTATTGCTATCAGTTATAAAACAATTTTTTAAAAAATCTTAGAAACTCAATGTAACTGAGCAATATAGTAGACATCTGTGTTAAGCTTTTTCACAAGCTAATGCTAATGAATGTACACTGTAATTTCTCTGTATTCTTAATAGTTTGTGTTAGTCAACATTGTTTAATAAACATTCAAAAATTTTAAATGATATCTTTAATACACACAAAGCTTCTATTGCTTCAAATCAATAATTTAGATAATGTTCATTGCATTGCATTGCATGTTTTTTTTTTCCCCTAATGCAGCTGGTAAATACTTAAGAATGTTTTCTTTATGCCATAAGCAAGGGCTGCACCAACGTTACTCATTTAGCACTATCCAGGGGCATGTGCAGCTTGAAGATATGATACAAACAAGAGTAACACTACCCCCACACTATGATCATATTAGACAGGGATCTACGATTTAAAGTGGACCACCACCACCAAACCACTACAAACATCCACAGTACCGCCAGAACAGCGGAAATGAACAAATTAATTACTTGTAAGGAGTGCCAGTTAGATATAGCAAATCAAATAGTGCAAAATTGCTTTGAAAGAAAATTAGTACAATAGTTAATATGTTTGTCTATTATTTTAATATCATGCAAACTAAAACTTTAATTATATAAATTAAAATTTATATTGAAATTAAATTCTCTCTTAAATGACATTTCCTCCATTATAACACCACTCTTTTTGAATCTATCTGACTTGGCTGCTTGTTAATTTTCCAAGTGATTGGTAGTGGGACTATACTTTACTAATGATTAAAAAAATTCACATAAGATAAAAATAGAGGATTCATAACTTATGATAGGCGAATGAGTTTAATTTTTAATTTGTCTCGCAAATTAGATTTACTTCCAAATGAATCATTCTTAACCATATATCATAAGTAACATAATATTTAACCTAATTTACCATTTCTTAACACATCAGACCAAAAAAAAAAAAAAAAAAAATTCTGAGATATAATACAAGAAATGAAAAAAGATATTTGAGGAAAATAGTTTACCCATTGCTTTTTTTTAGTTTCGGATAATTCCAATCTGTGACGTTCCACTAATTCGGTTAATTCTATTTGATGAGTAGATTGAAGCTGATCTTCTGAATTTCGTTTAGCTTCACTCAACTCTAATGTAACTTTTTCAATAGCTGTAGCCACAACTCTTTGTTTCTCATCTTCAAAATCTTGATGAAGCTATTAAAAAATTAATCAAGTTTGTTTTTAGTTTTTCTACGACTACTTTATAATAAAAATAAAATTATAAAATTTCATTATTAATTCATTCTAAATTTTATTTTATTTACTTGCTAATTTTAAGTAATAATATACTGTGTAATTAATTATTGTTTCTTACCTTATATGATGTTTAACCTAAAAATTACAATAATTTGTAATGACATTTTTTCAAATGTCCTTTCCTTTTATTCAACAGCAGTGGAGGTGTTTTCATTTGTTTTAAAGTTAAATTAAATATCACATTAATCATGTTTATACTAATATTTTAATGGCAGCCATATGATTTATGCAAAATTTTGTGATTTAATATAAAGCATAAGATTCAATTTTATTTATTGAAACAATTTTGAAGGACATATTCAAAGAAAGTGTACTAGAATTATTACTTTAAATCAGCATATTCCTGTAATTTATTAATCAGCATCAGTTAAAATTTGATTTACTTTCAGTAAGCAGAATTATTCATCAGTAAAGAAGGTTAGATATTTAATTTAAAGCAAAATTATGTGTGGCAGAAATGAGGAAAACCATGGTAAGAGATAATAGTTCGTTGAATTGAGTTTTAAGGCACAAAGGCTAGATTTAGTCATGGTATGCTAAGCTATGGGCAACTTTTGAGTAGAAAAAAGTAAAAATTATTTACAAAAGATTGAAATCAAATCATAAAATTGAATTGATGTTAATGTTAATGTTGTAAGGAGACTCCATGAAGTTAAGAAGAGAGCATAGCAATAACTAATGGACACTTGAGGATTAGAAATCTCTTCTATGAGATAAAATAATTTAGTTGTAAACTTCATTGTTTAAGAGCAACAATCAAGGCTGGCCTAAAAAAGCTGAACTCAAGACAAGCTGAACTTTGGTGCCCTTTTTTAACTTATAATAATAAAAGCTAGTTTATTTTTCAACAAATAATGAACAATAATATCGTTTTTCTCAACCAGAATGAATTTTTTTTTATTGATACCTAATTTTTTTTTATTAGTAAATCTTTTTATGGTAATTTTTGTTTTTTCATTCCTCACAGTATTATTTTCCATAGACAAAAGTTTCAAAGTATTAATTGTGTTATTATATGTTTCAGATTTACTAAAGCTTTTCTTATTAGAGATCACAGTAATGGAGTATTGTAGGCAATATTCTTCATGCAACCTCACATTTGACATAACAACATGTAACTTATGAATGTAGCATTTCAATTGGAAGTTTTAAAACTTAGAAAAAGGCACCAGAAACAATAATTATTTCCAATGTTATATATTCTAATAACCATTTAATTTGATAATGATATTTAATTACATACACATTTTAAATATTTCATCACTTAAATAACAAAAATAGTTTGAAAATTCATGCTTAATATAGATTTAAATACTTATTTTAAAAGTCTGCATATAAAATTCATGTCTGTTATAACATTATTTCTGAGGAGAGCATTAAATAAAAAAAGACTTTCACCAAATGAAACAATTTTAAAATATTAAAGCAAAAATTTCATACATTTAA
>BPLQ01001231.1:148821-186653 GCA_021605075.1 Caerostris darwini
AGAGATACTGGATTTCAAAAAAAAGAGGTAATAAAAAAATAAAAGATAATTTTTTTAATTGAGTCAGCATTACAGTCTATGAATGATACATTATAATTATGTATTATTTTATTACATAGGAAAGAATTATAATAAAAATAATTGTTTTCAGAAAATAACAAAAGATATTTATAATTTACAAATCATCTACTATATACCATAAAAATACAAAATTCTAATAAAAAAACATTATCTCTTTTAATAAAATTTCTGGGGGAAAAATGTGTAAAAAAATGTTTTCAGCAAAACATCAAAAGTTTTCTTATTCACGAAAAAGTTTTTTTTTTCCTTCAAAAAAACAGCAACTGCTATTTTAAGGAATTTAATTTCTTAGTTATGTAATGCACATGATTATTATTCATGATTATAAAATGAATAATTTACATGCATATTAGGCATTATATTCATGTATGTAAATTATTCATATTATAATTATGAATTTATATTAAAATAATATTTATTAATAAATAAACTGGTTTTTCCAAAAAAATTTTAATTTTAGTAAAAAAATCTAATATCAAGAAAGATTATTGAGCAAAATTCTTCTCCGCCATATTTTGACTTATATTATGAAGACTTGGATGCTGACCATCAGGGAAGAAAAAATTTAGGCCACTTTTAAATTCTCCTACTACAGAAATATTTTTGAAGGAATTTAAGAAAATGGTATTTGATGCAACCAGAGCAATATCAAGTTATATAGAACGTTCCAAAAAGCAGGTGTTATTCATATTAAGCTGAGCTGTTTGAATTGTTTTATGTCCATTAATGAATGGCATTGAAAAAAATCTTTTTGCTAAATCAGTTTCCATCAGGAGAAGGGTAAATCCTGGACTTTTTAGTTCCAGAGGATTGATTAACCTTCATAGAAATTCCTAACAAAAATATTTAATTTAGGAAGCATTAGTTCATCTTGGGGTGTTTTGACATGAATGATAATGATGAAAAGAAATTAAAATTAACATACATGTAGATAAAATTCATAATTTTGAAATTAATTACTTAAAATGTTTTATACCTTTTTGTGTGTCTGTGTAGAAACAGTTACTTTTGCACATGGAGATGATTCTTGACAAGATGATGAAACAACATTATGATCTTCTGGAGTAGGGGCATCCTATAACAAAATAAATAACAATATTTAAAAAGAAATAGAAAAAGCCTAAAAGTTTATATCAATTAAATGAAAAGAAAAAATACACAGATAAACACATATTTAACAATATTTTATTTTAATTATTGCTAAAATTGATTTAAAAATTTTCAATTAAGAATATTTATTAAATTGATAAATAATATAAGCCTTTAGTTAAACTAATAAAATCAAACAATAAAAAACAAATTTTAATGCATATTTTTAAAAATAATTTATTTTAAGAATAATTATTTCCTCATAAAAAATATTTAATTTTTCAAAATGATATTCAAGATTTTTAATTTTATATGATTAACATAAATATGCTTTACTCGATCTTAACAAAAAAAGGCCTTATTTTTTCATAATTCAGTAGTATTTACATATGTCTAATTTGTACATTTTTTTTTTAGTTTGCAAATATATATATCAACTTCAGAGAAAAAAAAACATCTTTATAATAGAAAACTTTGTGCATTTTAACAAAAATGAAGTAAATTTTCATTAAACTTTCTACTTAAAAGATTTGTTTCTTTATTATTACCTATAGGAGCACATAATAATAATAAAAATATTTTTTATACTAATAAATAAATAAAATACGTTGAGACAGTTCTTAAATGTACAACATTTAAATAAAACATTATAAGAAAAGTGCCTAAGACAATGCACCACACAATTTATTTTATTTTTCTTTCTAATTTTTAAAGTAAGAAAAAAGCAATATGGAAAATTAAGGATTTATTACTTGAAAATACTTTTTTGCTTATTTGATTTGTGAAGATTAGATAAGACCTTTCAAACACTAATAGCCGTTTATATTTAAAATTGTATTTTATGGGGCAATGTAGCAATGGTATCGAAAAATAGAAGAAATGAGCAAGAAAACTAACTTTAAAGCGAGGTATTTTGGGTGAGGAAGAAGTTGGACATTCATCTTGAGAAGAATTATCATCTTCAGCTTCATTTTCCGATATATCTTCATCACTAGAAACAGATCCTTTTCGAGATCTAGACCGAGAAGCAGAGTTGGAGCGGGAAGAATTAGCAGAAGATGGACGTGAAGGTTGCTTTTTTGTTTTCTTTTCTTTAGGGATTTGTCCCAGCAATTGTTGATGGCGCTTCAATTCCTCAAGAGCTTTGTTTAAAGTGGCACTTCTTTTTAACTGTAGCTGCTGTATTGATGTTGTGATTGGCTTAACATTCTCCTTTTCCACATTTGCTCTGAAATAAACAATTAAAACATACATTTTTAAAAAGTTTTATAGATGCATTAAAAAAATCAATATTTACAGATAAAAAATTTTCCTTACATAAACATAATATATATTTTTAAAATAAAAAATAGTGCTGATATCTGGATGAAGCACAACAGATTTATAATACCATGCTTGACATAGAAACTTTAAAAATCAGCATCTGCCTTTTATGATTATTCATACATAAGAAATATTTTATATTGATACTAATTTTCATTGAAAAAATATCTTTACAATCTTTTAATTTTAATATTCAATAACAATCTAAAAACCTTTTTTCTTATTACCTTTGATGCAATCCACCAAAAAATCGAACATCGTACACACCATTGGTCACACGAATTACTTTAGCAGGCCAAAAAGGATAACCTTTTTGTTTTGCATATACTAATTCATGTGGAGGATCCTAAAAAACATTATTTAATTAATGCAATAAAATACTGAATTTTACTATAATAAAAGTGAAAAAACGCATGCATACAAAAACAATGCATAAAAGATTTATGATTCTGACAGTTATGAATGATTAATTCAATTCTCTTCTCAAATACCAGCTCACGGTATTTCTAAAGTAGTTGTAAAAAAATAATTCAAACGAAATCTAAATTAAAAATTATTTATAAGGTTCAACATAAAAATATAAAAAATTAAACACTTCAATAAAAGATAATTCTTCAATCTAATTTACTCATAATACAAGAAAAAAATTTTATTTAACATTTTTTATATTAAATCAAATTACTATAATAAAATTTAAAACAATAACTAAATACCACATGCAACACTAAAATAATTTTTAATAATGATTTTTTAATACTTACACATGGTTGGCAAAACCAATATTTTTCACGCTTTTCATTCGATGTTCGATAACAATCTCTGCATTGCCGAATTTCGTTTAAATCATAGCAGCAATCTCGCAGCATTTGTCGGGCTGTGTCTGCTGCAGAACTGTGAACTAAATAAAACCATATTTACTGAAACACTTCTCCATAGATAAAAAAAAGAGTTTAGAAACATTACATGAAATATATATTAAGAGTGTGCATCTAAAAATAATGGCTTATACTAAGAAAACAATCCATAAGTGAATATTAAAGCATTGAAATAGTAGGATAGGAAGGAATAATACAATAGGAAGTCTTCAAGATTTTTTAATACATTAACAGGAAACATTACACCTTACATTAGAGAATTCAGAATGCTTCAACAAGATGGTATTCTAATGCATTTTCGTTGAGATTTTAATGAGACTTATGTACTAGCAAAGGTTTGGATGATTTGAAAGGGTGCATGAATACAGTAATATGTCTAAAAACTACAGTTGCTATAAAATAACTGGAAAGATCTTACTTACAGATTTGACATTTATCAAGTTACACAGTGCTCAAAAATTTCATTATCCTTCTTTAAAAAATATATGACTACTCTTTATTTTTGAATACATTTAATTTTAGTTCCAATATAAAGTCCTAAAATTTCCTTTCATAAACTAATAATAATTTGCTTTTTATAACTGCATTGATTCAGTTTTATTGTCTAAATCTACTGCTTAGTATGATTATGGATTTCTAGAAACCCTTAGCATTTATAAAATATACAAAATGTCTAATTGTACATAATATTGTATCTCAATTATTCACTAAAAATGAGTTTTTGCTTTGAAACCATACAATAATTTGATCTTAAAATTTAAAAACAAAATTAAAATAAAATCAATTTATGTTAATTTTTTTACTAATTTAAAAAAAAAGTATGTAAAAATTATTTTTCCCAATATTTTTTAATGAAAAATTTTACTTTCTAATGAATTTAAATCACAAAAGTAGGGAGATATTCATGTAAAATAATGTTATTCGTGTTTAATATCCATTTACTAAAGAGTTACAATAGTTTTGTTTTCGTTCTATGCAGTGGCTAACTTTTAAAATGTATTTGATAAATTAAGGAATTACAAAAAGTGCAAAAGCTAGACATGGCTTAAAATTTGGATTAAGAACATGAATCTGATTTCATTCTAGATAGATAGCTCCAATTTTTAAATTCATTTACATACATAAATTTTAATTAAATTATTAGCATTTCTTTTAAAAAGAATATCTTTTAATTCATTGATAATACAATTTTTAAATTAAATATCTCTTATTACCTCCATAATAAAGAACAATATTATGAACCAGTGTCTGAGCATCTGCTTGAAATTCTTCCAAGCGTTTGTAAACATTATCTTGTGTTTTATCTTCCATAATAGTTAAATCCATCGTTTCATAAATTAAGAAGTTGTGACGCCACTTTTCTTCTTCAGAGGGGGCTATTTTAAGAAGTTCCCGGTTCTAGAAAAAAAAATTTCCAGAATGATACAAATAACATAGAAAAAGATTTAAAAATTATTAACTACATTAAACTAAACTGTATTTCCTATATGTCAAACAAAAATTATTTTGGATATTATAACATAAAATTATGCTTATTAAATAAAAAATTATAAAAAATCAAATTTAAAAAATCTTAACATTTTAAAAAGAGATATCAAATATTGTGCAATATTTTAATTAAATAATTGACATTTCATTTTTCTTAATAAATAACATTTCTAATGCATGGCTGCTTCCCATGAGAATCATTTTATTTCAGTCTGAACTTTTGCGAGACCAATGCTGACTCTGGATGTGTGGCAACAGTGAAGTGATTCATCAACTTTTAAAAATTTGAAGTTTGTTAGTTGTAGAGATTGCTTCATGTAGTACAAAATAAATAATATTATGTAATTGAATTTCGGTCTTCTTACCAGAACTGTGTCTTATTGTAGCACTTTAAGAGTTCCCGATTTTAATCTTCTCTTGATGTAAAAAATTTTTAGTTAGTCAAGGAACGTTGAGTGTTACACACTAACTTTTTTAAATGGTAAATAAAACATGAAATAAAAATTTAACTTTTCATGATTGTGCATAAAATTTCTTAATTCTGAACTTACACAATTCTATCTAAAAGGTTCCAAAATATATTATTATAACAATAAAAAATCTACCAGCATGGAACCCACAATCTCTTTCAAATACAATAAGAATTCTTTAATCTGGCATCTTTCGGACCATGGCCATGGTGAATTTTCGACAGTCAATTTAATTTTAAGGAGGATATCATAGTGACACTTAGATAGAAATTTAAACCCACTAGAAAACAGAACTGAAACCGAAACTGACAATTACGATAATCACTAAGTGAAAATGTGAGCAGCGTTGTGTTGGTATCTGGTGGTCGCGGTCAACAAATGCCCGATTTCATATGAAAAATATGAAAGTAAAGGCTCAATCAGTGTCATGTTATAGAATGTGGCAAACTTTTGAATGCTGGATTGAAGAGGGATTACAGTAATAAATTAAAGATCTTCAACCATATTTAAAGTATCAATTCAACACTATTAACTTTTTTCTTTTAGTTTGCTAATCGTTTGTATAATTTCATAATAATAAAAAAATAATAAGTTTTAAATAAACAATTGATAAGAAATTGATACATGTGAATCTCTAATTTACTATTCAGCTACTACTGTAAATTCAATAGCATTATAAATTATATCTTTTTTAAATGTTATTATTAAATGAGAACTAACAAAGAAAAAACACTTCGTTCTGCAGGCTATAAAGTTTTGTGAAGGTCATGTCTAGATACTATTTAAACAAATATAGTATTTATTTATTTATTATTTACATTTCTTCCCATATCAAAACATTATTTTCCCAAAGGAAAATATAATTCTAAATAAATCAATAAGTACACAGGGAAAGGAGGCAATATGAAATGTTGTTAAAATAAAATTAATTTTTGAAACAACACAAAGTGTACAGTGAGTTTCAAATTTAAAAATTCGAATACTTACACTGGCAACTTTTTCTTTCATCCTCAAGCAGGCATAACCAAGCAGCAAATTCAAATCATCTTTATTAATTTTCAAACCATCTTTAGTCTTAATAAGCTAAATAATATATTTAAATAATTAATGAAAACAAAACTTTATTTTTAATTAATACTTAACACAAATAACTATAACAAATAATTATTTATGATTATTAAGCATTAATTAATTATGTTAATATGAAATAAAATATAATATTAAAAGCAATAAATTAACAACAAATATGAATTTAAGAAAAATTTAAGTGGAATTAATTATAGTTTGATTCTGATTACATTGATCACCCAATTAATTAAAATGAAGCCTTAAAGAATTATACATGATTTATTAATGGAAAAATTTTATCTTTTCATAAATGTTAACAAATCCAGAGTATGTGTAAATTGAAAATCAGCAAATAATGGAATAAAAATTCCCTTAAAAAATTTATGCATCAATTTTAATTGAATTGAAAGTTTTTAAAAATCTAATTTGTAAATTAAAGATAGATTTATAAGAACTTTTCTAAAAACAAATTGAAATCATATTATTTTCTGAAAGCTATTTCAAGTTTAATTTGTGAAATATCTATTTCTAAAAAAAAAAAACTAGAAACGTATGATAAAAATACAAATAAGAAAAAAAAATTCTAAGGGAAGCCAAAATAATTTTTCAACACAAATTTATGATTACTGATAGATGGATAGACAAGAGTACAATTTTTTAAGAATGAATAAAATAATATTCTACTTATTCATTATATTTCAAAATAAAGTTATGGTATAGTAATACAATTGATAAAAATTCATGTTTGTATTAAAGAACTAAAAATATTATTTAAAAAATCCTGATGATCTCCATACTTTACAGGCTTCACAGATTAATTTTTCACTCTGAACTTGTGGTTCCTTTAAACAGTCCTCATGATATACTCTGTGGCAGGTAGAACAGTATAAAACTTCTCCTCCTTTGTGGCATGTAAAACAATACCAATCATGTCCATCTTTAGCCTAAAATATGACATATCAAGTTCAAATATGTATTCTATATGTAATTTATATATACTTAATTGTATCTACTTTTTAAGTTACTTATTAGTAGTATTTATAGTACTTAGTTATCATTATTCAAATTTAAAAAATTTTCTTGTTAATTTTTAAAAAAAATATTTTTGCATATTAAAAGAAAAATAAAATAAATATCATTCAATTTAACAAAATTTTCCTTCCTACTATCCAAACCAAGTTTTTCCAACTTTTGGATTTTCTTGAACCATATTTGAAGGGGGGGGGGGCGTTGTCAGGGACTTTATACATTACATGTAGTTAATTAACATTGTACTATACTAATTCTAGAAGACCAAGTTATTAAGCAAAAAAATTTTTAACAAATGTTTTTTGGATATCAATCTTTTTTTTAATTTATTTTTTATTTAGCAACAATAAATTTATAAAATAATGATAACAAAGCATGTTCAATCATGTAAAAATAAAAGCTGAAACTTCGATGATAATGCCACATCAGCACATTACCTAATAATAATTTCATTTACTACTATCATATGATGAAATGTCTTAAAGAAAAAAGCTATATATTAATATTATCTTGAGAATTTTTTTTAACAAAGTACTAAATTGCCATTAAAAGCCATAGTTGAAAAGGGAATTATAATACAATGTAAATTAACAATTTAAGAATACAAATGCATTTTGAAATTTAACTTCATAATAATAAAAAAATAATTCTTTTCAATTGGTAACATTTTAAACCACTTTGAACATTATAGAATTTTTAAAAAAAAGACTACAAACACAACTTACAGCATCCTTTTCTGGAATCCTATAAGAATCCTGTTCAATTCCAGCTTTCGAGCCTTTACATCCAACACTTCTTTTCATTTCAATTAAAGAATCACGCATTGCTCGTTCCAATTGCTGTTCCAAATCTTCAGGAGTAATGTTATGCTTACGGCGCATGTAACTAGATATACGCTCAATATTGGCAATTTGCCTTTGTTGTCTTGCATAAACAATAGCATCCCAAAGATGATGGATAGTTTCTGTATTAGCTGTCCTTCGAGTAGTCACCGTCATCTTCAAATTTTTTTTTAATACTAAAAAATATAATTTTAAAATTTCACATAAAAATAGAAAACTAAAAGATTTTAGGTTGCATTTTAATTTATCAAAGTATATATATTTTTAAAAAAGGTAACTCAATTTATATATAAAGAATTGCAAAATGGAAATGAAAATTTTCATTTTTATATAAAATTTTCAATTTCATTTTCATTTATTATATGAAACAAATTACATTTTTTTTCAATGCCTTTTGAATTTATTATTATTGTTGAATTCTTTTCAACTTTTGATTAAAAATAATTAAAATCTAATAAATTATAATTAATACATATCATTAATAAACAACAAAATAATGATATAAGATAGGCAAGGTAGAAAAGTACAAAACTTCTTTTGACATGAAAAACAATATCAATCATGTCCCTCTTTAAAATATGAAATATTAAGTTTAATATGTACAGATTATAAATGAATTTTATTTTTACCATAACTTATTTGACATGAACAAATGTTATTTCACTAACCATACAACATAAGTATTTTAATGAGTTCATTAAAAAATAGGGTTGACTTAATGAAAATTTGCTCTAATGTGTATTTATAAAAGTTGAAAATAAAAAAATTACTTAAAAATAATTTTGAAATATAAATATTAAACCAACTATTTAAAAAAATTTTCGTTGGCCCATCTTTAAAACATATTCAATATTAACATGAATTAAAATTCCTAGAACAATTTGCACATAATAATGTTTTGAGTATGGATAAATTAATAAATGCAGTGACTTCATATTTCTTTACTTAGGTATTTAACATTTAGGCCTTTAATCATTTTTTATGTACAGCTTTTTGATTAAACCATTAATCAAAAAGCTGTACATAAAAAATGACTTTGGAACTAATGGAATTTTAGAATATTAATAACACTAATTTGCAATTAAAAATTAGTTAGCTTTCAATAATTAAAAAGCATAGAAATTTCTTATTTTTCCCACAAATAAAAAAACTGATGCAATTTTATCAATTTGCTTTTGTATTTCTAACATATTATTATCTCATTTTTGCACAATATTTTTGTCTTCCTTTATTTATGAAATAAATCTGATTTTATAATGATTGTGGTATCACTGAAATTTGAGTCCCATGCAACTTTTTTTTATTCGTGTTCTTTCAAGAAGTTCAATTACTATGCCTGATTCTATTATAATTTAGAAGTTCAATTACTATTCCATTTCATATTTCCCCATCAAATGTCAAGTAATGATTTTCAGTCATTTTATTTTGCATTTCTTAGAAATAAACCTCTTAATGAAACTTCTTGATAAGTAGTAGTTGATATTATAATTACATTCATGCAAAAATATATATATATATATAATTCTATTCAGGAATAGGAACCCATGCTTTAGAAAAATACAATGATTTTATAAGATTATATGCCTGAAACTATTATAGAATATCCAGACGACATTGAGATATACAGCCTTAAATGTTTTTTATTTTTTATTTTTAAATATACTTTTGAATCTCAGAATGAAAATATGTTTATTTATAGCAGAATAGGATTAGGTTGGCAGAAAAGAAAATGCTACAGCAAATATTTTTTTAAAAAAATGATTAAAAAGAGAAAATTAAATATCTTTTTCATGATATCAACGTTTTTCAACTAAAAGTAAGAATTATTTTTAAAGCAATTACAAATTTGTAATCTTTTTTTTTTTCTTTCGGAAAAAGCACTTTTTATATTCATGTACTCATTTTAAAACAAATGTTTATTTCTTTTTATATGCATTTTTAATTGCCTTACACCCATGACAATTAACGAAAATGCATATTTCTGCTTCATATATAATATTAAAAATACAACAAATTTGATAATGATATCTAAAAAAGCTATGAAAACTTCACAACGTTATTAAAAACTATTAAGTCTGATTTTTGAACTTTTACTTATATTATAAATATATATCTAATTAGATAAAACTCTTTGGAAATTAAAGATTAAAAATCTTCATAAACAAAAATTTTGTACCACGAGTTTAAATTAATTTCAGATACATAATATTAAATAGAAACGAAACTAATAATGTTTTATGGATTAGTTAGAAAAGCAGAAAGAGATAAAAGCATATAATATGATATTAAAATTAAAATATTAATTTAATATACAATAAGTTAAAACAAAAAGCACTTATTCCCCTTTAATTAAAAAAAATCTCCCAATTAAAAATTCTTTAAACAAAAACTGTTAATAAGAACAATTTAATTTATTTCAAACTGAAAAATAACTTACTGATATAAACACAATGTGTTTTAATAAAATTATTTTTATTTATTTATTAATTTTTAAACATTGAACACTTAAATGTAAAATTTAAAGTCTATTATGCTACAATAATTTATTTGAACATATAACAAAAAGAATCAAATGACACCTGAAAACAAAACTAAATCGAAAACAAACCTTACGATATAATTTTGTAACGCACACAATTAGGATGATAATAAAACAATTATGATTACGTTTTGTTGACGAACGAACATTTGGATAATAAAGCAACGATCGATTTTCATGTCAAGAATGGATGATTTCAGAACTTTTCAAACAGTACAAAAAAAAATCAATTTTATTTACGATAAGAAATTTTTTTTAAAAAGAAAATAGATGGTCGAATAATTTTATAAATATTAATTGTGCAGTATATTCTTCAATTCTAAATAAAACATTGGTAAATATATTCTACATAACATTACTACTCTCCCGCCCCTAAACCGAAACATAAATTCGGTAACAGTTAATTGAATGCAAAATTGAATACCCTGCATCAAGCTTATGAAGTCTGTCAAATATTGAGAACAGCAACGCAATAATTGCACTTTGAATACGTATCACATCAACGGGTGCGGAAAAATTATTGACCTCAAGCATTCGAACGCAATCTCAACTCCATTGTTGTTGCTATCTTGTCGACACAACAGCTGAAAATTAAATAACCAGTAGAGTACAACAAAGAGAGCAAACGATTTATAGATTAATTATTTGGTTGCAACTCACCTCGGATACAAAATTTCAGAAGAATAAGTGTCGAAAATTAGCAGAATCCCAATGAAAATAAACAAAACATAAATGTTGCTTGCTTTCGTTTTGCAGCAGACAACTCTCGCATACACGATTTGGACGCCACTCGAACGGGGGAGGGTGGGGAGTGCCGGGGGGGAAGGGAGGACAGGACAGGCGTGCTGAATACCTATTCAGATGGAGAGACCGACGGAAGCTGCAGACGATTCGCTGTTGCTAGAGGCGACGAAGGAAACCGGGGCTGGTGGAATAACAGTGAAGTGGAAGGCGGATTGTGGATTCCTCTGGAGGAACAAAAAAAATTCTTTTTTAATTCTTCTGGTCGAACAATATTAGAATTTAATCTTGTTTTCGGGATTAGTAGGTCGATTTTTAATGGCATTGAAATGGAGATCAATGAATTGAACTTGTGGAATCTTTATTTCTGCAAAGATGGGTATTATTAATGAAAATATTTTTTTTAAATACGGGTATATGAACGTAACAGTAGATATGAAAAATAAATATGTTCATAATATTTTTTTTCAAGCAAGCTAACTTTTTATTATTTGATTACCAGGTTATTTTTCAAGTTAATAAAATGAAAGAAAAATAATAAAAAATATATATTTCTTGTAAACTATAAAAACACAATAGAGGTTATAAATCAAGTTGCCTCTAAAATCTAAGGATTTAAAACAATTATGATAAATATCAGAAATCTATATCAATTAAGTTATTAAAATTATTTTAATGTGTATGAAAAAATAATGAATTGTACATCTAGAAGTTATTTAAATACATTCAAAAAATTAATTTAATATTTTTTTTTTTCTTTCTAATGCAGCTGGCAAACACAGACAGCTTGGTCTTTTGGATGCCTTAAGGCAAGTGCTGCACAGACGTACTCACTTCGCATTAACCAGGGGGCGCGTGTAACTTGAAGATAAGCCACGGACGCGGAGTAACAATGCCCCCGCAACTCTCTACGATCCTATTTGACCGGGACCTACTTTTTAAAGTGGAATCCGAACCACTACAAACAACCATGGCACCACCGGGACTCGAACCCGAAACCTGTAGTTACCGAGCGCCAGAGCGCTAGCCACTCGGCCATTCAGGCCCCAAAAATTTTTAATATTTTAGACTTTTTATTTCTCTTTATTTATTAAAGTTCACTTTATTAAGTTACATGTGTTAAATGTGCAGCGAGTATTAATTGTTACTCAACGAGTATATTGTTTCATATATGATTAATCAAAATATTTATTTTTTATGCGAAAATAGCTAGTAATTTATCTTCCGTTGAAAATAATATTTGGTATAAACATAAAAAAATATTGAAGTATTATTTCAAAGTCAAAACTTTATATAATTAAAAAAATGATAGGCGTTCCATAACCGAGATGTTCCTGTCAAATTTTTCTAACGTAATTCAGAAGTAACTTGATATATTAGCATTAATTTAAAAAACCAATAGATATTTAGCAAATGAATTTACAACCTTTTTTTTTTTTTTCCCCCCATTATTTTTTTTATTATTTCATTTATTTTTCCCCCATCTCAAACATAACATATAAAAAGTAACAGGTCATGTTCCATTTCTAAAACAGGCACGATAATTTTTTTTCAGATTTTTATTTCTTTTTATGTTCTCATTTTTTTACCTCTTATTTTTTTTTAATGTTAACTATAAAAGTTTAAAAAGAAACATAATTAAAGAAAAACTGGTCTCGAGAAAAAATTTTTAAATTCAATTAATCAAAAATTAAACAATAAGCTAACGGAAAGTATGAGCATAATGTATAACACATGAAAGTCAAAAAGAAGATTAAAATTTTGTAGATAAAAATAATTAAATTTTTCTCCAATGTGATAATTTGTTCATAAATAATGCTTATATTTCTAGAAACTAGAAAATAAATATTGAAACGAATTTCGAACAATCGAATTCTTATGATTCTAATTCTTCTTCGAATTACAATCAAATTCTTTTTTATTTTGTATTCAGAACATACGAATAAATTTTCAAGATCTTAATCAGTAATTATTTGTATTTGAATAATAATACCAATTATTTCAAAGTTCTTTTATCTTTTTTGTCTAAGGAGAACTTCGCATTTTGGGAAGGGAAAAAACTTTATTTATTTTTTTTATACTTCAACTCGTGTCGTGCAGGATAGTAGCAGATTAGGCGTGAAACAATTTGTTTTCTATTTCAAGCATTGAAAAAATATTTTAATATCCTATTTATTAGTCATAATTTAACTGAATAAAATGATAGAGATTTATTATTGGAGGATATAATTATAAAAAAAGAATGAGAAGATTTCTGTATAATTTTTCCAGTTTTCAATGGAAAATAGTCTTCTTTAAAATGAGAACAATAATAATTGCAGTGATTATTGCATTATAATGCTTCAGTATGCAATGGTTTTCATAAACTTAAATAAAAATCTCAAAAATAAAGATAATTCAAAAGCTATTTATCCTAAAGATGTAAAAAATTTTTTAAAAAAAAGGGAAAATTGAAAATGTAGAATCGCCAATTTATCAAGTAACGTTTTCCTCTTTCATTTAATATTTTTCCTCTATTTATAAAAAGCATTATTTATTACTCTTGTAACCACGCTTAATCCTACACACTGACAAGAATATCTGTGAAATGTCAATTGGCTTCGAGATTCTCACCCTAGAGGAAGTACTGCGCAACATGCACTCCCGCTGAGTAATGTTTAGTTTATAATCTCTCCTCCTGAGAGGAAATATATTTAACGCAGCCCTGCATATTAGTTGTCTTACAGACACTCACCCGGAAAGGAAGTATATTTCACGCATCCTGAGCGTAGCTGAGTTTCTGGTTTTCGGCTTAGAAGTGAAATCCTTTCTCCAATCTATATTTATCTATCTTTAAATATATCGAATATTGTATGTTTCTAATTGTACGTGCGTGGTGTTTGAGCGTGTGTCAATAAAGCTGTGAGTTCTCAAACTTATACATCAAGTATCTCAATCCAACCACACCCATTTAAAATCTGGTTTCCCAACCTGCCCACTACACTTTTACAAATCATCTTTATCATTATTAAACATTATTTGAAATGATAACTGTAAAGTTATAGCAAATCCGTCATTACCTAACGGGCCTGAGCATAATGAGGACGGTATTCTTCTTGCCGTACTGCAATAGCAGAAACCGTGCTCGGAAATCTTGATGAAGATGGGGTTATATATATATATATATATATATATATACTTTTGAAATACTTGAGGGGAATCAGAAAAATACCTTGAAATCATGAAAAATGCTAAGATGCACAGTCCAGTATTTCAAGCGATCTTAACTGGATGGGGATTAAATCTGTTTAAAACCATATCTTCTAAAATCAAAAACAAACATAGCTAATGAATATGTAGTCACCCAAACGAAAAATTTATGTACATGGTAAACGTGAATTCAAAACGAAGTAATTAATTTGCAAGTAATTGTTTTAAAATGGAACATAAAATTATTTTTGGTCTAATCAATGGGAAAGTTCTAAACTGCAGAATGGAAAATTTTTAACCAGATTAAACATGAATTCTTTAAAAGAATATTGTCAAAAATATCAAAACAGTTATTAAAAGCTGCTGCTAAAATTAATGTGCACCTGAAATTAGAACAATTGAAAACGTCTATAGTGAGAACAGTAATTTAGCAATCTAACTATGTATTTCTCTAAATTATGTGACACAGCAATGCGATACAACAACATGCAAATGAAAGAAATCTTAGAAAAATTATAATTTTCTCTTTGAGATGAATTCAGATTAACAGAATTATAATAATCAGTAAGAAATGATGATGCAAAATTATCTCAAAAGATAATTTTTTTAATTTTTACGATGTTCTATTGTATGCTGTACGTGTATAATTGTCTGTAAAGAATGGTCTTAAATTAAGAGAAATAGAATTGTGAAGAACAGATCTCTTCTTTGGAGGTTTCATAATAAATATATTTATTAACTCTATAAATATATTTATTTAACACGCATTAATTCTGTAATAAATATATTTATCATAAGATATTTAATTGTATTTGATCACTCAAATCCAGGCGGCCATTTGCTCAGTAAGTTTTTTATTTATAAACTCATTAACCTGAGTTACCCGCGCTTCACTAGCGTTCTGACCTTTCGTAACACAGGCTTCAGGTTTGATTCCTGGCGGTGACATGGGTGTTTGTGAGTGGTTCTGAATCCGCTTTAAACTGTAAGTCCGCTTTAAACTGTCTGTTTAGCCTAAAATGTGCACAAAATGACAGTAGAACGGCAAACCAAACCCTCGCTTTACTCGGACAAAGTCAGCTGTCTCTTATCAAATGTGAATTTTAAAAATGAACCTTTAAATTAAATTATGATAATTAAAAAGCTAGCATAAATCATCATATTCTCAATACAGTTGCATTTAATTTATCGAAAAAACTCTGCTCTTTAGTTAATTATGTTTTCACTTTATTTCATACTTAACTTATTCTATTATAATTCTGCCTATGAACTACGTTTGTCATCGTATTATTTGGTGAATTGATATGTAAATTCTTTAGGTTTCCCACTGTAAATTAAGCTATATATAACTGACAGTCAGAAAAGCATGATTTTTTTTTTAACCAATATCATAATAACTTAACGTTTGTCCTTGTACCTTATTTATAGTGCTATTTGATGTTAATTTTACTGGGAATTGCAGTCTTTTGAATTACAAAAATAGTTCTGCAGATATGAGCGTAATTCTTGGAATAAATACTATTTTGGTTTATTTTTTTCTGACATTATTTTCGTTCCAATTATATTGTTTGATAACTGTTTCACGATCATTCGTGTGATATTACATAACCTTGGTGAATCTAAATTTTACAACAAAATAATTGTCTATCCTATTTCTAATGTTAAACAATATAAAGGCATTCCTGACACTTGCATCAAATTCAAAAATTTGATGGAAAAAATAGCATTTTCATTTACATCAACCCTTGAATCAGTTGATTTAAATGTTCTTTCCTCGCCAGTAATCTTGTTTTTAATTTTTTAATTAAAATAGTCAACTACATCGTTTCCTACAGCTATAAAATGGCTCTTTCAAATAACAATTTGAGTTTATGAAACTTTTAACAATATTCGGATAAATTTTATTTATTTATTCCTCCGAATTGTTGACCATGTTATATAAATTATTCGTAAGTTCAATTTGGCCAATTATGCAATCCATTGGGTGAGTGTCTTCACCAATTTGTAAGAGTTTTACGGCAAAATGTCTCGTCTCTTCATCATTGGAATGTTGAACACTTATATTTGTTCTTCACTCCAGGCCAGAGAAATTATGGCTTCGAACAATCATTGATTTCATCATTCACAATAATTTATTTTGGAATAACTGGAAGAGTTTGCCAAAATCTCCAGAAAGTATGAAAAATGCACCTCCCATTAATTCCGAATTACCTTGGAGATCTTGTTTATTGTTCTATCTAATGTTTCGAATGACTTTTTATGCGCCGTTGTCAGAAATAATTACTTTAAACTGTTTGAAAAGTTTACCTCTTCCAGGTGTAATTGATACATTATAAATTGGGAATTCTTGTTCTTCAATATTTAGAGACAGTTTCAAAGCAGAATGAGCAGTTCGTCTTCCTTGTACTAATGTTGTCACAATTCCAGATTATGCCAATCTAAGAGCAATCTCTTTTTTTTTTTTGGCACGTATTTAAGCCAATATTAAACTTATCAAAAATGACTTTCTGGTACCTCCGGGTACATCCAAATAGATCACCAATACTTCTGTTCACATGATCCACGATGAATTCATAAACTTGCATTTGACTTTAACAATGATTTGTTTTGAGTGATGTATTGCAATAATTCATCAACATTATATCTTTTCTCTTTAAATATTTTGGAATTCCTTGCATCGATTCCATCTCTTCGTGATGCTTGTGTTCCGATTTCAACTAAATTGGGACTGCTTAAGATTGCTTATTGCTAAGCATTTCTCTTCCAAACGAATAAGTGCTTGATTGAATATCTCTTTATTGAAAGGGATATTTGATTCCGGATGAACTTGTCGCACTTGATGCAATACATCAATGCTCATACTTTCTTTGAATTTCTTCCATAATCTAGTTAGATTTCATGAATTATGCGTTGTCAATATTATTGCATATAGATCTCTGACTTGTTCTCGGTTGTTGTCAATGCGATTTTTCAAAATGCCAATTACAATGATTACTGGAAAAAGATAATCTTAAACGATGAAATGCTTCTCTGTAAGTTTCACATAATATCCATCGACTTTTTTAAAAATCGGTGCAGCATGTTGATCCACGAATTTCATTTAGTAACATTTGGAGATAGAAGCATTCAGTATTTTGTGGATGCACCATGCACACTCGTCCCAATGCATCACTTCTGAAGATTCCTTCGTGATCTTTGACCAGAGTTCCGTATTTTTCTTCGTTGAATCGTCTTGCTGCATTTAATGTACAATAGGAAGATAGTACATTGACGTATAACAACTTTCTTGTAAATGGATCAATTTGACAAAATAGGAAAAAAGCAGTTGCCGTCGTATTCACAGATGATTCAAAGTCTACTGTCTCTGCATTTTCTCTTGTAAAACATAGTCGGTTACTATTTTCTAAACGCACAGCCAAATAAACAACTGTTGCAACAACCCGATATTTGCCAAGCCGCTTCATTACTATTGATATACAGTGAGCCACAAAATTGTGTATACACCTTAGAAACTTAGAGACTTTTTGCAATTACAAATTAAATATTGCTTTAAGATGATTGAATTTTTACCTTATATATACTTTAGTCTATGCTTTATCGTACTATACTTATAAAATTGCATTTACGTTTATTTATTTTTTACGAAAAAAATAAAAACTGAGACGAGAGGAAAACAACACCACAAAAATAAGTATACACCTTTATTAATTTCCTTTTAACGTACAAATTATTATTTTGTTGCATAACCTTTTGCTTGAATTACAGCTTGCAATCTTCTGGACATAGATTCTGCTTGTTTTAGTGGTTTCAACAGAAATTTTAGCCCATTCTTCTCTCAGAACCTTCTTGAGAACTTCCTTGCTTGCGATTTCGTGCTCATGTACAGCTTTCTCTAATTGCGACCACAAATTTTCGATGACGTTTAGATCTGGAGACTGGACTGGAGTGTGTAATTGCTTTTGACAATGGTGTTGTTGCAAGTATAACTGCACAATCTTCGCTGTATGCTTGGGGTCGTTGTCCTGCTGAAATATGAATCTTGACCCAAGCCCCAACTCACTGGCATTTTTTTTCAAGTTATCATTTAAAATCCCCAAATATACATGTTTGTCCATAATACCATCAATAAAAGGAAGCTCTCCAACTCCTCCAGCCGACATACAACCCCAAACGAGGACAGATCTACCTCCGAACTTGACTGTCTTAATGGTGTTTTTAGGTGCCAGTGCTTTCCCAGCTTCTCCATATTTTTAAATCGTCCATCGCTTCCGTAAAGATTAAACTTACTTTCATCAGAAAATATTACAGTGTTCCAGAAATAAATAGGCTTTAAACGATATTCTTTGGCGAAAATCACTCTCTTTTGTTTATTCACATACTTGATGAGGGGCTTTCATATTGGTGTACGGCCATAAAACCCATATTGGTGAAGGGTACGTCGAATTGTTTCAACTGAGATCTTTTTCCCGATTGTAGAGGACATCGATAAAGCTAGTTTAGAGGCACTCACCCTCGGATCTTTCTTTACTGAGTGAATGATCTTCCTCTTCGCTGTAGTACTCAGTATTTCTTTACGTCCTCTTCCAGGAATATTGGCCACAGATCCAGTTTTTTATACTTCTGTAGTATTTTTTGGACACAACCATGAGTTACACCAATCAACGAAGCGATTTCTCGAAGAGATTTGCCCTCTTTCGACCATTTTACAACCAATAAACGCTCAGATTCAGTAGTTTCTCTACGAGAGCTCATTTTACGATTTTTAATGAGAGAAAATACTATTTAAAAGCGTTGAAGTGCAATAGCACGTGTTATAAGCAGCAGCTACTCCTGAAACTCTTTAAAGAAAATTTGAAATTAAAAAAAGTAGTGGCATAATTTACAAATATAAGAAGTGTATACTCAATTTTGTGGCATGGTTTTCTATCTTTTCTTCGAATCGCTTAACTTTTTTCATAATAAATAAGTTAACTATAGAATTGTGTTAGTATAGGATGGTAAAGCAGAGGTTAAAGTATCTAGGATAAAAAAAATTATCTATTTAAATCAATATTTAATTTGTAATTGGAAGAAGTCTGAAAGTTTTAGAGGTGTATACTCAATTTTGTGGCTCACTGTATCTGTCTATTTATACTGAAGTATTTCATCTTTCGGATATAGTTCATTGTTTTCTCTGTTGTGAATGCATCATATCACTACTTTTGTTAATATATTTACATGCATGCGTATTCTCCTCTTATAAAAACCAACAGTTATTGAAGTGCATCGTAAGAACGATGTGTTTCTGCTATGCTTTGTAGTCATGCTTCTTCATTTTATCACGACTTTCGTACTCACTGTCCATAATTACAATGGCAATTTCATTGAGTTGAAGTGCTTGAATCGACGTTCGTGTTCTACAACTGGTCTTTTGTCGGTTCGATTCAGACCTTTATGTTCATTTGATACCATTCGCCCCAGTAGTGTTTTAAATATGTGAACGATTTGATTGAACTTATGTAAGATCTTCTGCAGATCTTCAATGATGATTTTCATTTGTTCGCCACCAATAAAACACACTTGCAAAAATTTATGAGATCCGCTTAGTAAGGGTAATAATGATCCTATTTTACGATAGACTTGTCTTTTAATCAAAAACACAGTATTTAATTTATGCTCATTTTTTCTTCAGTGCTCATGGAAATAGCATCGAATGATGCGATTTGAAAGCAAGCCTTGTATGCTCTCATATTTTGTAAAAATTGCTTTAATTCTGGAGTTTCTCCAGTCATGTAATGAAATAATTCTTGTGGAGGACTTCTAATGATACTAAACGAATTTTTCCACTCATATCCCTGGTGTTTTCCAACTGACTTTCTTGGCACCTCAGAACTGACACCTGGATCTAATTTGCCAATGACCCATCATGATCCATCGAAAGTCTTTAAATCCAGGATAGCTTTTTTCACGAAATACCTTTTTCCAAAATGTTCCTCCAATTCCTGGAGCAAATACAAGCAGTTGGCAATGCCTTCCATCTAAGTCTTATTTGATTTTTGATATAAAGTTTCATTCAAGAAAGAGTTGCAAGTATTAGGCTGTTGGACTATACGTGTGCCCTTCTTAGCCAGCAAATATGCCTGTCAGGGTACGACAGTAGATCTACATCCACGTAGTGCACCCTGGTAACGTCCTAGGCGGCTAAAAGATCAACTATTATCGGCATGCAGCAACGCTCCATGAGTGACCATAATATTAAATATAAAGAAATGAAATATATACATATATTAGACAAATTTCAGGGCTTTTGCGGCTCGCAAATAATGCTGCGTATTAAAATCTCCGCAAAGAATAACATTTGAACCAAGTCGAATTAAAATGTCTAAATCAAGAGTAAATAAAGTATTATGAGAATTAGGGATTGCAATATCGAACCAAAAGTTCAATACCGGTATTCGGTATTTTTAGGATCTTAATACCGTTTGTTTTATTTGTCAGTTTTATTAGAGAATGTAAATATCACAAAAAAATTTTTAACTTATAAATTATAACAGTATATAAAGAATCACAAAAAATAAAGGAACATCTTATTTATTTAAATCACGAAAAGTGTAAATATCACAATTCAGTCTGTGATACTATTATAAATTTTTGAAAAATGATATTAAAAACATATTGCATCAATTGTACTATCATTAAGCCTGGAACGTAATTTTGTCGTAAGCTGTCGAAAACGCTCTTTCAGCATCTACGCTAGTTGGTGGTACTGTTGGCAATGCGCGATATACTTTTTCCAAGTATTTACTCTTGAACATTTTTTACATCGTGCCACCATATTCTTTTCATCATATAAATAATGAAACCTAATCGAAGTAGTATCAACTGATTTTTTATGTTCTTTAAAGTTATTCTTATTCATTATTATGGGATATTATTTATGAGTATATATATATATATATCTATATAATAAATCTGAAAAATATTTTGAACTTTAAAGTATGACATGAAAATACAATGTAAATAACAAACTCACCAATTTAAAAAATATCGAAATATTACACACTTTCTTTACAACTACAACCTTGTTTTCACAGATAAGAATTTCTAGTTTTCAGATACGAATTCTGAATAAGAATTTCACAGATAAGATTATTTCACAAATAAGAATTCTAAATTTCTAGTAAATACCGAAAAAACGGTATTTAAACTTGTGAATACCGGTATTACAAAATTGTACAAATGGCTCAAAATACCGGTATTCGGTATCCCGGTATTGCAATCCCTAATCAGAATAGGAGGACATGTAGATAGAGACAATTATGATAGGATCTTGATTAGTGAGATTAAGAGAAATAATAAAAGCTTCAATAAAATATAAATTAGGAGTGAGTAATTGATAATAAGGAAGAGAGAGTTTGACAAAGATTGTAGTACCACCTGAGGCAACACAATTTGTTAGATGATCCCTGTCATTTCGATGCAATCATAATTAGCAATACTGAACTTTTTATTAGGGGTTAAGAACGGAAACGGAAGTACCTGTTTCGGAGTACCAATGGGGTAAATATACCCCGAAAACCTCCACATAATCATTAATATAGTTAAATTTACATTATTGAAATTACATCGCAACACAAGAAAAATTTACGCTAATAAGTTAAATAAAAGAAAGAAGTAAGTTAGTTTACTCAGGTACAATTAGGAGTCCGTAACACATTTCCCCTCGGACAGTCAGTGTATTAATGTGGAAAAAAAACCCATTAAAGAATTTAAAACAAATACATTTGAAATGAAAACATTAACTTCTTAAGAATATTAGATGTCATTTGCAAAAAATACGATCCAGTATTTGTGTTAGTTTTGCACATTGTAGCAATAAATGAAAATTTAAGGAGCCAAATAGATACTTCAGATTTGCAGTTTAGATATTTTGGTCACTTTGAGTTCCAAGAATTCTTTTTAGACGTGGGAAGGACTCAAATGTCGCATCGTAGATAGCTCTAGATCTTTTTCTAGAGCTTCTGACACCAGGATCGTAAACAGGAATTGTGCGAATAGCTTCATTGCGAATCTGAGGGCATTTATCATGAAAATATTTTGAGATTTTGAATATGTAATCTATTATCGGATTAAGATCAAGATCTTGACATATTTGTTTCCTTCTAACAAACCACGGAGCATTAACTATACTGGCTACCTGTCTGTTCTGGAAACCTTGCAACTTTTGGAGATTTTTCAATCAGGTGGAAGGTGAGAATTGGTCGAAGAATCGACTTATAGAGCAGAAGATTAAGGGGTTAAGAAGGTTTCTTGAATTAGCATATATCAAGGGTCTGGTTAGTAAGAAAAATTGTGAACGTAATTCTTTTATTACAAATTCTTAAGCTAATTTTTTTTTTTATTTGTTTGTTATTTGCTGGAAACAGCTCGAGCAAATGATCCAGCTGGACAGGAAAAAGAAAAGTTGGAGGATCTGGGAAAAGAAAGTTTGACTCTACAACAATCTACTACTTAAAAAGAAAACATTTAAACTTATAGTGGTTGCTTACATCAAATGTGATTTCTAAAATTTTTTGTGACTATGTACTCTAAAATTAAAAATTAAAGAAATTAAAAATTCTCTGAAAATTGAAAATTTATATCATTTTCAATTAATTTCGCAAATTTATCACAGAACCCAGAACGGAACAAAAAGATAGTAATTAGTTAATCCATTTTTTTTTTCATTCTAATGCAGCTGGAAACACTTAAGACAGCTTGGTCTTGGATGCCTTAAGGCCAAGCGCTGCAGAGACGTTACTCACTTTGAATTACCCAGGGGGCGCGTGTAACTTGCAAATAAGCCACGGACGCGGAGTAACAATGCCCCCGCAACGCCCTACGATCCTATTAGGACCGGGACCTACGGTTTAAAGTGGATTCCGAACCACTACATACATCCATGGCACGCCGGGACTCGAACCCGAAACCTGTGGTACCGAGCGCCAGAGCGCTAGAGCCACTCGGCCATTCAGGTCCATAATTAGTTAATCCAAGATTTTGTAAATATGCTTTTGAAACCATTCTATAATTTTTCCATTCTAACGGGAAAAGAATTTTTAAAAAATTACACTCTGCTCTACAGTGCATCTCTTTTTTTTAGATGATGCATTTCACTGTTAACTAGAGGAATCTTGTAGACTGATTGCAAGAGTTCTTGGCATGATAGGTTTGGGGGCATCGATAATTAGTTATTTGAAGACGTATTCCATGACGTTTAAACTACTTCTCGTTTACTATATGGAAACTTTTTTTTCCTACATCAAACTGTAGGGATATCCACTATAACAACTCTAGTAGCCCAATAAAACGTAGCCTTGGTAAAGTTGTCAGAATTAAAAGTCATAAAATAAAGTGCACTGCATGTTGTCAAATGTGAAAAGACCATGGTTTCACCCTACGAGCACACAGGACAGACATCATTAGTAGCTACACTAATACAGTGCAAAGTGTTTATTAAGAAAATCATGTGATGTCGAGAGTCGGAAATTTGCTGTAAAAACTTCATGGGGCAAGCCTATTAGGATGGGTGTTGAAACAAGTATATTCCACGTTTTATAAATTGAAAGGAGTTTTTAAGTTTGTTTTAAGGGTCTGTCTATTTTCTTCTTTATATCAGAACTAAATTGATTAAAGGATAAACTAGGGAACTATAACTAGAAAATTATATGGAAACTTTGTTCGAATACATATTTCTTGATCATTTATATGTTTTTATTAATAAAATTTTAATTATAATTTGGAAAAATGGAGAAATTTTGTTTTAAATATTAAAAATATGTGACTGAATTTGTTTTTCCCGATCATTTGTTGGTAAATATATTGATTTATTTCAATTGTTATATTTCTTTTTAATAAGATAAACTATCTTTTTTTAAATAATATATTGATTCAATTTTGGAGTGCAGTGTAGACCTACCTCCTAGTGGTGCACCCTGGGCAACGTTCTATACGGCTAACGACCTACAGTTTTCGGCATGATCGTCCGGCTGGCCTGCGTGTATTGCAGTGGAATGCTGGTTGCTTGTTTCAAGAAAAAAGAACTGATCTAATGAACATCTACATCGCATTGAGATTTGGCAGAACTAATGAACCGAGCTCATCTCCATCGTTGCTTGGCACTTCCTGGCGAATCCGAGACGGCGAGACACAGGCAAGCTTGAGAACTCTTAAGGTAATGACTTCGGTCAACTTTGTTGAACTCTTTTGTGTACTTTTTCTTTTTTATTCAGTATCTTTCCACTTTTCTGGAAGGCAAACATAAAAAAAAAAAAAAAAAAAAAAAAAAAACCTATGAAATCTATCCTTTTATTATTATTATTTTTTTTTTTTCTAATGCAGTTTACAAACACTTAGATCAGGGATGGGCAAACTACGGCCCACCAGAAGGTTCTATCAGGCCCGCGGATAGAATTTTAATTTACCGGTCCGTGGCAAATTAAAAGAAATATATATTTAAATATTATACATCCATCTCCTTTCCTACTTTGATTAAATATTATTTTTATTTCATTTCCCGAGGTTAAATTCAATACCTTCAGTAAATGAAGAGAAGCTTAAGAATTATGAAGATAGCTTGAAAAAACTGCATTTTGAGTTCGAACGCAGATTTTAGGATTTCAGTGCCATTCAAACAGAATTGGATATTTTTACCATGACTTTCAACGTAAATTGTGAAGCAGTGAGGTCAGATTTGCAGGTTGAATTAATTGAGTTGCAAACGAACAATCATCTCAAGCAGTTGTTTCTAAATATGCAAAGTTAGAGTTTTACAAATCATTATCGAAAGTAAGTTTCCGAAATTTAATATCTCACGCACCAAAAAATCAGTGCTATGTTTGCTTCATCTTATATATGTGAACAAGTATTTTCAACTATGAACCTTAGAAAAAATTATTTCAGAAGTAGACTGACAGATCAGCATTTAGCCTCGTTCCTTAGAATCAGTACACTTCGAACCTCAATAATCCTTTTTAAAAATGAAATCGCAATTTCATTCATCTCATTCAAATATATTTAAATTGTAATACATGTATATTGTTTTTAAAAAAGAAAAATTTATCTTGTTGTGTTTAGAAAAATTTATCTTGGCCCGCGACCGAAAATGTTTGCCCATCCCTGACTTAGACAGTGGTCTTTGATGCCTTAAAGTAAACGTTGCAACGACGTTACTCACTTAGCACTACCCAGGAGGTGCGTGTGGCTTGAAGATAAGCTATGGACGCGGAGTAACACTACCTCCGCAACGCTCTGCGATCATGTTAGGCCGAAACCTACAGTTTAAAGTGGATTCTGTAAGCACTACAAACACCCATGGCACCACCGGACTCGAACCCGAAACCTGTGGTACCGAGCTTCAGAGCGCTAGCCACTCGACCATTCAGACCATGTTTTCTTATAGTGGTGCACATATTTCCTCTGACACCAAAATAAGTTGGGAGCCGCCAGTCACACCTAAAGATTCACGATGAACTGAAATAAGAGCGATCGCCCATTAAGATTTTACAAACTCGTTAAATTTTCGAAATATTACCTAAAATCTAAACAAGTAATATAAAAAAAAAAAATTTTTAGTCAATTCCTACTTTTTTTCCACTATTGCAGAAAGTCCTTTTTAAATAATTTTCTTTCATTTTTTAAGTTTATCTGGCGCCATCTATTGGTAGATATATGCAACTTAAATCTAAAAAAAACTAATATTAATTAATTAAATCTAATGAATGAATTAATATTTGAAAAAACTGTATTAACATCAAGTGCCATCCACTACAAGTTCAAAAAATGTGTATTTGAACTTGAGTGGATGAATAAAAAGTATTTTATTAACGATTGAAAATTTGAACAAGATATATATAGGGACAGTGTGATCTAATAGAAGGAATTGAAACAAAATGGCGCATTGAGATGAAATTTCAGTTTCGGAGAAAAGCGGGCGTCAAGAATTTTCCGATGAGAGTAAAAAAGCTGAGATCGTACGTTTTTAAATCGCGACATCTAATCAGTTTAATCAATAACTGATATGTTTAATTTTCGTACCGTTTTTTTTATCAGTTTATTTAAGAAACTTGACGAACACTTTAAAGAAAATGTCTTCCATCTTTCGAACAATATGAATTTAGAATGAAAATATTTATTCATCGTTAAAAATATTTTAAATATTTAATGTTTATAATCATTTAAAATATAACTCATCGAAAAAAACATTTTGCGAATATGTTTTGAACGATTTTTTCACGCAATGTATAATTTTTGGTCTTTAAAATGCAGTAGTAGCAAAACAAACTTTTAGAATTTCATGAATATTGCGTCAGCTCAAAAACAATCAGCATATTTTGAAGGACATCTGTTTCAAAAAAAAATATTAAAAAAATTCATTGTAACTTGGGAAAAAAAAAAAAAGTTAAAATTCAATTATCAGGTTATTTTCAGAACAAAATTTAATTTATTTTTTCATTTATTAATAGTCTTGCTTCAAAAATTTTAAAAAATGTTTAGATGTCTTCATAGATTACAAAATTTATTATGTTATTATTTCAAATTTGTCTTTCTAGCCACCAAATCGTTCTCTAGTTAAAGAAGCCCTTACAGATACCGATTTTAATTAGTTAAAAACACGTAAATATATTAATATTTATTTGCAGATTGCTGATGCATACTTTTCATATATCGTGATACTGTGACGAGACGCAATTCTTAATAAATTATTGTAGTTCTTTGTGTGTTGTTGTGTCTAATTCTCAGTATCCTGCAATGAGTCATGGAGGGAGGGAGGGTAGCTTCTATTGTAATGGTTTGGTTTGCCACTCTGCTCTCAATTTTTTTACACACTTTAGACTAATTAGACCGCGACTCACAGTTTAATGTGGATTTCGAACCACTAACAACCGCCACCAGGAACCACCGCCAGGATTTGAACCTAAAGCCTGTGGTACCAAAGGCCAGAGTGCTAGCCAATTGTTCCGTGGTTCCGTGTCGCTGAATAAGGAGGGCAGTTAAGGAGGCAGAAGGACTTTTAAGGGGAACTACCTCCTCGCATTTGCGTATCGAATAGGAGAAAAGCGGGAAATCTCCCACCAGGTAATCCGACCAACGAGGCAAGATACTGAACATCTCAAATGTCATCGAGTCTCCTTGCTTTTTGAAACAGTGTTTACAACAAAACCGATTGTAGTTCTTTTGCATATGTAATGAATTACTTTTTTTTTTATTCCGATGGGATTTTATCATTTCACCTTTCAATATACATGGGGCCTGAATAGCCGAGTGGCTGGCGCTCGGTACCACAGGTTTCGGGTTCGAGTCGCGGCGGTGCCATGGATATTTCTAGTGGTTCGGAATCCACTTTAAACCGTAGGTCCCGGTCCTAATAGGATCGTAGAGCGTTGCGGGGACATTGTTACTCCGCGTCCGTATCTTCAAGTTACACGCACCCCCTGGGTAATGCAAAGTGAGTAACGTCTGTGCAGCGCTTGCCTTAAGGCATCCAAGACCAAGTTGTCTAAGTGTTTGCCAGCTGCATTGGAACAAAAAAAAACCTTTCAGCCTACATGTAGAACGATTCCAGTTTTCAAAAAAAATCCAAAAATCGATCAAAAATATTTTTAGCATCGAAAAGGAAAAAAAAATTAAAATCTCTTTTTGGGTTATTTCCCACACACTTTTTATTTATTTATTTTCCTTTTCCTTTAATTACCTTTTTCGTTTTAAAACCATGTCACAGAAAAATTTTTTTTAAAATCTTCATAAATTATAAAATGTAATTACTTTATTTTCAAAAATTTAGATCGTTATTTCAAGTTTTTGAAATGCCAGATTAGCGAAGCGTGACATTTCTTAACAAATTATCTTAATTATTTTACAACGTGTATGAATGAATTCTTTTACTTTATGAATATTTAGTTGTTCACTGTTTCGACATACCGGATGATTTTGGTAGAAAAATTCATTACCTTAAGAATGAAACAGTTCCAGTTTTAAATTATCGAAAAAGCATCAGTAGTTTATTTTTTCACAAAAAAAATTCGTTTACCATCTCAAAATTATGTGATAAGATTTTTATAATCTAATTAGTTTGCAGAATTCACCGTTTTATTTTCATAAATTAAGTCTGTAGTGTTGTGGTTGTGCAATTGGATTGTAATTGGGTGTGGTTGGATTGAGACTTGAGACACAGGTTTGAGAACTCACAGCTTTATTTACACATGCAAAAACACCACCGTACAATTAACTAAATGCAATATTTAATACATTTAAAGACGTATAATTATAGATTCGTGGAAGGATTCCACTTCTAAGCCGAAAATAAAGATACTTAGGTACGCGTTGGATGCACGAAATATATTTCCTCTCCAGGTGAGAGTCTGTAGGCCAACTAGTGCCGGGATGCGCTAAATATATTTTCTCTCGGGACGAGAGACTTTAAACTAGTTGGAGCGCAGGTTGCGCTGTACTTCTTCTCGGGGTGAGAATCTCGAGGCCTACTGACTATTTTTCCTGAATGCCACAGGGAGTGCAGTGCATAAGAGGCAACACGGTTACAAGTCATTATTTCAAATTTTCCTCTTCATCTCCAAAGAGCCTAAATTTTGACTTACTAAAGAAGCATCGTCATCAACTTTCTAAATATAACAGTTACGGAATAATTCTCAACTATTGTTTTTTTATTTAATTCATGGTCATAATGACTAATAAATTGTATTAGTTCTTGTGTATTAAAAACAAGCTATATTTGATGGAAGTTTTTTACATAGCGAGGCATAATAATCAAAAATTAATTAATTTTTTATAAACAATTGTAACTCATCGGATTACTATATATCTAGTTTAATAATTTAAAAGTGCATAATTTAAGAAACGATAAATATTTGTAAAAAGTAAAGTTTTCTTATTTACTAATATAAAATTACACATGCAGAAGTTCTTTGATAAAATCTTATGTTTAATAACAATCAGCAAGTACAAATGCTTGTCAAAGTTTTCTAAAACTTAAAACTAAGTCTTTAACCCATTATAAATTTAAAAAATTTTTAAAATATTTTTGCTTAGTAAAATGCTAATTATAATAAAAAAAAAGGAATCCCTTCTTATAGATATATAATTAAAAAAATCCCTTCTTATAGAATTATAATTAAAGCTCTCATTTAATATTCAGATTATATAAATTATCTAAATTCTTCTTTAATGGCGCCACAGCCCCATTTTGGGCCAAGCCCGTCTGCCTACTGTTAGATTCCGATACATGAAATGCTTACTCTTTACGGGAAGGGCTGTCAGTCCTTGCAATGCGCCCAACGCATTGCAATCATATTATACCGGAACCTACGGTTTAAAGTGTATTCCGAACCACGACAATCATCCATGGCATTGCCGGGAACTTGAACCCAAAGCCTGTGGCAGCGATCGCCAGAGGAAATATCTAAATTAGATACGATTTATTTTATTTAAAATTATTGAATGTATTTCGGTAAAATTGTGAAATGATTTCATTTTTTTAAATTATTCACCTGTTGGAAATTAATGATGATAATATGATTTCCTATTTCATTACAATTCATATAATCCTAATATCGTATGAGATTTGATGGTAAGAAAATAATACTGATGTTCGATTTTATTATAATTCAAAATATAGTTTACAAAAAAAAAAAAAAAAAAATTAGTTTTTAACTGACGGAATGGCGAACGTTTATAACATCGATTTCCAAATTAAACCTTCCAGAAAAACCTATCGTGTACCCCTTAAAATTTTTATTTTATTTATTTATTCATTTATTTTATTTTATTTTTCAAAGGAACGATAAGTTCTCTTAAGTATCGGCTCATTACCCATTAAACTTGTTGATAATTTAAAAAATGAAACCAACATTTCGGTTGCCACCGTTGGCACCGCAATTTAGAACAAATATTCCCTTGAGTTGATATCCGAGTGGTTCATTCGTTCTCCTAAAATCGAATGGAATGCCTTTTTTATACGGATCATGATACGTATCCCTTGAGAATTAAACATGGAAATGTTCATATAAATTCTCATAATGTCATTTCCAACAGCTACCCTTCCCATATCAGAAGCCCACTACTGCTCAAGCTATTAGCAAGTACAGAGTGGCTTTATTCAAGAGCAATTTATTCTATTTTGAATTTAAATATTTGTATTTAATAATTTTTATTTTAAATCTATTGAATTATATTTAATTAAAAGGTTATATTTTTTTATATTTTACTGACACCTGGCACATATTATCTGCCATTAAGTGTCTAAAGTAAATAATTTTAAAATAGAGAAAAAAACATGTTCTCTCAAGGTAAAACTTCAATGGATATTACGAAATTAGAATTACGAAAAAAGCTAAGAAAACTTCTTAGAATAATACGCAATCTAACCGGAATTGCTTAGTTTCAAATTTCAGTGCCATCAAAAAATCAAATTGAAATAATGAAAAATATTTAATTATCTATTATCTTATACAAAAGTGAATAGAAATAAAGACATTAAAGCAGAAATATGATGTTATTAATAATTAAACATTAAAAAATCTACATTCATTAAATAAGAAAAACTGAAAAACCGAAATTAAATAAAAAAAAAATATATAAAACTGGAGCACAAGCTATGAATGTAAATAAAACATTTAAAATGAATAAAAAATTTAAAATGAATAAAAAAAAAATTAAAAACATATAAAGTTGTTATTGAAAGTTAACATGTTTATTAGCTTAGATTTTTAGATATTTACGGGATTAGTTAAAGAAAAATCTTAGTTAAAAATGAAATGAATCATGAAATTTATTTAAGAATTTCAATTCATTAATTCAATTCAATTCATTTCATTTCAATATGATTTATCAATTACTAGAAGATGTGTACCTGCTTCATAGAAATTATGTATTTTTTACCTTGGTTAAATTAATTTTAAAAAGTATTAGCAAAACTACAAAGATACTCACAGAAATTTTTTAATGAAAACATTCTCTCATACTAACAGTAGATTTAACGGGCAACGGGCGTACCGGTTACGGAGTTCCAAAGTGGTTTTAAGAACCACAAACCTCCACATCTTAAATTAGTTAGAAAATTTGCATTAAGTGAGGTTGCTTAAATTAAAGAATATAAATAAATAAAATAAAACAATTTAAATTCAAGAAAAACATCTTTTGCTTGAGAACAATTAAAGCAAGAGATCGAAAAAGCTAAGCTCTCGGTACAATTAGGAGTCCGTTGTCGATGCCCAAAAAAATAAAAAATTAAAGTTAAAATTAAAAAATTTCAAGAATTTTACTATTCGAGGAAATAGGAAGCCTTCCTTAAAAATCGAACATGGGTTTAATGACATTTTGATATCATTAATGAGTCTAGCAAACACTATTAATCATTAGACCATCAGATGATGTCAAGCCTGAAGTATTGAACAAATAATATATGTATATATATATATATATATAAAAATTATAATCTGCTTGGCCGATATACAGGTTTCCCATAAAATTTATTTAATGTAAGAACAAAGCGCATTCTTAAAAAATAAAACGTATAGAATACCAAAAGAATTTTCTTTCTTGAAAAATCTTTCTCACTTTTGAAATAATTTTTTTTTTTTTTGCTTTCATCGGACGATATTTTAGAGCAAATTTACATTAGTTATTATAATTTTTTTAGAACAATTTTGCATTAGTTATTATTATTATTTTAGAACCATTTTACATTAGTCAATAGTTGTTAGTTATTGATTACATATATTTATTAGCTCGTGAAAAAAATTTAATTACATATTATGTATAAAAAGCTCCTGAAAAAATTGTAAAAAAAATGTTTTTAGTTGGTTAAAGACAGGAAAACACCACCCCCCAAAACAATAGCCATAATTTTACGGATAAAAAATAAAAAAAGGTTTTGGTTTAATTTGATTTTTGAATTCCATCTGCAACGTCCGGTGTTCAGACGAACCTTTGGACCAATGTTTAAAATTTGGATGCGGCTTTTTCCATTTTTTAGCGACTCCTTTTATATGAAATTCTTAAAATGCTTAAAATGAGTTTATCGTTTTTGAAAAAATTCATTCAATTTCCTCATTCAATTCCTCCAATTTTCCTCATCAACATAAAATTGTGTCCATGTTTCATAAAACGTTTCTTTAATTTATATCTTCATATTTTTTGGAGGTGTAAAGAAACCTTTCCACGATATACACTTTACATATGATAATAAGGTATCTTGAAAAAGTATAAATATATTAATCCTTTCACTTTCATTATTTTAACAATTAATACCCTTTACAAAATAAAAAAACATCTTTTTAGCACCAACCCATTTTGATATATATTTGAAAAATCAATATAAAATACTGTACCTATCAATCAAATTTTATCAGCTCATGAATGTATTGGCGTATTAAAAAATTATTAATTGTTTTCACTGTTTAACCCAAGCTATTGGCTTGGAAAATTTAAGACACTCTCCAAAATGAGACGCCATTTTTAAAAGAGGATTCCAAAATAAATACAATCATTTACCGTTCACTTAAATCTCTTTCATATTAATGTATTGAGCAGAAAGGGTCAAGTGACATAGAAAAAAATTTCCTTGACCTGCTCACACTGAAGCAACAGAAATCACTTTACGCCGAGTAAAGTTCCACTTACTCCTACGATGCTCATTGGCTCAATCCAAGTGACGCGTCAAGCGTTGGCCAACATCGAGCGATCGTTTCAGGCACTGCGCGTTGAAGCTTGTGATTGGTCGACGCTTTACGCTTCGTTACACCTTGGTGTGAAAGAGGATTTATTCAAAAGAGAATGTCTATATTAACTTATTATATTGACTTTAAAAGAATTGAGGAAAGGAAAATTAAAATTGAGTTTAAAAGAATTCAATAATTGAGCTAAATAACAAAATTAAAAAACTTAAAAAATTGTTTTATAGTTTACTAATATTTTTAATAAAAATTGCACATTTTATTAAAAATTTATTTTTTCCTTCTTTCTTAATAATCATTACAAATGGCAGTACCGAAATTGATTGCAAATTAGAATATGATTCATATTAACAAATTTATTATTGCTATTACTCTGTATTTATCAATCCATACAGAAATGTTGTCACCATAGCCAAGCATTAACGTCGTCCGCATAGCCAGGTTCATCTTTACGCATGGGCTCGCTGGACTATTGTACAGGGCCCCACCATAAACAGTCCCTGCCTAGCCCTTTGACAACATAATTTACCAATAACGAATGACCAACTCAAACACGCACAAAAAAAAAAAAAAAAAAAAAAAATTTCGACCACTAAAATATATCCACCTAATATCATAATTGATATCTATATTTCGCTAATAAATAAAGATGTGTTTATTTAGTAAGGAAAATGATAAAAATATTATGATGTCATTTACTCAGAGCAGTTCACAATCATTTTATCTATGACGGCATCGTTGTTGTTATGCGAATAGAGATCACTTTGATATAAAATCAGAGATAGCAATGTCAGAGGAGAGATTACAATGTCAACACATTCTGTTCAGCTTCCGTCCATTCTAATTTAAGATTAATGGCAGAGATTTGAATCAACTCTGCGATTCATTAAAAAAAATTACGTGGCCATTAAAAAAATTATACGGGATGCTTGGTGTAAAAATTAACGTAACTGTTAATTTAACTACTTTGACGAGAATTTTCAGTCACCACATTTGAGAATTTTCAGTCACATCAGTCAAAAACAATGGTTTCTTTTATCAGTATTTCTTTTATCAACATCGGCGCTAAATGGCATTAGGAGTTAGCTATTTTTTTCAACTCTTTTTGTTTTGATGTATAGGGAAAATTTTTAGCAGTTAATTTCAACAGTTATTTAACCGTGCTTCACAGCAGTTGATTTTAACGTCTGTTAAAAAAAATGTAACACTTTGTCAAGGAAAGGTTATTTAACGTATTCACTCAAGAGTTGCGTTAAATTTAATTTCTGTTTAATTCAAGTCTTGCACTGGCGGCTGTATTATTTTTAACTGACATAAGTTTAACATGTTTGAAACTTAAAGCGTTCTTATTGAAGATTTCTATCGTTTGATAGTTAATATTTATTTATTTATTGTTCGGATTTTCTTTCCCTAATTTCTTTTCTTTTTTAATTGTTTTTGTATGATTGAATTATAGATGCATATCATACTGAATATTTTGCGAACAAAAAAAAAATTCTTCTGAGAGAGTGTTATTTTTAACCGAGAATATATTTTACTGATGGATCAACAAAATATCGATAGATCAACATATAGATTTTTATGAATAAATTTATGATTGTCATCTTTACAAAAATGCATTTAAGAAGACGTTTTTAATATTTAAGTATAAAAAATTTCATACGTTCAAAACCATATTTTGTTTTTTTCTAAAGAATTTCTGTAATTTTTTTTCATAATTATAAATAAATCTTTTATTTTATTCATTTAATCAAAATTTTCATTGTGATTAAAAATTTCTAACTCCAAATATTTTCTAAAATTAATGTATCTTTATATAAGATATAAGATATTAATAAAAGAAACTAAATCACAATGGGAATCTGATGGTCGAGTGACTAGCGCTCTCGATGAGTGTCTTAAACTCGTGTCTTAACCTCATGTCTTAACCAACGAGTCAGAATAAAAAGTAAAAAAATTCTTCTTTTTGTCCTTGACCTTGCTGTACAAAGACGTGGGGCACCCAAAGTTTCAGGGTTCGACTTTACCCCACCCGGTTATACCCTCGGGCAGTGGGTACCCATTTTAGTAGTCTTTTAAGACATGCATGGGCTATAGTAGGGCTGTTAAGGGAGTTAAACATTTATATCTTAATGGCTCAGAAAGAAGAAAAAAATGCATATCACAGGGAAATAACAGAATAACTACCGAAATGAACATAATTTTTTTCCAGCACAAGTAGGTAAAAATTAAATTTATCATAACTAATTTCCTACATACAATATCTTATTAGGCATTTAATTTTGTTTATATTTTTCAATGGTAAATCATTTCTATATAAATATTTTACTTATTTGTTTTCACGTTCGGTCTGTAGTAGGCAATAATTAAAATAAGTAATAATCTGATAAAAGATGTTATCATAAAATTCCTTCATTTCAGGAATTTCTGCGAAAAGCAATCAAGAAAAATCCTCTCGTTTCAGTTTAATTTCATGTCATAAACTTGAAGACATTGCTTTGAACAGCGATTTTTAGCCACAAGGATGAATTTACAAATTATGACAAACAACTTTCCCTTTGAAACCTTATGTTGGAAATGAAAAAATAATTTTGGCTTCATCAAATAAAATCTCTTCGAAGCTGATCGACTTCCTATGAAGAACTTTTTTTTTTTTTTTTCTGCGTATGGCTTAATGAGGAAAATTGTTTGCTTTAATGAGCACGTTCACCCTGTGACGGAAGTCGTGATTCCTATCAACACCCGGTATATAAATTCGAAAGTGTGTCTGTTTATTTGTTCCTTTTTGATAAAACTACTGAACCCATTTAATTATATGATAGGCATTTTTTTTTTTAATTCCTGTAGGAAACGAAGCTATCTCACGGTACACTCACTGTATAATCTCAATAAAAGGAGCCTCATATATTTTTAAATACCTTGGGCTCCTCTTTGGCTAAAGATGCCCGTGAGAAATCATACAGCCATATTACATACTCTGAATTAGGAATTTCGGTGACTTTTAGGATGACAAATATCAGTAGACACAAAAACGTCTGCAGCACCATGAACTGTCAGCTCGGCGACCTTTAAAACTGTAACAGAATGCATATAGTTGGGCATAGTACATTGAAACAGGAGTGCCGTCATGTTGTCTTTCAGAAAAACCTCGGTTCTGCTTAAAGCATCATGATGACCGTATCTGTGAGTGAAAGCACACCAGCTCTGTGGAGAGGCCTGTGCTCCACACTCGTAGTGCACTACACACACAAAGCCAACCCAGAGGAGTAAAAAAATAGCCAGCTACGCCCCAACCTCGGAAACCTGTCTAACAAAAAAGCAGAGACGCCGGGCTCTGTCCATGACACGTATTTGTTATCGCTGCGTGAAGAGGCTCTCCTGGATCAAATCCGGAGACATGGTCGGGGGGACCTTATTATACCCGCCCCCTGAAAGATAGCATAGACGTTACAGATTCGTTATGTGTAACCCACACGAAGTGAGCTCCCCCAGGGGGTGATTTTTTGTGAGGGGGGGAGAGGGACGACCCTTACCAACTCGTATTTATCATTTTCATCAGGGCGCAACACTTGGACTGGCGATATGAGATGCAATAGTTACATATTCCATTCACCTTTCGTTTGCATAATTGATTATGATTAGTAAGGCCAATGGCTGTACTGTGTGTTCGCGACTTCCATCATGCCGTTTTTCAATAGTACAATGTACGATCAAATGCTATGCATATTGTCCTGCCTTCCTCAACACAGAGAGTATTCGACTGCTGTCAAGCCAGAATATTCTCCAAATGTGTCATCAATTGAGAAAGACTTATCGATAATTGCCCAGATATTAGAGAGTTTTTGCATAACGTTTTTTTATCTTCCGGTATTTTTTTCTGCCTAGCGCGCATGCTCGTAGGAACCATTATTACAGATACGCATGCGCAATTTCCTATGAGCATGCGCGCTAGGGTGAAAAAAAATACCGGACGATAAAAAAACGTTATGCAAAAACTCTCTATTGGCACACCACCGATCGCGAGCCTGTAAGATTAATATAGAGTTGAAGCTGCATAGAATGTTATATCTGTATTCGTCATCCAATATTTATTTGACTTCATGCCCAGCTTAATTAAAATTATTACTGCTGCCAGAGGCGGTTGGCTTCAGCACATATTTCTGCATATAAATAATTATAATAGGCTGGGTAGGCATATAGGTTACCATAAAATTTAGAATTTCATACAAGAACAAAACGCATAACAGCAATGTTAAATAAATAAAAGACCTAAGAATTCCAAACGAATTTTTTTTTTCTTGAAAAATCTCGTTTTCACTTTGAAATAAAATTTTCTTTTCTTTCATCAGACGATCTTTTAAAGCAATTTCATGTTATTTAATTATCATGCC
>BPLQ01001234.1:0-17249 GCA_021605075.1 Caerostris darwini
TTTCTGACGAGTTCCTGAGAGAAGAATATTTATGGCGAGGAAGCTTATATGTTGAAAGAGCTTAGACTTTCTTTTGCTTCCATGAGATTGAGGCATTAACAATGTATTTTGAAGTAAATATTTTCAGTAAGAGTCTCACAAAGCTCATAGATATTTTCTTTATTTAAAATGTTTAACATAGACATGCGTAAACACTTATGGCGGCTATTATTATCATATGACGATAATTTTTTAATTATAAATAAGTACATTCTGAATATACACTGAAGTGACAAAAGTCATGGGATAGCAATATGCAAATTTTCAGATGGCAGTAGCATCGCGTAGAACGGTATAAATGCGCAGTGCTTTCGCAGAGCTTTCACTTCTGTTCAGTTATTCATGTGAAGAGGTTTTGACGTTATGATGACCGCACGACGGGAATTAACAAACTTTGAACGCGGAATGTTAGTTGGAGCTAGACGCATGGGTCATGCCATTTCGGAAATCGTTAGGGGAATTCAACATTCCCAGATCCCACTGTGTCAAGAGTGTGCCGAGTATGAAATTTCAGGCATAACATCCCACCATGGACAGCGCAGTGGTCGACCGCCTGCACTTAACGACCGAGACCGGCGACGTCTGCAAGAGTCGTAAATTCTAACAGACAAGCAACACTGCGTCAAATAACCGCAGAAATCAATGTGGGACGTACAAGGGACTTGTCTGTTAGAACTGTGCGGAGAAATTTGGCTTTCTTGGGCTATTCCAGCAGAAGACCGACTCGAGTGCCTTTACTGACAGAACGACATCGCTTGCAGCGACTCTCGTGGGCACGTGAGCATATCGGTTGGTCCCTAGATGAATGGAAAACCGTGGCCTGGTCCGATGAGTCACGATTTCAGTTGGTAAGAGCTGATGGTAGGGTTCGAGTGTGGCGCAGACCCCACGAAGCCATGGACCCAAACTGTCAGCAAGGCACTGTTCAAGCTGGTGGTGGCTCCGTAATGGTGTGGGCTGTTTTTCATGGCATGGACTTGGTCCTCTGGTGCGACTGGACCGAACATTGACTGGAAATGCTTATGTTCAGCTACTTGGAGATCACTTGCAGCCATTCATGGACTTCATGTACCCAAACAACGATGGGATTTTTATGGATGACAATGCGCCATGTCACCGGGCCACAACTGTTCGCGATTGGTTTGAAGAACATTCTGGACAATTCAACGAATGATCTGGCCACCTAGATCGCCCGACATGAATCCCATCGAGCATTTATGGGACATCATCGAGAGGTCTGTTCGTGCCCAAAATCCTGCACCATCAACGCTTTCACAATTATGGACGTCTATCGAGACAGCATGGCTCAATATTCCTGCAAGAAGACTTCCAACGACTTGTTTGAGTCCATGCCACGTCGAGTTGCTGCACTTCGCCGGGCGGCCGACACGATATTAGGAGGTATCCCATGTATATATGTATATGTGTGTGTGTGTGTGTGAGTGTAAGCTTGTGTGTGTGTGTATCATTGATGTAAATTCTTTCCCATTTAATAATTACTAAATTATATTATGTAAATCAAATGTTCCTCATTTTATTTATTTCTTATGAGCATGTATTTATTTTCTTAATTGTAAAACCAGCTTTTGAACCTTCTTTGATAAAAATGAGGTGCTACCATAAATTAGCTTATCGGCTATTGCGAATTTATATTTTGATGAATTGGCATTTAGTAAATGAATCTTTATTTTAATTTCGTTGATTTATTATTAGATTTAAATAACAGCAGCACAAAAGAAACAAAACTCCAACAGAGGAAGAACTATCAAGAAATAAACAAGAAAAGGGCCCATTTTGCACCGCTAAAGACATTCGATACTCGCAAATTGTGTAACAATCCTTTATCAATTGAATAGAAACCATAAAAGTGCCTTAGATTTAAGCCTCTTCGACAAAAAAAAAAGAAGAAATTTCTTATAAACTGCAACAATGAAATTAAATTCATTAGGAAATATAAATAACAAAAGGCAAGGATTGTGGAATGGCAAGAATTTCAAAAGGCAGATAAAAGTGATACAAAATATACAAAAACAGGGTTGAAACAAATTTTATTAAATTTTCTTAATGTATTCTTAACATCATTAAATAGTCGAACATAAAAATTTGACCATACTTATCTTCTCGTCAAAAATAAAATCATGTTTAAATTAAAACAAAGTTCATAAAGCTTATGACCGATTAAAAGCTATCTTGGAAGCTATCATTATTTCATAATTACTTTTTATGGCATGATGAAACTTAACAAGGCAATTTCATTACTTTATTCTTAGAACAAGATAAGTTTTAGCGTTGAGTGATGCACATGTTATGCAAATCGATCGCAGTGAGTCATTTTAAAAAAAATTATAAAACATTATACATTGGATAAAAACATTTTTAAAGAATTGCAAATTTTATCTTTAAGATATGAGGCTTAGAAATGATTTAAAAACTGTTCACTGTTTAATGTTTTTATTAACTATTTAAATTTTATTATGTTGTCTAAATTATTAATAAATATCAACAATAAAGATAATTTTCGTGATATATAAAGTTGTTGCACATTTAAATGATATGTCAAAAATTTTAATAATATGAATTATCATTTTAAAATTTTTATTTATTTTGTGATATTTAATTAAATATTACGTTTTAAATTTATTTCTTTTACTTTTTAAGTGTATATCAAAATTTGAAATGTGTATTACATTTATTCTTAATCGTACAGAAAATGTATAAGTATCTTGTAAAAATTATTGAAGAATAAAATTTATTTTAACGTTCAGTGTAATATTGCATTCTCAATACACATACACGCACACACACATATATACACACACACACACACACACACACACACACACATACACACACACACACATACACACACACACACACACACACACACACACACACACACACACACACACACACACACACACACACACACACACACACATATATATATATATATATATATAATAAATCATTTGCTTTTATTATTAACATGAACTTGCTGAGGCACATTATGTTGTATATTTAATCATATTAATTAATAAATTATTTTGTTTTTATCAATCCTTAAGCATCCAGCATTAATTATGCATTTATAAATTTATTTGATTAAATTTAAAAAAATTATTAAAAAATTATTAAAAATAAAAAAAAAAATATTAAAAATTAAGCGAATGATATCCAGTTTCAAATGATGAATTTCAGTCGAGGTATAGATCTATTTAATAGCACTCATATTTGCACAATTCTCATGTAACATTTTTCTTGCTTTTAAGCACCATATTAATGAATGCGATATCCTAAAGCTAGCCAGTCACATTAATTTTTTTTATTATTCGAGTCAATTTCATCGTTGTAATTCCTAAATTTTTGGAAGAAAATAAAATATAAGAAACTTAAATTTAATATATAGACGTATATAAACTTATTCTAAAATTATTTAAATCACATTCAGCCATATGTCTTGAAAAAGGACCGTGATATGAAGAGATAAAATTCTCATGTATAAATTTTTCATTGAGTTTGGGATTAACTCTTCTACAAATGACTCACAATTTATTTTAGTCACTAATAAGTAGAGTTGAGCTTTAATTAGTAACTAATTAAAGCTTAAACGAAGATGGTAAATTATTATAGAATTATGGTTGAGACCCCGAATAATTAGAGAAGGCATGTAGGTGAAAGCCATGTGATGCAATGAAATACACACACACACACACACAAAAAAAAAAAAAAAAAAAAAATGACAATATTGAAAACATTTGAAAAATCACTTAAACAGCATTTGAAAATTGAAAGTTTTGTTAAAAGAATGTTTCACTAAATTCTTTCGGGTGAGGAGGTTTGTACATTGGGATAGTTTATTTACTTAGAAATATCTCCTCTAGATGATCTGATTGTGATCATATATTTGATTGTTGAAATTACCTATTTCATGCCACAAAAGAAAAGATCTCAGTAAGATACAAATACATATTTCAAAACAGAAAAATAAATTTTTTCAGTCATCCATTTGCCTTTTTGTAACGTATGGCACATCTGATGCGTTATTTGGTCTCCATCCATTTTAGAACGTTTTTATCTCATCTATTTTTCATCACATCTCATTTTCTGAAACGTATTTGTAAACCAATTTCATCACATTCTTATATTTGCCAATGATGAGGGTGATCGCTGCATAATATAGATTATTCAATGCCAATAGGATACTGTTCTGTGAAATTCCTCATTCTTACTGCTGTGTGTGAGAGAGAGAGAGAGAGAGAGAGCAGTTAAAATCTTTCAATGCATTAGATATTCTCTATTGATTTGGGATTTTCCATAACTAAATATTTTATATTTTAAAAAGAAGATTATTTATCTTATGCTACCGTTAACAACGACGAAAAGGATTTTCTGGAAGAGGTCTTTCAAAGTCATTCTTAGAATAGCTTGTTTGTTGCATCGTGTTCACTGGAAATGCTTTCATCTCATGCTATGCACTTTTGCAAGTACCCTAACTATTTACTATTAAACTAAATAGTCTTTCCTCTTTAGAATCACTCATCATTAGCCTTCTAGATGAATACAAATACCACTGGAAACCCTTCACTGCAGATAAGCTGTAAAACGTAGCATTGTAACCTTCATTGTTCATTGTAACTTTCAGGTCAAGTAACCATGTGAGTCATTTGAAGCAAAATGAAAGTAGCTGCAAGAGGTAACTCTTTTATGCAACGAACGAAATAAGCAGTTCGTTTTATTGCCTGAGTATCTTTAGAACTGACACTTGGAGCTAAATCTTTCTAAAATTCTTCATCTAAATGAAAGATTTCTTTTTTATGCTTAAGATGAGAATTCGTTGAAGTGGGAACTACCTCCTTTTTGTAGAAAATCTTTCGGAAAGAAATTAAAAGATAAAAAAGTAATAAATAATTTAATGAAATAAATATTTTGTTTTTAATGGAAGTTTCGCTTTTTCTGAAAATATTACATCAGGCATTACGTTTTTCAAAATGTTTCGTAACAATTGAACTAACTTTATCTCAAATTTTTATTTCAACTGAAAAAAAAAAATCATTATTTACTTAAAGATCCTAAAAAAATTTAATTAAAAACACAAGTATTAATTTATTGTAAGAAAAAATGTGTTCATTTTTTTAATGTAAATAGTTTATTTTTATTAGGTGTTTTTTTATGATTCACTTGTTGACAATGCATGCGGGTTTGTTAAATTTGAAATGATTCAATGACATATGAGACACTGTTTCAAGATCGCTCGTTTTCACAATTAATTTATTTATGTTCTATCGTTTCACGTTCAAACAATGACACTTTTTTAAGGATTCCTTTTTACTTCATGCTGAGGAAGTGACAATAAGATAATTATTTTTTAGTTATGTATTCTCTTTTTTAAAGTGATATACATACCATAAATTACTTGACTCAAATTGCTCGTTATTCAAGGTTTTATGGAGAAGATCACACGCTTTTTTTTCTGATGTATACGAAATACACTTACAGTTACATTTATCTTAATTTCTTACAATGTTAGAAAATTCGAAATAGTATGTTTTGAGTCTTCCGAGCAACGAATTAGAGTCTGTGTAGTACTATACGAATGTACAGAATTGTTGAGAAATGAAACTAAAGAACTTTTTGTATGTTGTGTGTGTTCTCATACCATTTGTGTCATTACCTTTGGCCTTATCTTCATATAAGGCAAGTAAGTCATTCTGGAAATTTTCATTTAAATATTTTTAAACTGATTGTACAGTATAACATAAAACCTAAGTAATCATAATTAAATGGAAGTTGTGGTTGTTTTCAAATACCGGGTACTTTAACCTGTGGTCATTCAGTACCAGAAAGGCAGATGTGGAGTAGATTCAGAGTTTTCAAATGCATCCTGGACTCTGTTACGTAGCACCCACATTTTCTCATTACCACTTTGAAAGAATAACAACAGGGATGACATCTGGAAGATTTTTACTTTCTATCTTTAGTGCTTGAACCCAATAAAAGAACTTTCTAGCCTAAGGATTTATTGTGTCCATCCTCAAAGAAGCTTCGGTTAGACTTCGCCTCGTCGAATTTTAAACCCTGTTTCCGTGGTTTGGAAACCTAACGCGTTATCTCCCAGTTCAACTTGGGCATAATTTAAAGCATGCATTATTTTAAACAATAAATTATTAAATATTTTTGTTTTGTTTTGAGTCATGATTATATGCAAAATTTTAAGAAATTATTCCAATCAGTTATATAAATAAAATAAACTCTAGTAAGCAAGCTATCATTTTTAAAAAAAAGTTAAATCATTGATTTCATAAATCCGCATAATGTTAAGGAATAAAACGTCAATGATTTATTTTAAATGCTTTCTGTATTTGTTACAGAACACGATTACTCAACCAAACGCGAAATCTTTTTCTGTTTTTTTTATTTAAATTATTTTATAAGATAATATGAATAAATTTAAATTTAAAAAATCTTAATATTACGTTTATATTTAATAAAAATTCCTAAACATTGCATAATTATTAGATTCTTGATTTTTGTCTTATTTTTGAACGTCAAATCAGTGACTAACACACCCAAATGTGTTTTTAAAAAATAATAATCGTAAAAGTTAGTAAAGTCATTCATATATTTATCAATAAATGTTGAATATAGTATTCATTTAATAATAAACGAATGGTAAAATTCAATATTATTTATAAGTTATATTATTTCTTATTGCTATGTTATGTACTAAAATGAAAAAAAAAAAAATAAATAAGACAATTTTTAATTTATTTTTCATGTATATCATACATTGAATTAGAAAATATTTGTTCAGAATATAATATAAATAAATTTGCTTTAAACAGAATGATAAAATATGAAAATAATAAAATAATGTTTGTTATATTAAAATTTATGAAATGTGTCAACAATAAAAGCATTTGTATTTTATATAAAGATTTATATTTATTAGGCAAATATATTTATTTTACCCTTCTAATTATTTTACAAAATTTATTTTAATTACTTAATTACTATATTCATCTCAATAATACAGTAGAACTTTAAAATTTTTTAATTGGACTTCTTTTTTCAAGTATATACTTTATTACTTTGAAGTAAAGAATCTTTCTTATGTGCAATGATTATTATAATTTCTGTTATTTTAAGATCATATATAGTATCAACTCTACAGCTAGCAATATATAAAAATTATAAAATTACAAAAGTATTGATATAATTAATTCTTTAAAAATAAAAGTTTATTTTGCATAATTTATAAATTCAACAGTTATAATTAATTGTATAAATTTTAAAAATATTTTCTTTTCAGGAATTACGATGTACTTATGTAATGATAATAATGGCTTCGTTCTGGTTATTAGAACCAGCTCCCATAGCAGCTACAGCTTAGTCACTGATTTGACGTTCAAAAATAAGACAAAAATCGAGAATCTAATAATTATGCAATTATTATAATTTCTGTTATTTTAAGATCATATATAGTATCAACTCTACAGCTAGCAATATATAAAAATTATAAAATTACAAAAGTATTGATATAATTAATTCTTTAAAAAAATAAAGTTTATTTTTTGCATAATTTATAAATTAAACAGTTATAATTAATTGTATAAATTTAAAAAAAATATTTCCTTTCAGGAATTACGATGTACTTATGTAATGATAATAATGGCTTCGTTCTGGTTATTAGAACCAGCTCCCATAGCAGCTACAGCTTAGTCACTGATTTGACGTTCAAAAATAAGACAAAAATCGAGAATCTAATAATTACGCAATTATTATAATTTATGTTATTTTAAGATCATATATAGTATCAACTCTACAGCTAGCAATATATAAAAATTATAAAATTACAAAAGTATTGATATAATTAATTCTTTAAAAAAATAAAGTTTATTTTTTGCATAATTTATAAATTCAACAGTTATAATTAATTGTATAAATTTTAAAAAATATTTTCTTTCAGGAATTACGATGTACTTATGTAATGATAATAATGGCTTCGTTCTGGTTATTAGAACCAGCTCCCATAGCAGCTACAGCTTAGTCACTGATTTGACGTTCAAAAATAAGACAAAAATCGAGAATCTAATAATTATGCAATTATTATAATTTCTGTTATTTTAAGATCATATATAGTATCAACTCTACAGCTAGCAATATATAAAAATTATAAAATTACAAAAGTATTGATATAATTAATTCTTTAAAAAAATAAAGTTTATTTTTTGCATAATTTATAAATTAAACAGTTATAATTAATTGTATAAATTTAAAAAAAATATTTCCTTTCAGGAATTACGATGTACTTATGTAATGATAATAATGGCTTCGTTCTGGTTATTAGAACCAGCTCCCATAGCAGCTACAGCTTAGTCACTGATTTGACGTTCAAAAATAAGACAAAAAATCGAGAATCTAATAATTACGCAATTATTATAATTTATGTTATTTTAAGATCATATATAGTATCAACTCTACAGCTAGCAATATATAAAAATTATAAAATTACAAAAGTATTGATATAATTAATTCTTTAAAAAAATAAAGTTTATTTTTTGCATAATTTATAAATTAAACAGTTATAATTAATTGTATAAATTTTAAAAAATATTTTCTTTCAGGAATTACGATGTACTTATGTAATGATAATAATGGCTTCGTTCTGGTTATTGGAACCAGCTCCCATTGCAGCTACAGCTTAGTCACTGATTTGACGTTCAAAAATAAGACAAAAATCGAGAATCTAATAATTATGCAATTATTATAATTTCTGTTATTTTAAGATCATATATAGTATCAACTCTACAGCTAGCAATATATAAAAATGATAAAATTACAAAAGTATTGATATAATTAATTCTTTAAAAAAATAAAGTTTATTTTTTGCATAGTTTATAAATCAAACAGTTATAATTAATTGTATACATTTAAAAAAATATTTTCCTTCAGGAATTACGATGCACTTATGTAATGATAATAATGGCTTCGTTCTGGTTATTAGAACCAGCTCCCATAGCAGCTACAGCTTTACTTCCTATAGTCCTGTTTCCATTATTAGGCGTGGTCAGTTCAGCAGATATTTGCATGAATTACATGAGAGTAACTATTTTAATAATTATTTTCATAAATTTCATAACTGTTCAAAAATAAAGTAAATTTTTTCTAGAACTTTGATATCTTGATAAGCAATTAATATAATTACATAGGTCAAATGAATAATGAATCTAATTTTGATTTCATCATAAGTTTAGTTGTGAGAGTAATATGAATTCTAACATTATTTAGGACGAACCATATTTTTAATTGTGAATTTTAATTAAATAGCTATTTATTTCTTAAATATTACATAAATCGTGTTATAATTAAAAATAGATTTTTCTATTAATGGCTATTTATAGATAGATAGATGATTGTTTAGCATTTGTTTCAAAGCTGAAAGAGGTTAGAGATTTAATAGTAGTTTAAACCAGACTTTTTAAGTAAGCTTATAAATTATTTAATAATTGAATAATAGACAGAATTTTATTTATATTTATTTATAATTTGATATTTCTCACATGAATTTATGATTCAAACTTCTTGGGTGATGAATATTTCAAAATGGGATGAATTATGCGTTACAAAATTATATAATTTTATAATTTATATTAATTTTATAAAAAAATTAATTATTTTTAAAATTAATAAATTAATTAAAAAATTAATTATATTAATTTTATAAAAATTATATATATACTTCGGAGAAGTACCATATGCAAAAGAAATAAATCGAAATGATTTTTAATTGAGAATACTGCTATAATTTAAAGAAATTATAAGTGAATTTCATCGATACCGTGTATCATTGGATAAAAAAAGTGAATCTCATGTGATTTTTAAATTAATTCTTTGTGAATTAATATTGAATCTGATACTTGAATTCAAATATAACGATGTGATTATTGTGTAAAACATACCAATCGATATATTCAAATGCAAGTGCTACTCATTAATTAGTACGCCACACAACTCTACAGATTTTAAGAGCAGCCAGTTTGCTATTTACATTATTTATATTTAATTTATTTTACTATTATATTCACAATTTTTAGCCTACGGCCATTTTGTTTTAGTTTAACAACTTAATTGGTTATTTAAAAAAGGAATGCCAGTGTCATTTCAAATTATATGTTTGTTTTAAGATAATTTAAAATATTTTTAATTACATTTTTTGAATTCCTTCTATTAGCTCACACTCTCCCTATATATATCTTGTTCAAATTTTCAATCGTTCATAAAATACTTTTTATTCATCCACTCAAGTTCAAATACATTTTCTTTAAACTTGTAGTGGATGACACTGGATGTTAATACAGTTTTTTCGAATATTAATTCAGTAATTAAATTTAATTAATTAATTTTAGGTTTTTTTTTTGTAATTAAGTTGCATATATCTACCAATAGATGGCGCCAGATAAACTTTAAAAAAAAATAATGAAAATTATTTATAATGGACTTTCTGCAATACAGTGAAAAAAAGCAGGAATTGACTTAAAATTTTTTTTTTATATTACTTGTTAATGGTTAATATACGAAAAAAAAAAAAAAAGAAAATAAGGTTATACACTTACACGAGTATATAAAGTTATATAACATTACACGAGCACTAATTTTATTATAAACAGTCAACTCTTTCCAATTTTCCTGTTTTGATAAGCAGCAATTTGTGACGAGAATCTTCTATCAGTTATGGGCAGATGATATTACAGAAAGGTCATTTGCCATCCATGAGGATCTGTTGAAACGTCACTGTTTGGCACGATGCCAAGTTAGCAATTTCAATGTAAACACAACAGTTAGCGTGATACCAAGTTTGCAGTTTATTATAGTGTCAAATCTGTTGTGACAATGTTTTAGATTTGATAAGTTAAAAATTTTAATGATTAAATGAGAATTACATGGGTTGAAATATCTTAAGTATTGATAATAATTTATCATGATCGCATTCAATTTAAGACACTTTATGCAAGAGAATTTAAATAAGTCGATTTTAAAAGTGAACAAGTAATATAAAAAAAAAATTGTTTAAAGTCAATTCCTATTTTTTTTTACTATATTGCAGAAAGTCCTTTATAAATAATTTTCATTCATTTTTTCAAGTTTATCTGGCGTCATCTATTGGTAGATATATACAACTTAAATCTAAAAAAACTATAATTAATTAATTAAATTTAATTAATGGATTAATATTTGAAAAAACTGTATTAACACCAAGTGTCATCCACTGCAAGTTCAAAAAAAATGTATTTGACCTTCAGATGATTGACCTTGTATTTGATCTTTGAATGAATAAAAAGTGTTTTATGAACGATTGAAAATTTGAACAAGATATATATAGGGAGAGTGTGAGCTAATCGAAGGAATTGAAAAAAGGAATCACAATTCGAAGACATTAAAAGCCATTATCTATTCATAAACGAGCAAATAAATTTCTAACAAAACTGCTATTCTGTTTCAATTATTAACAATTTTAAATTTTGATAGGAAAGTTTCATGATGTTCATTGGAAGCCTTATTATGGCAGTAGCAGTAGAGGAATGCAGACTGCATGAAAGAATAGCTCTGAAAACAATTCTTTTCATTGGTGTAGAATTAAAATGGTGGGTATAATTTTTAAAAAAGATTTTGACCATTCATTCTTAAAGTGTTTTACAAAATATTTAATACATAGTAAAAAATAAGCTCAAAAATAATAAAAATAAGCTTTTACTATTTAATAAATAGTAAAAGCTTATTTTTTGTTTGTAGATTCTTTTAATGGAAGATTGTATTTTAGAACTCTAACCGTTTTGCAGTAACCATTGCAAAATTTCTGTAATAATTTTCATCAACTAAATTTTTTTCAAATGTAAAATCATCATTAAATATTTTATAAAATTTCGCCACAATCCAGATTCAAATACTTAACCATACAAATTCACTACACTAAATAGTTTATAGAATTTTGCCACAGTTCAGATCCCGATACTTAACCTTACAAATTAACTGCATTTAGCAACTAAACATTACAAGATAATCACAATTACCACTTAAACTTATAAAAAAATCAGATTTAGCAATTTAACCTGAAATTCATTCATTTATACAGCATAAGTTATAGAAAACAGATAGTGAAAGCAATTATAAAACAAGTAATTACAGGCAGCGATGCTGTTATCTATAGTGTAACCCTAGCGGATTTTTTTAAAAATTAAGCTAAACATTATCTTCTTTCCAGCACTATTTTAATAACAGTGTATTAAATAATAAATGAAGTCTTTGATTTATAACATAGAGTAATTCTGTTACAGGTTAATGTTGGGATTCATGCTTCCTACTATGGTACTTTCTATGTGGATAAATAATACGGCAACAACAGCAATGATGGTACCCATAGTGAATGCCATAGTTGGGAAAATAACTTTGAGCTCCGATAATAATGAAATACAACTTGAGGAAAGTTAGTGACATTTATTAATAAATATTTAAAAAAATATTTTTTTTCATGTACTTTAGTAATGTCAATTAAGGTCTGTTCAGAGCATCGTAAGTTACATAAATTTATCCTGGATTAATTTATCCCTTGCCCAAGTGTGATTACAATTTTTATTTCACAATTACTGACAAATAGTTAAGATGTGATATTTACATTGAATAATTGAACTATTGAACTATTGAGAACTTGAGTAGAATATAAAATATTTTCATGAGATTTTCCTATTTGAATAATTTATCCTTTATTCAAGTGTAATTACAATTTTTATTTCACAATTACTGACAAATAGTTAAAATGTGATATTTAAACTGATTATTAAGTTGTGTCATTTTTTTTAGTTAGTTAATTTTATATTGAATAACTGAACTATAGAAAATTTGAGAACTTGAGTAGAATATAAAAAATATTTTCATGAGACTTCCCCTATTTGAATAATTTATCCTTTATTCAAGTGTAATTACAATTTTTATTTCACAATTACTGACAAATAGTTAAAATGTGATATTTAAACTGATTATTAAGTTGTGTCATTTTTTTAGTTAGTTAATTTTATATTGAATAACTGAACTATAGAAAATTTGAGAACTTGAGTAGAATATAAAATATTTTCATGAGACTTCCCTATTTGAATAATTTATCCTTTATTCAAGTGTAATTACAATTTTTATTTCACAATTACTGACAAATAGTTAAGATGTGATATTTAAACTGATTATTAAGTTGTGTCATTGAGAATTGAGTAGAATTTATTTTAGTTAGATTTTTAATTTGAATATATATGATTTATTCAAGTGTAATTACAATTTTTATTTATAGAAAATTGATATTTGAGAAAAATGAACTATTGAATTTTATATTGAGAAGTAGAATATAAAATATTTTCATGAGACTTCCCTATTTGAATAATTTATCCTTTATTCAAGTGTAATTACAATTTTTATTTCACAATTACTGACAAATAGTTAAGATGTGATATTTAAACTGATTATTAAGTTGTGTCATTTTTTTAGTTAGTTAATTTTATATTGAATAACTGAACTATAGAAAATTTGAGAACTTGAGTAGAATATAAAATATTTTCATGAGACTTCCCTATTTGAATAATTTATCCTTTATTCAAGTGTAATTACAATTTTTATTTCACAATTACTGACAAATAGTTAAGATGTGATATTTAAACTGATTATTAAGTTGTGTCATTTTTTTGTTTATTAATTTTATATTGAATAACTGAACTATAGAAAATTTGAGAACTTGAGTAGAATATAAAATATTTTCATGAGACTTTATTTGAATAATTTAAATTTATTCAAGTGTAATTACAATTTTTATTTCACAATTACTGACAAATAGTTAAGATGTGATATTTAAACTGATTATTAAGTTGTGTCATTTTTTAGTTAGTTAATTTTATATTGAATAACTGAACTATAGAAAATTTGAGAACTTGAGTAGAATATAAAATATTTTCATGAGACTTCCTATTTGAATAATTTATCCTTTATTCAAGTGTAATTACAATTTTTATTTCACAATTACTGACAAATAGTTAAGATGTGATATTTAAACTGATTATTAAGTTGTGTCAGTTTTTTTAGTTTGTTTAATTTTATATTGAATAACAATGTAAAACTAACTATAGAAAATTTGAAAACTTGAGTAGAATATAAAATATTTTCATGAGATTTCCCTATTTGATTAATTTATCCTTTATTGAAGTGTAATTACAATTTTTATTTCACAATTACTGACAAATAGTTAAAATGTGATATTTAAACTGATTATTAAGTTGTTCATTTTTTTTAGTTAGTTGATTGTTGTATAGTTGAATTAACTGAACTATAGAAAATTTGAGAACTTGAGTAGAATATAAAATATTTTTCATTGAGATTTCCCTATTTGAATAATTTATCCTTTATTTTCATGAAATTTTTGTAATTACAATTTTTATTTCACAATTACTGACAAATGGTTAAGATGTGCTGATTACTAAGTTCTATCATTTTCTTAGAAAATTAATTTGTTTTCCTTTTTTATTCAGACAGTTCCCTGACGGAAAGTAAGCAAGTCAATAACATTGAAAAAGAGGAAAAGCGCACAAATTCAAATAAAAAGTAATAAACTTCCTATAATTAAAAAAATACTGAGAAATCAAAAATTATTTTTATTATTATATTTGATCTATTGTTTTTAACATTAAATATTTTGACAGTCATTGTATGTAGATACTTGATACGAAATTGTGGTTATCGACGGAAATCATTTTTTTTTTTAAATTCTGCCCTTAATCAAGGACGAAATGTTTTTTATATGTTACAAGGAAAGAAAAAGTATGCTGATTTTAGATAAACTTAATTGTGGTAATTTTGTGTTAGACAGAATATTTCAGAACATATCCTCCTACAATTCTATGCGTCTTATTCAAAATTAATTGTGTTTCTTTAATTTTTAAAGTTTCAACATTTACAGGACTTATTATCTATTCTTTTAGGCCTATTCATTTCAAACACTTATCAGCTTTATTATTTCTAGAATAGTTATTTTTTGTCACCTTCAATCAAGTGTGATGGAGGAAAAAGAACTAACTTGTTACCCTAACTTGTTTCAATTACAATCAGCTATCATTGTGGTATTATGAATTACCTTCTCAATCAGCTACCATACAAACACATCATAATTTAATTTTGGTATTTGTGATTCTTATCAGTTTCCTTTAAAACGTTTCATAAAATATTATCAGCCAAAACAAAAACAAGTACAATTTATCTGGAAGGAAAGGAAATTTACATGAATGGAATTATTTAATTTTTAAAAGAAGATATAAGCAAATAACAAAGATTTTGTATAATTAAGAACACAATGATTATATATATAATGAAGCAAATTACACTTATTACCATAGCAATTAGTGTACCAAGAAAGAATTGATGGAATGGCCAGAATCGATTGAAGTTTTATATATGTCTGTAGGATTGACATAGGATAATTTTGAAATGAAAGTAAAGGGATAATTCTTAGCAGGAAAACTCATCAAAAAGGGGCCTAGTATCTTATTAATGGTCAATTAGCCATCCCCCTCTGTTTGGATGGTGGCCTGATAGCTAATTGGCTAGTACTCTGGCCTTTGGTATCACAGGCTTCAGCTTCGAATGCTGGCGGTGGCATGAATATTCGTTAGTGGTTCGAAATCAACGTTAAGCTGTAGTTCCCGGTCTAATTAGCTTAAATATGCAAAAATTGACCGTACAGCGACAAAACAAATCAAACCAATCTGTTTGGATGTGTGATGCGATACGGGATTCGATATAAACAAATTTTTTTTGCTGTCCTAAGACATTTTATTCAATCGAACTTCAACACTGGCCTACTTCTTCCATTCAGGTCATCCTGCAAATTTTCATTGGTGACAAATCTGTGGTTCAAGTGGAATAAAGTATTATATTGATAAGGAGGGGGCAGTTCTGTGATAACTGTGTGGTAGAGAGTTATTCTAATACAAAATGTCTTTTCTGAGTCTTGCTGTTAAGGGCAACACAAATGGCTGAAGGATGTCAGGAATTTACCTTTTAGCTGTCATAGGGCCGAGGATAATTACTAGAGGTTTGGTTTGGCTTGTTTCTGTACGATCAGTTTGTGTCCACGAGGACTAAATAGATGAGGAGATACAGTTTAAAGTGGATTCCGAACCACTCACAAACATCCATGCTATTGCCAGGATTCGAATCTGAAGCCTGTTGTACCAAAGACCACAACGATAGCCATTCGGCTACCAAGTCGCTAATTTCTAGAGGAGATAGAGTGTTGAATGGAATGACACCTAGAGCCGTTACACTTACGTTGGAGCTCCAAGCACGTGAATTGTTGTCAAAGAGAATATAATTTTCTGTAGTTTAAAATTAAAAAAAATAAATTAAATAACACCATTTCCCTGTTTTCAACAGACATTTTGACAGTGTAATAGGATGAATAAGGATTTATTGATGTTCATTCCTACATGATCTTTTATATAACTAACTACTGAATCTTAACTAATGTAGAAAGAACTTGCCACTGCTAAAGAATAGGTGCAATATAGTTTCAAAGACTTTTAAATTGAAAATGCATTAAAATAATTAAGGAAAATACAAAATTGTTTCAATATAATACACAGATAAAGTTTTTAAGGAAAAAATGTTCAAGAAATAGAAATTTAATTAATTATATATAAAAAATAGTCAATTATCAAAATCACAATCTTAATAGTTATAGCAAATTGTAGATTTTTAATAATAACAGCAAATTACTGTAAATCCTCAATAGTTAAAGGCTAATACAGATAACAATTAATTACTTATAGCTATAACAAATTATTGTTAATCCATGATACTTGGAATAAATTATAAATAAGTTTTAATAATTACAGCAAATGACCAAACAATCGGGAAACTTCAATGAAGAAGAAATGGTTTTCTGATTTTTAGTTTGTTTAATACGAGGAACAAATAAAACTTCATTGTCCTTCAAGTCATGATTTTCCTTTGTGTTTATGCAATTTAATAATCTAAAAATATTCACTGAAATTCCTTATTTTAAATTTTTACAATACATTGTTATTTTGATGCATGTGTATTAACTGGCGTTTTCCTTTTCTATTTATATTCTCTGAAAAAGTAAACGTTTTTAATCAAATTATTTTGTAATAATCACATTATAA